>MU388821.1:0-566362 GCA_022578795.1 Xylariaceae sp. FL0255 | reverse complement strand
TTTTTATTTTTTTTTTTCTTTTGCCTTTTGGCCCCGTTCCACACAATTTGTTTTTGCACCCCCAACATTTAATTTTCTCACCACCAAAAATTAAAAAACCCCCCCCCCCCCCCCCCCCCCATATTAATCGTGTATATATATAGAACATTGCACCTTTCCAATGTCCATGGGACTACTCAGCTAGGAACTCCGGAAGATTTGCATAACCCAGAGAGACAGTTCGCCCATACCCCAGTCAAGTTCTTTGAGTAAGCACGTTATAGCTGAGATATTATACGGCAGAGATAGATGTCCAGAGCTGTCAAGCAAAGGCAAAAGAATGCACGTCATCTCACGGTTATAATTCGTACGGTGAAATGAGATAGTCGTAGCCCCGAGAGACCATGCATCTTGATCCCTGTTTTGCTCCCCCAACCCTTCCAACATTTGGACCATCAGGTCCGAGGTTATCGTTATCCCTACTATCGGATAAGCCGTCAACATGGCGCTGTACGAGGTGCTAACTATCAATAGCTCTATTGCAGTAATTCATGTATCAAAACCGGCTGACGACAAGGACAGGAAAGTGCTCGCTTGGGGGAGTTGGCGTGTGACCCATACATAGAGACTCCTGGATAATAACGGCAGGATAAGGCTTTGTCATTTCCGCTGCAGGTTCGCTAAGTTGATACGAGACATCCATTTCCAATCAGACCTTCTTAATACCGATGACAATCAGGCATCCTGATGTAGTCCGATCAGCGCCAATTGCTCCTGATGCTGACCAACGTGTTCTCCATACTCCTCATTCGATCTCAAAATGTCCAGACACAGAGGACAAGGCTCGCCTTCATCTGTTTCGGGCGGCTCAAGCTGCTTTGCCCGCTTTACCCATTCCGGAATGAATCTAACCTGAGTGCCGTCTAGATGCATCTCGGTCAGATGCAGCTCGAAATCAAAGGAAGAGTGATGATGAAAAGTGCAGTGATCAAATGGACACTTGTAATTAACCCAATGCTTCAGCCTCAGGTGCTTCATCCAATCGCTCTTTTTCTGGAATATCCAAATCGTGGCCCTGCAGCTCGGTTCAAGACAGATATATGGCCACTGATCCACGAGTTCTCCTCTACCCTCCGGTCTCTCCACCCCAGGTCTGGAAGCCGACGGAGCACCAAAGCTCTCTTGGTTTTTGAAGTGTTGACGCCTGAGTGTGATCGTTTTCCCTATTGTTTGGGAGAGCCCCGAGCCTGATAACTTAGGGAACATAGAGCAAACGCGTTTGACATCGTCCAGTGCGAAGGGCTCTATTGCCGAAGAAACCCAGCGAGGGAAATGATTGCATATGAAATGCCCATCGAAACGAAGACTCTCGATGACATTGTTTATTTCACCCAGCACAACTAGATCTACCTTGGAGACACGTTCTACCACATCCTTGTCCTCGTTTGAACTGCTGATATCAACGAGTTCAACTGGCTGGATCTGTTCATGGACGAGAAGTGCTTTCATGGCTTTGAGACTTCCCTCGAGGTATTCGAGGTGTCTGAGCGCGGAGTCACACTTCAGAGGCTGTCCTCGTTGTTGATCATTAGCCGGATTCAATCCAATATAGCCGACTTCTTCGAATCTGGAGCGTTCATCTTTGAGCGACTGAAGGAGAATACCTTCATACTTGTTTAGCTGATCTTGATCAATAGCCAGAATTTTGTCAAAGAGATCTAGACATCGTCGCGCAAGGACTGCGGTATTCTCTGTCATTTTTCAAAGCTAGGGAAGCAGTCGAGTAGAGTATAGAGAAGCTGACGAACAAGAGATAGAATAAAGAGCAGGAAAATTGGACTTGAATTGTAATATATGAAGAAATTGGATACCTGGCAGAGGAATGGAGGGGAAGGACGAGTGTCACGCAGCACAACCGGATTCGTCCAATATAGGAAAGGAATGTACACTATGCACTTTTCACATTCTTTCAGAGTACGATCTGTATTCCCTGGATGTGCAAGATGACTGTCCAGGAGGTCGTGCTAAATTTTGAAAGCCTTCCACGTTCTCACGCAACCGTCGATTGTATCAACTATCTCATCCGCACCACGTATATCATCTAGCTTTGTCTCACAGCCACCATTTTTTATCAGTCAAATGTCTCTCTATGGTTGGGCTCTCTATTTTGGCTGAGATTCTTCAACGACAAAATCGATCCTCACACAGGCACTCTTAATACCTTGAGCTCTCCCAGGAAGCGAATAGCTGAAAGACACAATACCGCCGCGCTCTAATCACCCTTGTCCCATCTAAGCCATTCACTCTGGCGGACAGGGAAAATGTCAAATTCCGGTCTTGTACCCGAGATAGGCCATATATATGTATGTGGGGTATTGAAAAGAGCTGAGATGGAGCTACCTGCTTCCGACCTGGTGGACCACTGCACCCTCAGAGAATACATATGTGAAAGGGCAACGAGAACCTGTAGCCCAGGATTATCTCGGTCGCTGTGGACTTTCCTAGAGGTAAGCCGACGTAGGGTATCGCTGTAGTAGCACGTCACCTAGCCAGTTAGGATCTAATAAGCTGGAGATAGAGATTCAAGATTGTGTTCAGCATCGCCCTTGGCGCCAGGGCGAGCTGCCGGCCATCTTTTACACCATGGTGCCCTGAACAGGTGGACTGAAGAGCTATGAAAGATTGAAACTACGGCGAAAGCAATGGAATATAAAGGGGAGGCAGACAAGGGCAAACTGGTGTCCGGAGACAATGGAAAACAACGGCGGCCAACATGGCTTGAAGAAAAATATGTGTGCCGTTCATCCCAACTTATATTCGCCGACCAAGGAGAACATGACCAACGTGTATCCTGACAACAATCGCCGATGAAGGGAAAGAACTATAGAAGAGAGGCAAGTCGGGTCAAATCAGTACTTGAGGACAACCGTCGATAACGTAGCGTCGAGAGAAATATGTGCCCCGTTTACCCGAACTCATATTCGCCGAACAACGGGATTGTGAGTGACGTTTATTCCGGCTGTGTTCACTATCGAAGTAGCCACGTGTTCCACGGTAATGTGAGCAGTATAGCATGCACTTTCCCCCAGAAAGACGAAGAGATTCGTGTCCCAAGATGTGAAACAACGCCGCACAGCTGCGCGTACCGAATATTTAATGGCTGCTTTGATACAAGTTTCTGGTCCTGTTTTGACTCAAGTTTGCCAGCCCAGTCCACCTTGCCAACGATGCACGGGCGCCGGGAAGAAACGGTTCTTGGGATCATTGTGTGGACGCCGTCAATGGGGATACCGAGGTGCTTCCTCACACCGAATTGGATTCATTCGAAAAGGATAGGCGAAATGCACTTCGCTGTCATGGAGTGAGAAGGATGTTCGAGAGTTTCTTTTGCCGAGCCGTGTAAAGATTATGAGTTGTTGTTTATCATAATACTCTGCCATAGGAGTATATGATGCGCGATAAGTGCATTGACATTATGAAGTTCTGCCGTCGTCCCTCAGTCGTGCCCGGCCTTGGCTCTACAGTTCCGTGAGCTGGATTGGGAAGGCAGGCTCTTCTATCTTTGAGGGGCTAGCATCTTCGTATACTTATTTTCCATCCTTCGGGAGGACTGTCAGACCAGAGGAGTATTCAAAACCAATATTTGGGTTGTGGCATGCCAAAGCGCGACAAGCTATCAGCGTCCTCGTCAATCAGGCGGAGGCTTTGATGGGTATTGGATAGCGGGCTCTAGATTCTCAAGGCACTCGACGATGTGAGCAATCTCTTCCACCTCATCAACAAGCTCAGCAGTACGTTCATTGGTAGGCGCGACCTCATCTTCAAATTTATCAGCAAGTTCATTTAGCGCAAGCTTATCAGCGTCGTCGTCGGTATGCCCGCCAGTAATCTTATCAGTCCACATGAACAGCGTCTCATCAGATCCCCTATCCTCGATCCCAGCGGGCTTCTCAGCATCGGAGTTTCTGCCTTTACCAAGTTCCTCGGTTGGAGGAGGCTCACCATTCAGTGTCTCAACGAGATCCCTGAGCGTTTCAATAAGCTCTCTGATCAAACGGAGAGCAAGATCGCTTAGATGTGACGAGTTCTGAAGTTGATAATCAAGTGAACGCTTCCCCCGAGAATCCCGAGAATCCCAGGACAGGTGAGCGTTATGGTCTTTACACCAGATCACAAACCTTCTCAAGTTGCGTCTGATGCTGCGTGCCAGCATGTGCTCTGTTTCGTCGTTGCAGAGATTTGCCGCTGTCAACACACACATATTCTGGGACAGCTGGTTGCATTGTCTGACTAAGTTGGCGATAACCTCTTTCGCTGAAATCTCATTCATAACGTCGATGAAGGTCTTGAAAACAAAAAGGAACGGCAATTCTGAGCGTTGGAAAAAGCTGCTGTGGTGGGGGGAGGAAATAGGCCATGAAGTCAAGCTCGAGCTTTGGAGAAGAGAGAGTTGAAAGGTGGCCCATGGAATGGAGGGGATGGAAGGGGAAGAATGTCATCAGTGCCACCCAGCGCAACCGGATGCGTCCACCCCAGGCGGATAGTTCACCCAAATACCCAGCATGGGAATGTCTGCTGTTCACTGTTCACGGGCTTTCAAAGAACCAACGACCTGTACTCTTCGAGTGTTCAATGCTCCTAGCCTTATGAGAATGATCCTATCTCTTAAGACAGTTAATTATGTCCATCAAATTAGCCACCTCGTCACTGAGTTCATCTAGCTTCGCTTCGCGATCAGCCTGATTACCGGCTTCAATTTTCTGCTCATGGTGACACCCAGGTCTACTGAGCTGTTTTGACGATGAAATTGGTCTCCGACGCAATTTTCTTTCCATATTCTTGAGGGACTTCTCGACCTCTTTCAACAAGCCCATCGTCTTGTCGCGTAAGTTCGTCGTAGACTGAAGTTGAAAATCGAGCGAGTTTACTCCATCAAGCGTAGCCCCTCGGTCATTGCACCATATTTCTAATCTTGCAAGCTCGTCTTTTATGTCCTTCGCCAGCCAGAGTTCTGTCTGGAGATATACGTCAGCGGATTCACACACTGTATTGGACAGCTCGAGGCATCGGCTGGCAAGGAGTGCGAGAGGGCGCGGCATCGTGTCGATGAAAGTCTTAAGACGTGGAACGTCGAGGTTGAATGGGCTTGTATGAGGTTCGACATGTGCCACTCCGCCAAGCTTGGACTTCTCGTGGAAATAATCTCAAGGGTAGCCCATGGAATGGGGGGAGAAGGGGATGAGAATGCTGTTAGTTACCAAACGCAACCGGATCCGTCCATCCCGGGCGAAAGGTAAGAACGTCCGTACCAACAAGGGAATGCATGCCCACTGCTCCCATTCCTCAAAGGTATGCCGGCCTGTGTTCTTTGCGTGTTAATGCTCTTTCCCAAGAAGTGGCTGTTTCGACAGGTTACTTGGAGGTATCTCTAATCCCGTGAGACAATCGACGATGCGAGCAACCTCGAACACCCAACGGACAAGTTCAATCGTGCGCTTGTCAGGGACTTCGCTGGGAACCTCGATGGGATACTCGACAAAGTACTCATCAGGCCGCTCGCCAAGAATCTCATCAGGATACGCGCCAAGTAGCTCGTCAGGAAGCTCGTCCAGATACTCGTCAGGGTACTCATGTGTAAATTCATCAGGATACCCGTCTACAAGCCCGCCAGGATGCTCGTCAGTGAGCTCGTTTGAAAACTTGTCAGTACGAGGCTTCTCAACCAAACGCTCCAGTGCATCCTTCTCAGCAGACTCGTCAACCTCTTTGTTTGAAAATGTATTGACCATCTCTTCAAACTTCTTGTCCTGGAACCCAGATATTTTCTCATAATTGGAATTTCCATCTTTCCTGAGCTGAGCCGCCAGACTCGGTTCGCCGCCCTGTATTTTCGCGAAGCTCTTGAGCGATTCATTCAGCTCTGTGAGTAGTTCAATAACATTGTCGCGTATCTCTGGCGTATTCTGAACTGTATAATCAAGTGGTAGTCGTTCCTTGGAGAAAGAGAAAGGTGCACGATGGTGATTGCACCAAAAGACAAAAGTTCTCCAGCTATTTCCCATATTGCGAGCTATTAGGTATTCTGTCTCGCTGCTTATGTCGACAGACGTACACAGAATTTCGAATAGCTGAAGGCATTGCCTGGTAAGGATGGTGATAGTTTCATTCATTGTATCAGCTGAAATTTTCATACGATAGCCCTAGGATTTGAGACTGAATTGAGATGAGGTAGGGGATCAGCTAAGATGTCAATTTTGAACATCTAGAAGGAGAGCCGGGGGGAGCCTATTGAATGGAATGGAGGGGAGGGGAGGGGTAAAAATGTCATCAGTGTCACTTAGTGCAACCAGATCCCTCCATTCAGAGCGAAAAGCATACCAACATATCCAAACTAATAAGTGATGTTCTTCGCATTGCTCATTGACCAGCTGTGCTGCCACCAGATATTCGTAGAACAAAGGAGTATCGAGGAGGGAAGTAAGAACACAAAATGGAACAAAGGCACACAGGTTTTTCATTATTTGGAACTCCCCGTACCAGTTCCCCATGAGTGATAGCTTTGTTTATAATACAGCCCGTATCACATACCGAAAAATTTCCAGACGCCGGTTTTAGTGCAGATGCTTTCTTTTCCCCTATTCATCGAGTTCTTCCACCTGGGGAGCTATGTACCCGGCTCTCTGCTGTGGGGGATTTTGAGGCTCTGTTTGTATCTGAGTGGTCGTTCCTGTTGTGGTAGCACTTGCAGGAGCAATTTCACCGGTCGTGTTAGCAAAATGGGCCGCAGCCTCCGAGTTCAACCCAGACTTCTTCTTCTTCTTCTTGGGTTTTTCAGTCTAAAATCAAGTCAAGTACGTTAGTCATTGGGCAACATCATCCGTCAGATGGGTTTACCCACTTCATGCCAAGCCCAGACGGGGCGGAAACTATCCATGAATGAGACATCCTCCCATAAATTCGGGAACAACCATAGTCCTGGAGCTGCTGCGAAGTACGTGATGCAGAAGAGAATTACTCGGAAAATAGCCATGGCGAAGAAGAGACCCAAGAGTCCCAGGAATCCCCAGCTGAGATAGTAGACACCCTGGCGCAAGAAGAGCGGCCACAGAGGATAGAGAACGCCGATGAAGACAACGATAATGGCGAGAACGGCGTAGACCTTGGTCATGATTTGGCTTCCCTCGTACAGCCAGACATAGTACATGTCGTCTTGTGCCTCTTGCTGGGGCTCTACCTTGACGGTCCAGAGGCCCTTGGTGCGTTTGGTTTTCTTGGCGGGGGCATGATCGTGGCCGGCGTGAGGATCGACCTTATTGACACGCAGGGCGAGCATGGACATTGGCAGGAGCTTGAAGCAGTTTTCGAGAGAGGCGCGATCGGTAATCTCAGGGAGGGCAGGGTTCTTAGCTCGAGCCTTCGCGTAGGCAGGGGACTGGATGGCGCGGAGAGCTCTCTTGACTATCAAAGGGTTAGAGTGTAAAGCGCCAAATATCGTGTCTGCACATACCTCGGAACATGTCTTTGCGCTCTCCATTCATGATGCAGGTTCGGGGCTTCAGGTCCTGACCACGGAGGAAGTTGGCGAGAGCGATGGCGACGGGATTCGGGGGACCAGGTCGAATAGGCTGAGGTTGGCCCTGAGGAAGACCCTGTGGTGGACCTGGACGAGGGGGACCTCCTTGAGGACCTGGTTGAGGACCACCCTGAGGACCGGGTTGAGGACCGGGTTGAGGACCGCCACCTTGCTGTTGTTGTTGTTGTTGTTGTTGTTGCTGCTGCATTCTCTGCATTTGCTGAATTTGGGCCATGCGCTGGGCTTTGATGTGCTCTACGAACTGGGGGACGGTCATGCCATGCTTCTGGGCTTCGGCGGCGAGTTGCTGCTGCATCTGGGCCATCTGCTCAGGGGAAGGCATGGGCATGCGCATACCAGGACCGCCGGGGCCTCCAGGGGCGCCAGGAGGAGGCATTGGCATTCCGCCGGGCGGAGGACCCATTGGCATACCGTTGGGATTCATTGTGAATGGGTGGAGTGGTCGCGCAATGTTACGCGACAGAGAATTTTGTCGGTCCAAGGGAGACCGGAATTTAGATATCAGAGAAGGGAGGCAGAATCTAAATGAGGTTAGTTACACACGGCAAGGGAAGGGAGAAATGAATGCGACAATGACACGGCGTGGCCTTGTGAAGAGAACAGAATAATGAACAACCTTAGGAAATAATATCTGGCTGTAGTTAGTCAATGATGCAAGTTTAACAACCTGTCATTCTCAGTCTTGGCAGCCGCTAGGTTAATTGGGTGCAGCCCGGCATTAGGTAATCCAGACAAAATAAGGTACAGAAGTGGGGTTGGGACTTACCAGTTGAACTTTCCCTTAGTAAGACTCAAGAGGTTCAACCGCGGTTCAGCCGGCAGAAGCTACCTCTAAGTTTTAGGTATCGATTGAAGATCATTGAGCTACCTACCATATGTACATGTACCTACATATTGACCATCCGCAACCACTTCTAGGAGTAGTTACGCCCTGCGACGCCCGCCTCGATCCGCCCCGGGAGTACCTGCAGCCACTATCATCAGAATGCATAAACCGCCAAATCAAATCCGCAAATGAGAACATGAGACACGGAAGCACACGGCCTCATTCTTCAAGCCACATACATCCTCCATTTTCCCTTTTGAGAGCTCATCACAGACGTGTCAGCGCCTCATGAGCCCAATCTATCCCCAATATTCTAACTGCTAACTCAATCACTTTCCCCATTGAGATGAATGGCCATTATTGTGTCTCAGAATGTGTGCCGTGTTGGGCTTCATTCAATCGATCAGATTAGATACTCCAAAACAATGACAGCGCATCCTCGATCCTCTTTGACACGAATTCCCCGGTATTAATAGTAACAGAAATAACAGGCGACACCGGACGAAACAAACAAACAAGCAATCAATCCAAAATCATAACATGACACAGCCTAAAGCTTGCTCAAGTTTCACCATGCCGCGCAACAAATGAACCACTGCAGATATCCGCCCGATTCTCATTCAAAAAAATAAGGTACGTAATCAAACAAACAACGCGTAGTCGACATCTCGAACTCGTTACCCAGAGCCGGAACTTGGGGTCTGCACGACATCTCAGCCTACCGTTTTGTACCGTTCAGCCCTCGGACGAACACCGATCGGTTTCGCCTTCAATGGGTCTGTCTGGTGGGTAATAAGTCGTATCCTTCCTGAGCACGCGCCCTGCCCACTCGATGCCTTCCTTTCGGGGATGACGAGAGACATTACCATACTCCTCAAGCCTTAGCTGAAATGGGCCGCGACCAATCCTCGCGACCCACGAGACACACCACTCGGCCAGCGCTGTGGCAGGATGACCGCAAACTCTGCAGACGGTGTGGCTACTAAGCCCTTCTAGAGGACGCACAGCCAAGTAATTCTAAGACATTGCACTGGCTGTACCGCGCTCATCATCTTACAAGTGGTGGGGTCCTGCAATCTGGTGTGGTGCCGCCCACCACCGACTCTTCAAGAACACCCCGGTCCGTAAGCGCCGACTGGTCCATTGCCTGCAGCCCACAGCCTATCACAGCCGCTGACGGCACGCACCCACACTATCGATGCTGCCCTTCCGAGGCCGTCCCAATATCACGCCCGAATCAGCTGCTTCGGCGCCTGATAGACTTATACGGAGAACATGTATGTAGGTAATAGTTTACAATATAGTCGCTCTCCCATAAAACTGTTTTCATTCCCCGGCTTCGTAATGGTTGCCCACGTTTCCGTCCTTCTGCCCTGTGTGATCTTCTATCCAACCGCTGGCTCGACATGCAGTCACCACCATGAAAGCTATCAGTGGGATCTTTAGTTCGTGGTCCCATTGTTTCTCTCACTTCTGCCAGCCCGGGGCCTCTTTCGTCGATGAGAAGTCTCAAAGCCGCACTCATGAAGCTCACGACAATAATGTCTTTAACGTGGTTCACGAGGAACCGACTCTCATGCCCCCGCCCGATCTGAACCCTTCGAGATGGCATATTCCCGAAGAAGAGTTGAAAGAGGAGCTGGCTCCGAGGAAAAGGCGAGGGTCAGGCTGGAGTAGCTTCTCTGCGAGAAAGCGACTGTTGCCATCAAACACCTCACTACCGCGCCGGCCGCACATATCAGGACCCTCCAACTTCCGTCACCTCTACTCCGAATCATTTCATTTTCCGAAAAACGGTTCTTCGTCTCATCAGCTCCAGGCAAGACCGATTTCTTTTCGACCACTGGAACTCAATCTTCACTTATCAGACACCCGACTTTCACCCATTCTTCCTCAATTTGACTACCCAAGTCCACCAGTGACGCCACCTCCGCGTGCTTTTGCTATCTCAAGCCCTAGTGACGTTAGTCCTACTATGTCTCATCAACGAAGCTACTCGTCGATGTCTTTTCATATTCCTCGACGGCCAGTAGTCCCGGGGTCTGTATTCGACTCACCACGCTCAGATCACAGCACGCCTCAACGACCACAGCCAGCCCGGATGCGAGGCTACACGACAACATCAACGATTTCAGGGCCAATCGTGGAAGAGCTGGTAGAGCGCGTAGCCGCCTCCATTTTGGAAAGAGACAGACTGCAAGAGCAGATCGAGGACATCATCGAGAGGCAAAGCATCTACATCAGCAGTAGACCATCCACAGCGTACGGGCAGCCAGGTCCGTCGTCACTCAACCACAGCAGCATCTCACTTCCCCAACAGTATTACCTAACAACGGCGACAGAAATGGAGCCCATGCCGGAAATCCCAGCTCTACCTCCCAATGCACCCTCGTTCAGTGAACGGGTCAGCTCAGATCGTTCGCCTACGACCTCCACATCGGCAACGCCACTGCCGCAGCAGCAGCCTCCAAAGCCGATACTAACATCAAAAACACGCACAGCGTACCAAGCCAACTCCTCTCGCAAGATTGAGGGGCGCGCTCCACCTCCACCACTACCCCTCCGCCTACGCCCGCCGCTCCGCAAGAAGAAGTCGTTCTCGCGCGTCTCGTCGTGGATCTTCTCGGGAGGAAACGTTGAGCACCACAAGCGGGACATCAGTCTCGACTCCCTCACCAATGCTCCGAAACCCGTGACGGGGTCCGATGGGTTCTATACTGTGGCACATGGTCGGGGATCAAGCCAGGAGCGCTCGAGCTTTGATAGCGAAAGCACAGTGTCGGATTGGACCGTCGAGGAGCAGACGCTGCCGACTAGTCTCTCGCCCAGCACGCCCCGCGCTTGGACGGGCACGCCGACATTCGGTTTGAGAGAGCCTGTCGTTCGCGCGGTGCCGCAGCGCACGAGCGTCGGTGTCGCTTTTTGAAAGTGGAACCATTTTCTCTTCTATAGACACAAGCCTGTTCTCTCTCTCTTTTTTCTTCTTCTCCTGTGATACCACACACAATTACCACACGTCTGTCTGGTGCTGGATATCCCCCCCCTGTATTTAATCTCCTCGCCCAGGGAGCGGTGGCTAGTCGTGATTGATATAGAGAGGCACATCGGGTTTTTACATTTTTAACGGATGGAGACTGGGATGGCTTGGCTGGCCTACTTGGTATATACCTTGGGTAATTGGGATACGGAGAATATTTGATGGAAAATAGAGGATTATTTTGCCTCTTTACCTTGATCCTCAATAATCGAAACCCTTTCAACAGTACTAAACCTTCACTGTATGCTCTATCTACTTTGTTTAATCCCTACCTTGCAACAAAAAAAAAGCAGGATATCAGCAGTCTATTTTCTTGCTTGTTTTCATTACGCAACATATGGGATTTCTTAGTTTCCGGGTCATTACAGCACCCCATTGAAGTTGAAATGTCTGCATCATGTTGTGTAAGTGACAAGGATGATCACTTTCAGACGACAGCCAATAGGCCTTACTAGCTACTTATTGGGCAATACAAGCCAAGCCTGAAGCACTGGCCAATAAACGCCGGCAACCCGGGACCCATTCTTCCTACGAAAGGCCCGACAACCACTTCGTACTTCCGTTTCAACACACCACTATACACCAAGCTGCCTCATCTCATCTCACCCTAATCTCATCGATTGACCGAACCACACATCCCTCCTTAGGGATGACAGGGATGGCGCGAAGAACTCTGATTTGAATAATCACATGAGAATGGCGCTCTCAGACTTCGCAAACAAAGTCGGTGGATTCCTGGGCCGAAAGCAGTTCAGCTATACCGCGCTACCAGAGAACGTCACGCAAGAAGAGGTCCAGCGCCGAGCTAGACTATGGGTTGATCGGCATCAGAAAGCGGTCAGGCTAGCCCTAGTTGCTCTGCTCTTATCGGTCGCTGGATTTTTCGCCATCTATTTCCTGTGAGTATACTTATCTTGACCCCCTTATTAGATGTATTAGACTTTTTTGCCCCCGAGCCCACAAGCCCGAAATACTGCGCCTCACCTCCCAGCTACAACATTATGTAAAAGAAATCCACTACCAAGTAGCTCAAGAAATAAACAAACAAAGAAGCTGACGCATTCTATCAATCCCGAAAAGCCGGAGACCCCGTTCGGAAGCGCAATCATGCGAGTGCTTCGAAACTGGGTTCCAATGTGAGCCCACATTATCACACTCATGGGGCCAGTACTCCCCCTTCTACTCCGTCCCCTCAGACATCCCTCCTGCCATCCCCCCAGACTGCGTCCTCACCTTCGCGCAAGTGCTCTCGCGGCACGGCGCGCGGGATCCCACGGCAGGTAAATCAGCCGCCTACGCGTCTCTCTTCCAGCGCATCCATGCCTCCGTCCCCTCAGGCTCTTACGGTCGGGACTACGCCTTCATAGCAAACTACGAGTACAGTCTCGGAGCAGACGAGTTATCCCACTTCGGGCAACAGCAGATGGTCAATTCCGGCAAGCATTTCTACGCACGGTACCAGACGCTCGCGCGGAGCATCTCGCCTTTTATCAGGAGTGCGGGCCAGAAGCGTGTCGTGGATTCCGCTGTGAATTGGACGCAGGGGTTTCATGAGGCGCGGCTAGCGGATAGCACGGCGAAGAGCCCTGATGCGTATCCCTATGCACCGCTGGTTTTACCTGAGGTCGAGGGGTTCAATAATACGCTTAGTCCGAGCACGTGCCCCGCGTACTCCGACGGTCCGGACACGGGCGCGGTGCCGCAAAGTTTATTTCTAGATACCTTTGCGCCGGTGGTCCAAGCGCGCGTCAACGAGAACTTACCGGGCGCGAACCTGACGACGCATGATGTTGTCAGTCTGATGGATATGTGTCCCTTTGAGACGGTTGCGCGCGAGGGGAATAAGATCAGCCGGTTTTGCAGGTTGTTTACGGAGGACGAGTGGAATAGCTACGATTACTACCAGTCACTGGGGAAGTGGTACGGCTATGGGAATGGCAGCCCACTGGGCCCGACGCAGGGCGTGGGGTTTATCAATGAGTTGATTGCACGATTGACTGCGCAGCCTGTCTCGGACCAGACGAGTACGAATACTACGCTTGATGGGTCGCGCGCGACGTTTCCGCTGGACCACATACTATATGCGGACTTTAGCCATGATAACGACATGACGGGCGTCTTCGGTGGTTTGGGATTATACAACGCTACTGAGGAACTACCGATAGGATACAAGAACAGCCCGAGGAAGATGGGCGGTTATTCAGCTGCCTGGACGGTGCCGTTCGCGGCGAGGATGTATGTGGAGAAGATGCAGTGTCGCGATCACGGCGAGGAAGAACTCGTTCGCGTTCTGGTTAATGATCGGGTTATCCCACTGCTGAATTGCGATGTGGATGAGTTGGGAAGGTGTACAGTTGATAAGTTTGTTGAGAGCCTGGAGTTTGCTAGAAGTGGTGGATTTTGGAATGAGAAGTGTTATGCTGGCGTTGGGAATTACGAGCGAGGCTTGGCTTGAACGAGTGAGATATTACACCTGGTGGACTGACGTTCTAAACTACCCATCCTACCCACCTAATCTATGTGTATTGTGCATATAATAGCCGAGACAACCATCCAACTTCTGTTCAAGAGGTGCAGCACATGGGAGTCCTCAATTCAACCCTACCTACATCCAAATAGCTTGATTCTATGAAAGGGAGGGTTACATACCGCCGTCGATTTGCCGTCTTTTGGGTACCATTGACGACCTGATTAAGAGGACTATGACCTCAAAGTGGCGACTCAGCAGGTAAAAAGTTTGTGAGTATTCTCGTTCAGCTGTCAGCTTGCTCCCCATCTTCGCCTCTCGGGGACCTCTTTTCTTTCTTCATCGGAACTCGGATGGGTCACCCCACTGCTCCGTTTTGCTTTTTTTCTTTTTGGGGATTTAGTCGTGACGGTTTATTCATGTTCAATGTTTTCTCCGTCTTCGTTACGGTATGGTGGGTGAGCTAGGGATGTTGGAGATGCCATGGAGATCTCAAATGGAACCACACGCAGCGCCGGCAGGTATGACGAAAACGGCGCGGCTTGCAGGGCATGCATGCAGGGAACTTGGACAGGAAGCCTATTGACCTTGGATCCAGGCTCGACAGTGACGCAGCATTGCGCACTGAGTAAGGAGCATATGGAGATAAAATAAGTCACGAGGCAGACTTTAAAGGGGCTAATATATTATTGTCTCTGATTCTGTCATCGTTGTTGGTGAGTGAGTGAGGAGGTGGTGAGACATACAGATGGCTGAGTCGGTTGATAACGTATGATTTCGGTGCTGATAGGCTTGCGATCTGAGACATTGGGATTTTGGTGTTGAGGCTTGGACTTCCCAGCTTTTTTGGTGGGGTAATAGTGTTTGGATAGCTGCTCTTAAGTTTGGAGATGCGGATACGACGGAATAGAGGCTTGGTTTTTATCAATTAAGACGAAAGGATACGATATCTCCGGTCGGAATACGAAGGGAATTCGAATTGGATCCAATTTTTTAACTAAAGACATCTTGGAACTGTTCTGGTTGATGGCATCAGCAATAAAGAGGTGAAGGAATCCCATAAGAAAGTCATGATAAGAGATCCATGACGAAAGACAGGGGAAAGAGCTAGTGGGGTCGCAAAGGAGGACTGCTAAATTTAGTGGTCGCTGGTAGCTAGAAGACTTGTCTTCTTTGGGGGTTAGACTGGGCAAGCTCTAATGGGGAATTTTTGGAGTAAGAGCAACGTGCCAATGACGGAATAAGCCTTAGCCCGACGAACTTCCAATCCAAGTTTCCCATGCTTACCTTGCATAGCATCACTGCCAACGAAAGAGACACGACAACCTCATCGTAGTCTGCCGATATTATCCCATCCGACTGAGTCGCTGATCGGTTATTCCTGTGACGATCACGTGCACTCTCCCGTCACCCCCAATCATCCACATTCATGCGCGACACATGCATGTTCAGTGATTGTAGTGGCTTGCTTTCATTCCTATCGCGCCGTACAGCACAAACAGTATCCTTCCGATCGTTGGATTGGACATAGCCACGTCCACACACACGAATCATACCTACGTTAAGTGCCGATCCATCACACCTAGCCACGCCGAGCCAAACAAACAATCAAACACCGAAACCCCATCGTGACACCCAGTGGCCTTGCAGCAGTCCTTGTCACGTTACCTCAGATATCTATTAACCTACAGTAGCCTGATCTGACCCTCCGGCCGGTCGGATCAGCCAAAAGGGAAAAATACGCCAAAATGGTCAGCGCCGTCGGAACCTTCTTCATTGTGCTGGCCGTCTTGATCATCCTCGCTGCTGTCGGATGGGTCGTCTTCACACAGCTGCGGGCTAGGCGGTTAGGGGTATGTACTATCTATTCACTTCTATGTACTTTTGCCCTCCTCCTCTTCCTGTTGCGCCCGGTCCCCTCTTACACATGCGCGCACTTTCCAGTCTGCTCTTGGCGCATGCCCCGGCCCTGGCTATGTCTCACTTGTTGGCGACCATCACCGTTGCCCTCTTGCATTCTCCCTTGCCTATCTTCCTAGTCGTCCAACCATAGTTTTTACCTGCCTCCTCGTCACCACCGGAAGAAATCAACCAGGCTAACCCTACCCCCTTTCTCTGTAGCTTCCACCCCCTCCCATCCTCCCCTTCTCGACAAGCCGCTCAGCCTACTCGGCGCCACAATCCCGACAAGGCGGCTTCCGGGGCTGGATAAGCTCCTTCGGCGGCAGCAGCAAACCCCAACGCTCCGCCGCCGGCGCCTACGAATCGTCCACCGCCGCGCGCCATGGCTTCGGACCCCTAGACTCCGATGATGCAGCCTGGGACTCATCGCATGTCGGATACGAAGCTGAGCTCGATGACCAACATCACCGCGGCCCGTACGGACTCCATAGCAGCGGCGCTGGTGGTGAATCGGCGTACACTGGCTCGGGATATCATATGAATCTCGCCGGTGATGGTGCCGGGGATGATAGCAGTCGGGGTAGGAGTCCGATGCCGAGAGGGGGCGCTGGCGGTTTGGATGTAGGGAATGGAGGAGCGAGAAATCCCTTTGATGATGACGCCGCTGATCCAAGTGATATAAGCTTGAGAGGTGTCAGCCCGCGGCCTATTGATACGCGAGGTGCTGCGGCCGCTCCGACTGGACATCCGCCGCATGATAGTCCCACGTCACATTCGGAACGGCGGTCGGTATTTACGGAGAATGTGTAGTCTCTTTTTTTTTTTTTTCTATTTCACGATGATGGGTAAAGGATGATGTTCTCTAGTTTGGTGGCTTGTTGGTTCATGGTGTTTCGATATGGTATGGTATGGCATAATTGGGGCTCTTTCTCCCCCCGAGTACTTTTAACGGCATCGATTATGACGCTTTCATTTTTTTTTTTTCTTTTTTCTGTTCGGCATGGTTATTTCACTTGCTTGGTCTGGCGTGGCAGAGAGCTTGGAATACAATGGGGAAATGGCGCATAAAATCCATGAATGCGAAATGAATGTGTAATTCTATTCCGTGCTTGTTGCTTTGAGTAATTTTCACCTACTAGGGCCAGGGAGTTGGGTGCGTGACGAGCTCAATATGAAGACAGTTGTTTATTTTTCCTAGTATGAAACTTCTAGGAAAATGGAAACATTCACGTAATGACATTTGCTTGCCATAGGTGCTGTGCCTTCATGACTATAGTAATTTGTTGTCTAGTGCGTGCCCATTACCCCTGATCTTGTTCAACCTACCCGGTATCTGGCAAACCTCAGTGCCGGAAACTGTTGTTGACAGATGAAGCATAAACTGGAAAGTGCCATTGAAGCAATACAGAACACTTATATAATTATAGGATGGTACTATACAAGAGCAGCCGAGAACCTCTTGTACGGGATGTAGAATTTTTGGCGGTACAATGTGTTCGAATCCTTTACTAACACGGCATCAATATCAGTTTTAATGCCTCCCATCTTGCCTCTCTGATGATGTAATGCGGCTTTGTGCTATTCATTCCAATCATTTCTCCTTCCTTGACGAATGCTTACCTAGCGAAGCAATGATATGCAGCCACAGCAGACCCCTGCGCTGCTTTTTGGTTGGCCAGGCACATTTTCCTTCCATGTTTAGGCTGACGAGATCGAACTGAGGCGACCCCGCATTTACACCTCTCTTTATTCATTGTCGCCTCATCTTCCTGTTAGATTCTCAACTGCACACTCCTAGCCATCTCATGGTTCTCGCAAAAATCTTCACTTGAGAGGTGTCCTAGAATACTCACCAGGAATACTTTCCCAGTCCCTGCGGAGAACCACTTACCATGGGTCTGGATTTATGAATGCAATAGATATCTTCGTATGGTTCTAAGCTAATGATTTGTTGAGAGTGCTGAGCTATCCGAGGCCGTCAACTCCATGTTCAATTGGTACAAACGTGCCCAGGTCGTAAGTATCTTCACTTATTCCTGTGCCTCCAACCGTAAATAATCAATATGATCTTAATTTTTTTATTTTCACCGCTCTCAATACTAATGTAGTACATCTAGTGTTACGCATATCTTGCTGATGTGCCTCATGCCCTTGACGGCTCCGAAGAAAACTTGGATACATTCCGTAGAAGTAAATGGTTTACTAGAGGGTGGACTCTGCAAGAGTAGGTGCCCGTGTCCATGAGATTCCGAGGTGCCAAACGAAGTCCTAACTCACCGCTGGGTGCCCGCATCAGGCTTCTTGCACCACGTTGTCTGTTTTTATTCACCTCCCGCTGGGAATTGTTAATGGAAGATCATAATATTAGGTGATAGAGTTTCAATGACCTACGAGCTATCAAAAATTACGGGTATAGGCCAAATCTATCTTTTGCTCCCAGAACGTTACCATGATGCAAATATTGCCACTCGAATATCATGGGCTTCAAAACGAAGAACCTCACGCCAAGAAGATCACGCTTATTGTCTACTAGGACTTATGGAAGTAAATATGCCTTTACTCTATGGAGAAGGTGGTTCCAATGCATTCATTAGGTTGAAACAAGAGATTATTCGAAGTCGGCATGACCATACTCTTTTCTGCTGGGGTTTGATGTCTGGGGCAGGTTCCGAGTCCCAAGATAGTTACTCAGAACCTGCCCCAGACAGTTCGAAGAAGGAGCGTCCAGTGTGTTTGTCTTCTATACTAGCTCATGGACCCGAAGATTTCGCCAATTTCGCCAATTGGAATCCTAGCCTCCGTCTTGAAGAAACCGGATCTCATTACCTCACTACGAATCTGGGGCTATTGATTGACTTACCACTGATTTCTCTAAAACCTCCTCTAGGTATTACGCAACAGAAAAAATTTCAAGACTCAGCCCCCTCCCAAAACTCACCAGAGAACCTAGACTACTTGCTGAGTATGGTGCCGGAAGTATGTGCTCTGGGGTTATTGAATGTTTCTCAGTACTCCATCAATAGGCAGGTTGCCTTGCCCTTATGTGTCAGAAAAGCCGGCACAACTTATCGGGCTAGATGTGCATGGTATAGCCCATTCTTTGTTCATCAATCAGCAGTAACGTGGGCATCAACCATGCGGTCTCTATATATCGAAACTAACCGAAACACTCCTGACCGTTACGGTCCAACAATGAAAATGGATCTGCGATTTTCTGCTCCACGGTCACCAAACGTTATCATTGAATGCGCTGCGCTGGCTAGGAGTGGGTATGAAGTCTCAGACTCTATCCCACGTACTGTTTTAGTTTTGGATCCGATCGAAGAAACTGTCAAGCTAGAATCATCGAGCATGGTAACAAGGATCTTTCACATCAAAAACGACAAGGAAGACTCGTATCTTATGTATCTTTCCTATAATGCACATACTTGGCTGGCTGGGATATCCTCCCAAAAGAGAAATCTTCACTTCTGGGAGGCCCTATTGAGGCAAAGAGATTATACTGAGTTTGAACTTGATGGTTACATAGAATAGGAGGCGTGGGAATCTTTGGATGTGACGACGGAGGATATCCAAAGCCATGATGGCACCGCCATCGTCACAATTTTCATTGACGAAGAAAATCTGCACTAGCAAAATGAGTCGCTCTGGAGGATTCAGGCTTATTTTCTACATGGAGACACTTCCCAACAGCTTACCGCTGTAAGAGACTATGATTAGCTTTATATAAGACACCTGAAGTATCCACTGTGAAATTCCAGGCGAGCTGTACTTCCCCTAAGAGAAATTTCGAAAGCGCAGGTTATTACCAAGATTCAAATAAAGACAAGAGGGCAGCAACTGATTCTGTAACAGTATGCTTTTCTGAGACTGCACTCCATGCAACAAGACATTGTTAGGCCTAAAGCTCGGACTCGGGCCACGAGGAAGCCGATGGCTGGTGAGTGTTGTGTATGGGGTTCTTGTATATAGTGTATTACTATACGACAGGAAGGCCAGATACCTCGGGGGTATATGATTATCTAGTGAGCAAATATGTGTGACGTAGTCGATAGTAAAATTAAACATCCACACACTGAGGATTATGAGTCTCCCCCTCACGATCATTGGGATCTGTTAAGTTGGGTCGCCTGTTTATCATACTAGGCGACATGGATATCTGCTTATGAGTAGAACACATATTATACTGAAATGGTAAAGCATCTAAGGTTGCAATTTACACAAGACTCCCATTCCGGTTTTCCAAAGCTTCACTCTACAGTCAACTCCCACAGAAACCATGCAGATTCGTTGTAGGGCCACTGGATCCTGACTTTCCTCGCTCCAGGTAGTAGGTTGGATGTGTCGTCAAATATCTCCTTCAGTTTCGACGTCGGTATCATAATAGGATAGCGGCTTTGGTTTGTGAATACTAATTTGACCTTGTCTGTTTGGCCGTTGAGAGAAAATGTCTTTTCAGCGAGTGTTGTTGCCCAATGATTCCCACACTCTATCTGCGAATAGGCGATGGAATCCAGCACTGCCCGACACATCTCCTGAAACTGCAATTTCTTGATTTCGGTCATGACGTGTGTGAAGCCTTGATTTGTCCAGCTAGGTCACTATGTGAGGGAATCTTGAGTCTCTTTCTTTGCGCGGGATTGTCGTTCGTGCAGGATACGAGGTATTTGCTTCTGTCTGCGGAGTTCGGAAAGGGTGATATGAGCAGAAGGTTACTTTAGGCGGAGCTTTATAAACTTTTGAACTGCGAGTCCAATTCCAGGAGAAAACATGCATTGACACTATGTGGCTTATAATATGTGACTACCTGACCAGCGGATTGAGCGTCACCACAGTCAATACAGGACATGAGCTGATACTCGTAGCTATGGTCGTGGAATCAATGGAAGTAACAAATATCTATGCACGATGGCTCATATTTAGTCAGTAAATTTGGCTGTTGACTAGACCGGGTATCTAGATGCACATCCATGAGAGGAACAGAAACAAAGGGTTTCCTTAGCTAGGCCTTTAACAAGGAGTGCAGTAGTACCAAACAACACTGGGAGTGACACATTTGCTCGCAAGGCTCAATCCCTCCCAACACATTCATGTTCTAGTGAAATAATACGCAGATCGTAGAAGCAGACGCTTGGTAGCTGCGATCCCAAAAGGGTCACGAGTAGCGTGTGAAGTTGTGAGAACGCCATTTCACCATCATGACTTGATGGACATTCTATCGTTTACACACACACTCATCCCAATCCTATCTTAGGAGAGAACAAAGGAAAAAAAAAAAAGAGATGTGTGATACACAATAGCATTTCCCGGAGCGTTGATATGAATTTACGGGAAAGAGTTGTCAGTCATTCGCGTATTATTTACAGCCATAACCATGAAATTCGACACTCAGCCTTGTCTTGGTATGACCTTATTAACGGAATTAACAGTCTCTATTCAGGGTAGCATAAATTTGCTGTACCCAATGAATATCTCATTTCTTTGTAATAAAAAGAGATCTGTAATAGACTCCGGACATTTCGGTGTATACATCCTTTGAGAAGCTCAAAGTTAAACTGGAGGAAAGAAGAAAAGTTCGACGTTAAGTAACTGTCGAGATATCTGGCTCTACGGCAGGCTCAGGAATAGCTCAAGCATCTTGGGGAAGTTGGGTGTTCCCAGTCCTGTAGCAGGGTCCTTAATATAAAGGTCAGTAACTGCACTACCTCAAACTCGGTAGAAAGGGGGAGTCTTACCCATCCGGGCTCGGCATTGAAGCCGTAGGTGCCACAACCCTTTCCATCATGTTAGCCTCATTCTGTGTCTGTACACAATGACTAGTGTGTTTTCCATAGGATAGAGCTTACGGGATTGCCACCAAGAGTGACGTCATTCAGTATTTGAGGATTCTTGTAGAGTGTGGGGTTGATGAACCCGACGGACTTCTTTCCAACCTTCAGACGTTCACCATTGATTAAGCCCAGCAACGCAGCAATCGTGGGTGCGGCACAACTAGTGCCAAACACCATCGAGAACTCGCCGTCTACGACAATGCTGAGCCAAGCGCCATTCGAAGAGATGTCGGGGAATCCTGCAGGAAGTTCGTCAGTTCACGATCATGAATTCAGAGGGGAATGACAAACCTCTCGCTCTACCGGTTGCATTGTACTTCCCGCCGTAGTTTGGGGCGTATTTCTCGTTGTACGCGGTGACTGCCGCGGCTTGGTATGAAGGAAGAGGGAAAACATTGGAAAAGCCGCCGCTGGAGCTGAAAATCGAGCTTCCGATTGGATCACCTCCAATAGGGAAATCTGTTCCAACAAATCCATCAGGCGTGAGATAGAGCTCCATAGTCACCTCAGGTTGCTTTCCCTCGTGGACGAGCTGCGCCACGTTGTTGGTGCCGTTCCGAATCTGTGTGGCTCCCACAGACAAAACATATGGGCAGCCTGATGGGAAACTCGGCACAAAGTTGCCCGAAGTACCATCGTTGTAGGTTCCGTTGTCATTCAGACAGGAGCCGCCATAGCCGCCTACGCCGTAGTCACCACTGGAATAGGAAAAGGTAGTACCCATGAGCCCCAACTTCATATACTCGTAGCATTGGCGCTCCTCGTAAGATGGAGGGAGATCCACTTCGTCGTAGCTGTCTACCATATAGAAATATCCCATGTCAGTAATTTTTCTCTGGTCTGTTAGAAATCTGGCGAAACGAGACAAAGGGATCATCATATTTTCCCAGGCCCTGCTCGGGAAAATGATATATCATTTTACTTACTAAACGAATGTTAGTGTATCTGACAAACAGCAAAAAATAAACTGACAAAGGATGTTTCTATACTGACCATGAAGTGGAGATGACCTTGGCCGGTGCATAGGTTCCGCAGTCCTCTTTGCCTTTGTAGCTATGCGGGCCGGGGTACGGATCTGGGTAGACAGCATCATAATCAGGGTCATCGCCTCCATCATAGGTGCAATAAGACCCATCAATGGCGTCGAGGAAGTTGTTGAAGGAAGTGATATTATCTTCGGCGAGGTCTCCGACTTGGTACAGAATCACATTCTGCGGGTAAAGGAGTGCCATAGAATACTGAAGGTCGAGGGAAGGCTCTCCAAGATAGTTAAAGGCGGTTGTAGAGTTGAAACCTTGGAAAAGATAACCGCCGTCAATGGAATCAAATACCGGGGCTTCTCCCACCGCTTGTGGGACATATCTGGAAAAGAATGTATTCAGGTCCGACTGCAAGAAGGACTCCGGCGTGTACTCCACAATGCCTACCGAGTTTCCTTCCGCCGGCGATAAGTTGTCGGGAACCTGATATAGAAGTTGTAGGCAGTATGGTGTGACGAAAGAATCATTGCAAATCTTCGAGTTTTGTGGCGCTGGATAATGGTGAGGGTGCGGGTTGTGTGGCCACGGACCGTGTAGTCGGCCATGCGACGGGGCTGCCTGTCGCTTTTCCATCTGCTTACCATCGGCATCATAGTATACATCGTCGATCGGCCTAGTCTTCGCATCGAAGTGCACTCCGGGTGTGATGAAGTCAATGTGTGATTGAATGTGGCTCGGCAGGCTGTATTCATCAGTGGCGACTTGCTTTGCACCTGACTTGGGGTGAGAGAACAGGTGATATTTGGTCTTGAATAGCGACTCCGCCTCCGCTGCCGTAGCCTGGAAAGAGGAAAATGTTATTTGTGTTCGGTCAATGCTCGATCATGTACCTTGGCGAGCGATTTCAATGCTACTCACGTCAAATTCGAGCCAATTGAGTCCTTCGGAGAGCCGGTGTCGGTGGGAGCCAATCCCAGACCCGACAAGCCAGTCGTGGACCGATTTGACTGTGTCGTCACTTTTCACACGATCAATCTTTTGCGATGAATAGACTATGTGTAATTGAATTACCTTGGCTTAAAGGCATGAATAACTTGGTCGGCGCTCCAATGCCGGCCATAGCTCGGACTATCAGGGTCCGAGATCTCCATGAGCCATCGATCTCCGTGTTCCTAAGATTGAATACTGTCAATGTCATATCTTGCTAGGTCACAAATGACCTGAGTTTAAAACCTACGAGATTGGACTGCTTCAGACCAATGCGGAAAGGAATGATGGTCCTCGAGTCGAGCTCTCGGCCCTTGGACCAGATGCCTTCGGTGCTGACATGACGCTTCTCGTGAACGACGTGGTGGTTTGCCCAGGGTTTCGCCGAAACAGACGAGGCAAGGGCGCCCAACAAGATGGCTCCCGTAACGTACTTCATTATGCTTGTCTTTCGCTAAGGGGAAGGGGAAGTGAAGCGAAAACAGACGCGAAGCCTGCTCGTCGCGTTGAAAGGATGCATGATGCTTGGCACCGCTTTATATCTGTAGAACTGAGCCAGCTCACCGAGGGCTAACGAATCGTTGCCTAATGCAATGATAATGATGCGCACACTGAAAGAGGCAGCTCAAGGATAAACTTGGAAGCGGGAGCAAGGGTATTCCAGCACAACAGGGGCGTACAGACCTTCCTGATCAGGCGCGGATATGTCAGTGACAGGTATACGGATTATCTATCTACCTATGATAAGTTTGCGAGGTATCTTGATGCTGGACATTCGATAGCGGGCGGCCGGCGGCCGCAAGGTCAATTCCGGCAGGGATTCTGCACCCGCGGGAGCAATATCGGTCCAAGATCAGTTGCGTTCCCTGCAGAAGCGGTAGGGAATACGAGGAAAGCCCCGCTTTCAATGCTTCCTTGAATCCATGGTTCCGCCCCTGCAAACTAGCCACTTTGGATCTAGACGCATCTCTCAATGCTGATCTGAAGGACTAGGCAAGACACATTGAGCGAAAGTTCTAATCTCTTTTGCACGTGAGGCCTGCAACATACTTCGAACTCGTGATGTCTCTATGACAATGTGAGATCTGGTGGACTAGATCTGGATTTGCCATATAAACAAAGAAGATCAAGGAAAAAGTTTTTTTGGTTGAGCTGAACGTTCGTGACTCTTTATTGAAGTCTACACTATGATTATTGTGAAGTGCTTGACCCATTATCGCAATTAAGCAGATGGAGAAGAGGCGCTATCTAAGAAAAGCTATGGATCAAAAACAAACTGTCAACATATTTCTTGATGGCCAAGTAATACTGACAATGAAGAAGATCAGGGTTCTAGAGCAACTACAAGCTTGGAAGATGCAAAACTAAAAGAGACCAACATAATCGTATTTCCGCACTCCAAGTCAGTGATAATTTTAATTATAGACTTCATAATAGTCACAATCCGCAGTAGGCGCTATATTTGGATGATCAATAGCACAAGCTGGGATATCGAAGCAGCTCAAAACCCCGTTTTCTAAAGTGAAAATTGGTGCTATGAAAGGATTAGCTGGGCTAGTTAATAAGGAGGTTAGCGACTCACCAAGATCGACAGTGGTACGCACGTAACCACCCGACCCTTTTTTGCAATGAGCTTGAAGGACTGTTGAATCATCATGGAGGAACTGGAATTGCTGGCAGTCATCCCCAAAGGTACCATTGGCTTGTGTACGCATCACGCCAAAATCATTGGTCAAGCAGCTTTGATTAAGCGTTAACGTGGGTCAGTCAAGATGTTTACTATAGAAGAAGACGTACTAGTTGAGATCAATGACATTGAACCATGTTGACCTTTGGTCATCAGCAGGACAGCTGGTGTTGAGAAAGACGCGGGTCCCATTATAGATATAGAGCTCGTTCGAGGAGTCAGTGGTTACCACTAAAGGGAATTCACAAGATTTGAGGCCTCCATTGTCTTTCTTCAATGTGGCACCGGATCTAGTGGTTAAGAAAGGGCTAAGAGCTGCGATGATGAGATGAAGAAACATAGTTTGAGTCGTGGTGGACCTCGTAGTCGTTCAAGTCTTAGGTTACGTAAGATAATTGGTGGGAGAAAATGCTAATGAACGATGTCAATTCTTGTGTAGGGAGTATGACGACAGCCCAGGGAAATTGGGATTCACAGGTAGGGGGATTGGGGGAAATCCATCAGGGTATTATAATAGGAATAGAGAACAAAGAAAAGTGATGGATAAAGAAAGTGGTGATCGGTTGGCTGTAAAATTGGTCGAAGTCGAACAAAGAGCGGCTGAGAAGTAAAAGCCGAAAAAGTATACGGCAATTCGGGGTTAGGATTGGTCTGCTAGATTTGTTGGTTGACCGCTCAAGAGCTACTAGTTGGGGTTGGAATTATTCATTCCTTTGATACTACGTTTGACGCATTCTAGGTCGTTGCGCTCTTGTTTGATCATTGCAAACATCCTTTAAAGGCGTTATTCTCTTTCTACTGACATATTCAACATCTTGTCTATAGTATTGCTCAAATGACAATCATACCGAGGGTAAGCAGTGGGCCGTAGCTGATCCGTGCGAAGAACCGCTATGCTTTATAACTGACATGACGCAGATCGCAGGCTTTGATGAGTGCACCTCTAACTGAAGCCAACATGACAATGAACATCACTAGGAGCACCTCGCTATATGGCGGTGAGTGCCAGTAGATTGACTACAATATTATGAAAAAGGCGCAAGTTTACCTAACGACACGACTATGGCATCCCCACAGTCTAGATCGTAGATGGCGCTGGCAACGACAGTAGCCATATCTGTCTTGACACCCTCAGTGTGTTCTGGTTGCGGCGCGGAGAAGAGTAGGAGGAAGATGTAGCCCCTTACCACATTACGCTGTTACGGTATTGATAATGTGGCTGCGGCTTTTAAGTAGAGAATTGGTCTTGGCCACTTAACCTATGATCTTGAGATGTATGCTTGATACCTGTCAGAAATAATCAATCCTATAAATCTGTGTAGGAAAGCACATCTCCATCACGTGAACCAGGCCGCAATAGAAATAATGACAAATGTAGGAACATGGCCATCTTCATGAAGTTAAAAGCAATTAAAGCTAGGGCTAGGAGCATGAGAACTTGGAAACATTAGCTAAGTGCAAACAGGAACTACAGGCTGGCGGGCTTCAGAGAGCATCCGTTCAATATCATTTGGTGCCGACTCGCATAGTCATTGATCGAGAGACAAGTTTTTGATGATCGTCTCATGAAGATTGTCGATATCTTCTAGGAAGTCGACGCCAAATTTCTGACAGACCAGCTGCACGTTACCCCTCTTCGCATAGCCTTCGGGAGCAACGGCAATAACTTTGCCAGGGACACGAGCGGACAGTCCCAATTCAAGCAAGCTTATTGGAGCTACGGTGGCGGGGTGGAAGTAAACGACGACAAGGTCGGCCTTTTCTTGTTTGTCGAGCTCCCAGAGGACCTGCTCCCGAAACGGAGTAAAGCTGACGTCCTCGCGCCATGTGCTGTCCCAGTCAGGGCGATTCGGGTTGAAGATTGTGATGGAATGGCTTTGGAGTGAGGCCGAAAGCTTCTCGCGCCAGTCGATATTGCCGACAGCTGTAGTGGTACCAGCGAGAAATACCGATTTAACACCTGTTACGGGTTCTTCTGACGGCGCATGGATGACTTGGCATTTTGGAGTAGGAGACATGATAGCATCTGAACGTAGCGACGAAGCGATTGGTTCTGAGATACGGCCCGGATCAAACAGGAAGTTTGCATAGAATGCTGATATGACGGTGAGTTTATTCTGTGGGGTCGAGCTCAATTGCTGAGTTACCAAAAGCAGAAGGGCTGAGATAGTATTGAGAATGACTGTTTGCGCAAATGAGGGGCAGATATGATCTATAAGCTTATAAGTGACTTGTACAATGCCTTAACGCTCAATACACCAATAAGAAAACAGAAGCCGGGTGGTGATTAGACCCCTGTACAATCCTTGGGGGGCTTGTTATGAGCTAAGAGCGGGCCTAGGCGGCAGCACCCGGTCCACTCTAAAATCGGCATCCAATCTTGATTGGGGGCCCTGCAGAAAAAAGAAAAACTTCAACTCATAGTTACTACTTATAGGTCATAACTCTACATAAGCGAGTTCTCAACTGGTGCGAGCTCATGAGTAGTGATTTCTTTATCAATGGTATCTCATGTAAAGGTTATATCAGCTGGCGTCCGTGGTAGCCATATGTGTTTACCAGGAAAGTCATAGGCGGTATTCCACACAAATGAGCATGGCCAATGCAAGAATGCACGAGTCGTTACAATTTGCAGGCTTCAGATGATGCAAACACTAGCAAGTACGATAGATCAATAGATCATATATATATACCTAGATGAAGAATATAAATGTGGGAGGGGAGAATATTGCACAACTACCTGAACGGGCAAAATGTAGAGTAGTCTCTGAAGACCTTTCCTATATTATGTATTTATCATTCAACGACTAGATTCGAAAATCAAAGCAGTATTTGTCCGCAGCGGCGGTTCTAGATAAAAGAGCACCGTGAAGAAAGTCAAGTTCTCAGATTGAGGAATACAGCAGCTCAGGAGGCTATTACTAGAACCATGCCGGATCAGTCTGCCAGCCATAATGCCCACCATATGGGCTAATGCGGGGAAGGTCAATGACGCACATTAGGTTGGTGCTCGTGCGCACGATTATATTCTTCCTTCCTAGGCAACTAGTAGCAAGCACTGGCGATCTCTGATGGAGGAAGTTTGCGTCGATATGCCAGATGGAAGTCATATGCATCGAGTTGCCCGACGTCTATCACATTAAGCAAAGGTAGCCTAGTCAGTTCATCTAGGGCTAGAGCTTGAAGTTGGCTGAAGGTAACGAACATGGAGGGAAGTTGCTTCTTATCTCGCACAGTGATATCCTTGAGACGTCGAAATGAAAACACTTAGATGATGATATAAGGTGCTTGAGAAATGCCTTCGTAGGTCCTAAATTTGAATGGTGAACAATACCAAGTGAGTAGATGAATAAGGCCTAAGATCAGAAATAGCACACATAGCTCCTGCTGAGGTCGAATAAATGAATGTAATAGCATGTGCAGCTTATTTTCTATACTCGAGTATAAACAAGATGAGAAGGAACAGCATTTGTGTTGGATTGGTGTAGAGCTAAGACTTCCCATCAACAAGCAGTGCCTCTTTTCATCGAGAAGAGGATTGTATGAGAGAGCGGACATCATTATCACTGGGAATCAAATGCAGAAAATCTACTATTAGGCTAGAACACTGAACTATGGCTAACATGTATATAAGGCTTGTTCAAATGCAGCGTTGCCGAAAGCCCAAAGTGTAGTCCCTTTGATACTTGTTCTTGCCTGGTACGTTAGTGCACCCGCACTTTTCTAAATACAGTCATGCCAATTGTGAATACCTGTTTACAAGTTGCCCATATACTGTTACTGACTTGGGTGTAGGATCTGACGGGAATCCTGACGGGAATCCAATGGAATGAAAAGTGAAATCTGCCTCTAAATTTGGGTACTAGTACGAAGACCTGAAAGTCCTTAGTTCGTTTTCAGTGGACCTCACGCCTGCCTCACAGCTGCTCATTACATCCTGTAGGTGCTGGCTCGCATCTAAGGCCATAATACCTGCAAGGGCATCTTATACACGGCAGGCACTTCCAGGCAGGCCCCTCACAACTGCCGTATGAGGTCAACGAAGTACACTTTCTACTTTCTACTAGCTCAAAATGAGTCAGATCCTATACTGTTACTTCCACTCCTGCGTGGGAAGACATTTCATCTCTTCTTTCGATTGTTACCATCATCACTGACCCCTACAAACCAACACCAACAATCCCGTCTGACACTCGTTGTTATTCAACCAATGACCTCGTGGTCTTACAAGTCACTGGCCACCGTCTGAAAATACCCTCGCCTAGACGCACGAGCGCAACACTCCTCTGAACCTCTATGAGTACCCAAACCTCTTCGTCGAAAGAATGTCGTCACGCTTAGAACTCCTACCGGTCGAGCTGATCACCGAGATTGGTGAATGCCTCCCAGAGAAATGTGATATCCTCAACTTGAGCGGCGCGAGTCGATGCCTGCACAATATTCTGGTCTTGACCATCTTTTCCACGATCCGTTTCACGAACATCCCCGCAGATGCGCCCATCGTCAATGAGATTGTCTCTACGTATGGCGACCTAGCTCGCCACATTACATTTCGACTGTTTTCTAGTCCCTAATTCTCGAATTGCCCGGCTTGACACTGAGCTAATGTATCCGAGAGATATCCTCGAAACATGTGTCCTACCTGATTTCGCGGTTAAACTCTTAACCGGAGAGTCCTTGTCCAACGTCCTTTCGCTAGTGGTCAAGTTCCTGCCGGAAAATGACTTTCGGAGGGGGTGGGCAGGCCAGCCGATGATGAGCTTCTGGGATGACGAAGTACTTCCTGATGAAGGCTATAATTGGCAGGATATGCAAGATGAGTGGGGGAATGAAAGTGAGATGGAAGAAAAGAACCAATGGCGCAAAGTCATGAGTGAGGTGTGGTCTCAGCTCGCCAAAAACATGACCGTTTGCGAGCTGAAAATCGCCAACCTTCCACCAAAGATCCCTTCCTCCTGGAAGGGCGGTAGTTCCTTTGGGAACTTTTTAAGCCGGCTCAAAACTGTTGAAATGGGGTTTTGGGGTACTTATGACTCCCACAACCGAGCTCACATCCAACCATCGCTTTTCGAACAACATTTTCCCTTGGAGCTTAAATATGCACTTCATCAGCAAGCTGAAAAACATTCGGTCGCTAAGTTTTAAAGCAACAAAATATGATTTCTACGGCGGCTTTGACGGCGTTGCAACTCATACTCATCCGCTGCCTTATTCCATGCTTTACGGATCCTTGAAACAACTAGAGGAGTTGCGACTTTTCAATTGCGTGATCGAAGAAGGGCTCGTTCATCTTGCCTGCGGCCGTAGCTACAGTAACAGGCTTCGAAAACTACATCTATCCAACTGTATCATCCTTGAATATGCCGATGAGAGTGTGTCCCTTACGGCAGACGAAGTTGTACCTACCTCATGGGAAGATTTCCTTACGGACATAAGGGTTTCCGGTCCAGTGCTCGAGGAGTTCATTGTTGATTACCCTGAGCCCATCCCCCTGACCATTGATGAATACAAGTGGTCATTGATGAATGACGACATGTACATACCTCCGCCTGAAGAAGAGGAAGATACCTCCCGTTTTAGGCAAAGTCTCAACCACAACGGCCGAGCGCGATTATTTGACTATCGGATAATGATGCCGGAACCAGGATTTGCTCTTCCCAACGAAGCAGTTTTGAGAGTGGAATTCGAAAATGGTAATGATTTTGCTGCCTCCAGCAACTTGTGGAGGTTTTGGAAGCAAATATCGTATGAAGAACAAGAAATGACCTCCAGGTTCTCTTTGTGTGTATCTTGAGATCTACAAACATAGGAGAAGTCATTGTTAGGGCATCGGTAGCAATCCATAGCACATGCGAAGCTGAATCCCAAAAACAATCCCTTCCCGCATCAATAGGAAATTTGAGCCCTCGGCTGTCCATGTGGGTTGTCAGTGATGAAATATGGAACGGATATGGCGACACTTTCCTCGAAGACAGAACTGGAAACCTTCGCGAATAGGAAATCGTTAAATAACAATAGACAATATGCAGTTCTATATATCTGATCCTTCTCGATCCTGTATATACAGCTCCACGCAGGTTATTTGCTCGTTTTCATGATATATGACTATCTTCTACCGTCTTGTAGCGCTGGCCACGGCTTCATCGGCGCCTAGATGTTGATATCATCTTCTTCCCCCCCTCAATTGGACGCGATACGAGTAGACACTAGGTCGAGTAAACTTGTAAGTCGATCAATTACTCGAAAAAGGTAAGTTGTGCCTATATAGAAGCCCAGCGGTTATGTCTCGAATTCCGGGGGTTCCAGTACTTCTGGAGTCAGGATACTTTCCGTCGAAAGCAACAGATCGTCTTGAGCACTGATAACAACATGGTTTAAGTCTCATGGGGAGCCGTAAGCTCACTGCGTGTCGCAAGACGTTCACCGTGTTGAGATTGAAGCGGATTTGGACTGATGTCTAAGAAGCTCGGGAGGGGTCTGGCGTCATTATTGTTGGAGAAAGAGTCGGCGGATCTGGCACGGAGGCTCTATATTGGGAGGTGGCTATTCTTAGAGGACTCAACAATCGGTCTTACCCGCGACGTAGTTCAATTTTTGACCCTTGTCCTTCCCAATGGCACAGTCACGACAGTGGATTCTTCGACACCAAGTCATATTCTTCGCTCTCAGGGGTGAATTCAACGGCTTCGGTATCGTCACAAGCATCGTCTATCAGACACATACTCAAGTCGATGTAGTCTATGGAGGGATCCAAGTCACGACTGGTATTGAGACCCCAAAGCTAATTAAGGCAACTTCCCTGTTCCAGCAACAAAACACAGACACCATGGCTCAGATATTCACAAAAATCAATGGATAAACTGTCCCTACAGCTTTAGTTCTCTATTTCTAACACGACCATCAACTTTCAGCTGCATTTGATCCATTTGACGATGCCACAGCGTTAATCGACACTGTAATCTCCCAGACGTATGGCTCTTCCGCAAAGCTAATCCCTTCCCAAATTGTGGTTCATGTTTGGGGGGCATTTACTACAATGATGACAACTAGGCTCACCACAGGCTTCCTCAACGCTGTCTTCAATGAGTTGATTCACGGGAGCTCATTCGCACCTGCTCACGTCGGGGTCTTGCTGTCTTACAAGATCGAACCTTTCAAGGGTTACGGTCAGTATGCGATCGACTCCGCATTTTCGCATGCGGATTCCCCATTACCTCTGAAGCTGGACTACTTCGGGGAGCTTGAAGCAGAGAACTCTTGCTAGCGCGGCGTTATGCAGCAGAGAACTGATACTCTTCCCGCGGTTGCTAAGAAGGGAGGCATATATACAATGCTTCTATATATCCTAACTATGTGCTGGGTGCATACTCGAGTGAGCAAATCTGAGGGGCGACGAATGCTGCTAGGTTGAGAGCGATGTAGGCAGGCTCAGGATGATCCGGAAGATGTTATGCATCTAGTCCTTTAAGTCTAGGAACACACACACGCAAGACAAAGCTCAACTCTCAGAAAAGAGTTACTAACAAGGGCGCATCAGATCTGAACATTCGATTACATACATGTATTTAGTATGAGAATAGCTGATACCGATCAGACTCCTTATCCTGTTGGCTCTTCAATGAATAGTCATAATGGCCAGCAGTATACAGCATGACCTCATCTCTCAATTTTCCAGTGCCCACCTTGCAGCCTCTTCGGCATGAATCGCAGCTGGTTCAATGACGATCGTACCCGGTTTCAAATCTTCCTCTCGCACAACGAAACCTAGGTCCGTGCTTCCTAATATGATAGCTTGGGCGCCGCGCTTAATCAGTCTCTCAGCCTGGCTGATGAACATAGCCTTCGTCTGGGGTGTCACGGCGGCAGCACCTTTCGCCACTTCCTCCAACACGCCGCGACTCACAGCGTTTAAGTCATCTTCCGTCTCGGGTACGAGGACACGGAAACCGTGCTCGGCGCTCTGCAGACGACCGATGAAGAAATCCGGATCCGTGGCGTCTCGCATCGTTATCCCCGGCGCTAGCAGCCCGGCCGTGCGGATGTCAGGATATTGCGACTGCAGGCGTTGGGCAACACAGTCCGCGACATGCAGGAGCGGGATGCCGTTTGCAGCTTGTATTAGACGCGCGGTAACCTTGTGAGCAAGGATGGCGGACACTACTATTCCGTCGACACGTCCTGACAAAGCCTCGATCGCGTCGACATAGACTCGCGCGAAAGATTTCCAATCTCCGGCGCTGGCGTGTTGAACCATGACTTCTAGATCTGCGCTGTATACATACATCTGCGCTGTGTGTCGGTGACCTAGCGCAGTACGAGTTACGCGGTTGATGGTGTCGTAGTAGAGTCTGGTCACGTCGGGCGTCATGCCGCCTAGAATGAGCAGGCGCTTCATTTTGAGAATCTCGTGCGGTGTTTTGGGCTACACAATTAATAAGCTTTGTTGGAGGTACCTAAGTGAAATGATACTTACTTCCTCGCGTGGTTTTGGACGGATCTTCGCACGACCTGTGATGAAAACGCTGCTGCTATTCGTACAGTTCATTTTTATGGAGCATATTGACCCGAAGGGCGCACTGGCGTGGGGCCTGACTATGGACCTCACTTCAAGCTTGCTTTCACAGAAGAATTATTGTGAGGAAGCTCAACGGGAATTTATTGGTGATTGATACCGCTCTAAGCTATGGAAGGAATGCAATGCATGGCATCTGTAAGGTGGCTGACGAAGAATATCTGCGTTCTGGTTCTTTATCTTCGTCTCACCGTATTAATTATCGCATCGAGAATCGGATGATGAGTTGTGTCAATGGCTAGGTCAGTGCCGAAAGCCTTTGCAGCTTCCATACACTCGCGAAAGAATTGAATAACCTTCAGCTGTGTAACCATTTCTCCACCCGGTTCCTCCGTATCTACACAGAAGAACTCAAGTCCATCCACGCAGCAGACTTCCTGTCCGGTGGCCGTGGCGAGGAGAGCCACTTCGGTTCGATCTTTGAAGGTGACCGTGTTCATACCAGACCTAACAGGATATCCCAGTGCATTCCCGATGCTGGTGTCGTCATGGATCTGCTCCGGGCTAGCATCGAAGAATATCGACTTGACCAGTAGCCATTTATCAGATCGCGTGTCGGCAAAGACCCAGCCACCGCCAAACCCTGGATGACCTTGCACATTGGTATGGACGTCCGTGGCAAGGTACTTGAGCTTGAAGCCGTAGGATGCTAGATCATATGTCTCGAATACCGGACCTAGACATTTGATCACGAGGGCATTGAATATCGCATGGCTTTCCTCTCCGCCATAGGAGATCAGAGTGCATGGCTTGATGCCTGACAGCGTGAGCAGGATCTCGATGTGGTGGCGCATATGAGCAGCCGGGACCCACGACGGCGTGTTTGGGTTGAGAATATTGAGTTGTTCTTGTGTGAGAGAAAGGAAATAGTCTCGCTCGCTATCGCGGAAGTTCTCGAAAGCATTCTTCACGACGACTCGCTGGTATTCATCGTCGCGACCCTTTGAGATTGATACAGGAGAAGAGGTCGTGAATCCAGGTGATAAAGGGTCTGCCGTGATGGCTTCGCCAATCTCCTTGACACGCTTCTTTGGTATGTGCTGTTCCTCAGGCAATCGTTCATTGACTTGAGCTGTGAGCTTCTTGAGGCCGAGGCGGGGCTGAGAAGTGCGAAGAGCCGCAATCATCTCTCTTGTTGCTGAGTTTTCCATGGCTGGGGCCTGGGAAGGGGGTCTGTGTTGATTCAAGGGCCGTGTTAGCGCGAGACTGCGCGTGAGAAAAGAAAAAGAGGAGGTGGAAGAGAAGGTGACAATATCGATTGAAGGAATTTGCTTGTCTTAAATACTTCCACACAATTGAGGTATCTCTACAGATTAGAAGCAACGCGACCTTTTGTTTGGGCGCTGGCTCACTACAAACAACTGCACGCACGCGGGAAGTAGTATGTCGCCTTTCCACTCAGTCAATACTGTTGTTGATTTGGCATTTATGGCATGCGCAGGTCAGGCCACCAATTATTTCACGGCGCTGGTTTGGCCTGAGTACTGTACCTAGGGCGTGTTAGCCACGGCCAATGGCTAGCATCACGCCGTATTCGAGCCTTCCTGAGCATTCTAGTTAGTGCATGCTATCCTAATAAAACATAAATAAGTTCTGTTTAGTGTTTGGTATAATGTTTAAACCATTGTTTCGATCAATGATAATGAAGTGAGTCATGGCTTTGTATACAAGTCGATGCGGTGTATGCATTGGACGTCTTCGCGGATGCGGCTCGCGAAAAAGGAAGAGAAAGAAGGCAAAAGGAAAGGGAGGTTATGACTTCTGCTTATATACTTCCAGATTACAGGCTGATTTCTGTTGCAAATCATGGCATATCTTAACCCCGGCCTACAAGCCGCCCAGTAGGATGTTCATTTCATCTCATAAAACCATGTGTTACTCGTATTGGATGTCTCTAACCGATGCAATCGCCCGTTAGGCAACCGTTGGTTTCCCGGCCATGCACCTGCCCACTGCTGGCGCTTTCTTCTGCTCGGAGGGATAGTGAACATTTTTACGACACGCATGACTTTAAAAATACATTTAGTTTAACTCAGTTATCCAATGCCGACTGTGATCCCTAGTATCGAGATCCATTGTTGATTCAAATTGTAGCTCAAAATAAATGAAGCTCGCGAGAGCATCCTAAGTCCTTCCAATCTAACAAGTCTAAAATGTTATTCATCAAACTAAGAACGCGTCGCATTAAGTAATGGACTTTTGTGTCGTCTAATAGCTTCTTGAAAATTACATATCGGTGAGAGGGATATCATCATCCATTTGTTTATAGCGACCCGAAGCTCTTATATCGATTAATGATCCTTCATTTGTAATTGCGGTCGAGGATTGGGACGGGCTCGTCCTCGGGAGATCCGGACGAGAAGCTCGGCTCTTGAATAGTCTTTGAAGGGCAGGTCGCGATGTCGGGAGGCAAGCGTTAACGACGCCAAGCATAGGCTCGAGGATTGTGTAGATACAAATCAGGTTTGATCTCCATGTGGGGTCTTTTAGGCTCCAACGCCATATCGCAAGAATTCGGGAAAAAGAAATGACCCAAATTCTGATGATTGTTAGCAGACTTCTAATCCTCCAACCCTTTTTCAACTTAGAAGCTGGGGGTACTTACAAGGCACCAAGGCCGAACATTGATGCGATTGCCAGACGTCTTGTTAGAGGTATCTGCAAGCCATAAAGTTTGGGCATTGGTAGCGCCACGGTGACTGCATCTATTACGAGATTGATTATCCCCGAGAGTAGCAGTGCAAGCCCCTGGTCTGCGCACTTGCCACCAGGGATGTTCTTGTTCCAGTTGTATTGAACGGGTTGGCAAAGAGTGAAGGTTTCCAACAGAACGCTGAGAGAGTAGAGGATTGCAGCTCCCATTACGAAATAGCACAGCTGTTTGAACCTCCTTCCAGAGAATAAGACTGTGTATAGTGAAAGAACGGACAGCTTTACGCAAGTATTTGCAGCTGCCCAGAAGATCTCACCCGGCACGAAGAACTTGTTTGATGAGCTCCTGTTAGTCGGTCGGCAGATCGATGATTAACGTACTATACCAAATTTACCCAGTGCCTTCGGGTCAGTGAGTTCCAAGTCACTAGTATGGCGCCCTAAGACGCCAATGGATACATCTATTACTTGGTAAGCAACGATTCATTCTGTTAAGTCTTGGAAGATTCGAAGATCATACCGACAAGGCAGGTTGCAGCTACTATAGTAGCGAAAATAGCACCCGTAATTGCCATATAATCGTTGAACTTAAGCGCCAATCTCTGTAAACTTCGTGACCACAATCGCATTCCGAGAGCGAAAACGGTGAGGGGCAAGCTGATGAATACTACTATAAGCACCTGGACGTCTTGGATGATGAGCGCCATATCGAGAGTAGCGTATAGACGCTGGTGTTCAGTCTCCCTTCCTGAACAAGGTGACAATGTGCTGGAACCTCGATCCAAAACGTCTTCGAGATATCCTTCAAGTGGAGAAGGATCAAAGCACTAAGTTGGATTGATGAGCAGAAATTTCTCGTCATTTTCGACATAGACTCAGCTGATCAACATTGCAATTGACTGAGAAAAAAATCCTCCGAATTACGTCAAGAATTCTGCTGATATCCCTTTGTGCGAGAGTCGAAAATTCACGCTGCTGAGAAAGATGAAATACTTGATCAAGACGAAACGCCGATGAAGAATTATATCTATATCTGTTGAAACAAAATAAAGATATCGAACATTCATCTCCGATATATACACAGTGAATTTGAAATATTGTGGGAATCGTTGTTTCTGGGGCGCCGAAACGACAGCCGCAGCGTAATACTGTGATACATGAAGTACGATCTAGATAGGTCGGCTTACGAAGGACCTATTCGTATGGACATGAAGTGGTAGTTTGATACTCTCTTGTGTATCCCATTATACATGTTGAATCTTTTGATTGGTAAACATCTGGAAGTGGTGTCACGTTGTAAGTCCACGGTTTACAAGATGTTTAGTGGTATGCTAAGATTGTGTGATACAATCAATGAGAGTAATGTAGGCGGGTGTAAGACTATCTAGGGAGAAAATACCGAGATTCCAATCACATGTAGGTTTCTCGACTACACGATCTCCCCTAACTAATTGTTTGTCGTGAAGCTTATGTTTTAAAGCTCTTGTTTCGGCCATGAGATCTTCGATATCAAACTAAGCTTAACACTGCGCTTGTTGTTTCCGTCGCCAGTTTTATTACTCAATCTAGGGATAACTTCCTCATTTTCAAAACTTAATAACAAATTGTAAATGCCTGCCGAAGTCGCAAATTTGCTAGTTTTGGCCTTGTGTGGGCATTCAGGACAGCACATATAGTGTTAAGTACCTTGGTACTTAGTAGGACGGACTAGAGTAAGGGGTAGGGCCAAATTATCGGAGAAAAATCAAGTACTGATGCCAACCGAGCAAGATCAAACTAGTCTACTCCGTACAGACGTCTGCCATGGTCGATTGATATCATAAAAGTATGATCTCAAGTAACGTGTGTTGGCCAGATGCCAAGCAGGCGTTCGGAGGGATAAGATTGCTTAAATTAGGTTGATTCCGGACCACCTGAAAAGCAACCATAAAGCCCATCCCATAGTGGGAACTGATAATAGCAGTGATCTGAGCCGGTGTTCCATACCTTTCCAGTACCGATTTGCATCAGCGATCTAGAAAGCAAGTGCTCAATTTGGCTGTATACTCACTTCCGTAGACCCTTTTTCCCTAAAGTTGCTTCCAATCCTGCGATTGGGACACTTGACTGAAGCGTCGTTGGGGGCTAAACCGGCGTCTAACTTGTTTGTCAAACCACGCATTCAACAATGTTAACTGTGCTGGAATTGCGACTAAGCCTTGATTGCGGTTAATTCAGGGATCATTATCGTAATCTCTAACACGATTATATATATTTCGTAAGTCACTTGTATGAGGCATAATTTACTAATACCATCAGTCCCTTGTTAATATGACAGTCTCTGGCCAAGTATCATCGCGATACAATCAAAAGTAATCAGGACCTTGCTCTCTGGGACCGGGGTCGCACTGGACGCTCCACAGCAGTGCGACGCTGAGGATCCCCAGTCCGGTACTTGTGATAGGTATCAACTAAGAAGATTACCAAAAAAATTGCACTTAGACAACCATCTCTTTACAATTTTTCTTAACGGATAGTAGTGACTATCAAGTTGTTATGTAAAATAACAACATCTCTGTAGATACAGCTTAGGAAAGGGGTATTAATGAGCAAAGTATGGACCAAATGTTCTAATAGCTTGGGTGCTAAGGTACCTAAGGTTGGTAGACTCTTGAACCCTGCGAAGTGCGGGGAAACACTGACTGCAGATATATATGTGCCGTGGTAATCTTCATATATTGCCACGCACATGTAGAGCCAAATCAGCTCCATGTTTGACACAGCAAAACGCAGCCGTGGGTACTATTATCTATGAGACCTCTGACAGCACGGCCGCCGAGGAATCCCGAACACGCCGACAAGGAGCTCCGAATGCCCACCCTTGCTCTTTGTTGCGATAGATAGTTGTTTCTGTCTTCGAACATGGTGCGTTGAGTTGGCGGGGTGCTTAATGAAGCGCCCTCATCATCTCGCATTTTGAAGCCGAGCAGTGAATGCCAGGTCTAATTATACAATCAGCTAGCCATTGGGCATTCCGGATTACTGTATTATGTCTGTGCCACAGGAGAAACCTGCTACCGTGGCCGATGCGATCGCGGTTGGTAGCGGCGGCGGCGGCGGCGGCGGGAGCTTAGCATGGCTCTCCAACGCCGGCATCGTCAAGCTGAACTTGGTTTTGACCCTCCTCCAGATCTCGAGTTATGCAACAGGTTACGACGGGTCGATGATGAACGGATTGCAGAGCTTGAATACGTGGAAGGCCGCCTTTGATTACCCAGATGCCGAAGAGCTCGCCATGTAAGACAATATTCTTCTGTCCCATGTTTCTTCTCTATTTGGTGTGCTTGGAGGTAAGACCGGTGTTAACAACATCCATCGCTTCATAGCCTCAACGCAATCCAGAATATCGGCCAACTAGCCGCAATACCCTTCTGCGCAATTGTTTGCGATAAGTTTGGGCGTCGTCCGGTCCTTGTCGGTAGTGCGCTCTTGATCCTCCTTGGCGTCGGTCTACAGGTGGGTAGAAAGACCCCTCCCTTGATCGCTTTCCAAAGTCATGTACCACATTAACATCAAAATCGCTAAATATAGGCTGGTGCGAGACATTCAGGCATGTTCATCGCAGCCAGGGGTGTTCTTGGCTTCGGTCTAGCGTTCAATATTACTGCAGCGCCGCTTCTGATCATGGAACTGGCCTATCCAACTCAGCGCGCCCCGATGGTATCAATCTATAATGCCCTCTGGAATCTCGGGGCTCTGGCGGCTGCTTGGACCACATACGGAACTTTTCGCATCAATGACGACTGGGCTTGGCGTATCCCATCTCTCCTTCAGTCTCTTTCTAGCTTTCTCCAAGTCTTTTTATGCTGGTTCATCGAAGAATCGCCGCGTTGGTACATCTCCAAAGGCCGCGATGCAGAGGCCGAACGCCTGATTGTCAAGTACCACGCTAACGGCGACGTCGGCAATCCCATTGTTGCTCTCGAGATGGCTGAGATCCGAGCAGCGCTCTTACTAGAAGCCGAGGTCAGTGCGTCGACAAGCTATTTGTCTTTCTTCAAGACTCCGGGAAATCGCCGTCGTTTTAATATCATTCTCGCGGTCGGGTTCTTCAGCCAGTGGTCTGGAAATGGCTTGATAACTTATTACCTGACCCTTATCCTCAATTCGATCGGCTACCGCACACAGTCGTCGCAGACTCTGATCAATGCGCTCCTCACTCTCTGGTCTCTTATCTGGGGTGTTGTGGGCTCTCTGATTGTCAATCGCGTCACGCGTCGGGCCTTATTCCTTTTCTCAACTATCGGCTCTCTCCTTTCGTACATCGCATGGACTGCTCTCGAGGCTACATACGAGATGTCACCGGCTCTGAATGGAGACGGAACTGGCGGGCCCTCGGGCATTGCTCGGGGCGTCTTGGCTGTCATCTTCATTTATCAGGCTGTCTTCACTCTGGGCTGGGGTGCACTGCAAGTTACATATGTAGTTGAGATCCTGCCTTTCAACTTACGTGCTCGAGGTCTGGTTTTGTACAACCTATTTGTCTCGGCGGCACTCATCTTCAACCAATACGCTAATCCCGTCGGGGTCACCAACTCTGGCTGGAAGTTTTACATCACTTACGATGTTTGGCTCGCCGTAGAGACGGTAATTGTGTATTTCTTGTTCGTCGAGACGGGCAAGCTCAGCCTCGAAGAGACTGCAGCTGTCTTGGATGGGAAGGAGGCCGAGGCCCAGCTCACTGAGGAAGTCATCCGGAAAACGGACAAGACATCCGGATCCCCCATGGCGATAGAGAAGAGGGTTGATGCGTAGTCGGCATGTTGTGGATGAATCGAAGATGTCCCAGACACGTCCCAGAGGCTTTTTCTATGGCTGAAATCAGAACAGCCGAATTGACCTGTTTGACCCAAAGGTTCATTGCCGCCTCTGAACGTCGAACTGAAACATGGTGAAAATGTTGAGGGCAAGGCCCTTTCTCGATGGCTCGGAATCTAAATATTAGGTTTTACCAGCTAAAGCACAACTTAACCCATTGCCAACACACCTTCCGGCTCCGATTTCCCATTACCGCTTTGATGCCAGCCCAGATCAAACTCCACGAATGCACCTATTATACACCGTCCAGCTAGCCGCAGAAGGACCCTCTATTATTGTCTTAAAAGGGAAAAAGAAGCGCAATCATTCATTTACCCAATTCTTCAGATGTCAGCCACGGTGGGCAGTCGGTCTGATTAACGGAACTAGATAAGCACAGTTAAAGTTCGAGAAATCCTCCAAATATCACGAGTCAAGCCCTTGGTTCGAGTCTCTCCAAGAACCGCGAAAACGATGACTAAGGAGCGCATTATCCGGTATTGTTCCATCGTTCGTGCTGTTCGAATGCGGCTGACCCATGCCAAAGCCATCTATTGGCAGAACAAGAATGTCATCAAAGAGGGTGGGCTCTTTCATACCCGAAAGGTCGGCAATGTCGGTAATTGAGGGTTCGACCTCCTGAATTCGTTCAAAGACGACATCCGTCCAAGCTGCAGGACCAGTCGTATTCATGACCTCGAACGCAGAAAGACCTTGTCCAATCGACGCGTTGTGAGCTGCTGCGATCTCTTCAAGCGAGGTTTGAATGCGCTGCACCATGCGCTCAAAGATCATATGGCTGCTTGATGCCGCTATTGTCCACTGGCAAAATTGAACATAATGCGGAATGTGCGCCCATCCAACAGACGCCCCCAGACGGTCATACTCAATGCCAACAATCAGTCGCGTCCGATTCCGTATGTGCTCCGGTACCCACTCGTCTATGGGCTTCAACGCGACTGTGTCAGTGTCGGTGTATATTCCGCCTTCGATCGAGAGCAGGAGGTATCGCAGCATGTCTGTCTTGAGCCCCGGGTTATCGAGAGATTCATACATCTTCATCAAATGCTCATCGTGGCCGAAGTGCTGTCGTAGAAAGAGCTCCGCTTGGACTTGGCTGACGAGGGTGTAATCGTATGCTGGATTCAGCGCCAGCCAAGACGGTGAATCACCCAGCTTGTCTGGGGGAATCCGGAATGGACCTGTGTGCCCCAAGGGTGGCAAGAAAATTTGCCATATTTTGTGCGGTATTAGTGGCTCCGGTATTATGAGGAAGTCCTTGTGGTCTTTGACGATTTCCTCCACGGTATTGACGCTGGTGACGCTGTCGGGTCGGCGAAATGGAATTTGATGCACCCGATCGAATCGCGTAAGAACCAGAAATACAAAGAAAAATACGACGCAAACCGCAGCAATGCTCCTCCACCTCCTTAATGGGGTGTAAGACTTCGTTGACAGCATAGGCGGTTGATATAAGAGGCTTCGACTCGTGGGGAGGATAGGTTCGTCGGATAGCAACGCGGACATGGAATCGGAATTAGAAGCAATGAGCAGAGAACAAAAGACAGCTAAAATTCCTTAGCGATCGTCACTATTGAAAAGGCATTCCAGCTAGTGGCGGAGACGACGCTTATGTGACTCGGCGAGTGAGACAACGATCGAGTCATGCAGATCTATATCATCTACGGGCAGTACGGGCTTTAGTACGAATTTTGGTCGGGGAAATACGATTATCCATCCTACTCTCAAAGACCATGCAAAGTTTGTTCTTTGATACCCCTCAATCCCGATTCCATCCCCATTCAATCTTTGAATTGGCAGTGACATGATTTTTTAGAAATGAACAAGGGCATACCCGCAATGAATAACCGACCAACCTGAATGAGGGATAGGGCGTCTGACCAAAAGCAATCCCTTTCACTGTGATATTTTTACAGATGAAATGTTGACTAGTGGCTGATCATCACTCTTCAGCAGAGCCTGACAAAGGCGATCTAAATATACAAGTACGAAAAACGCAGTCATCAACAAGGGATTTATACATGATACAGATATAGCATACAGGGCGTCTTGTGATAGAGAACAGTTCACCTAAAAAGCGATGCAATCTATTCCAAAGACGCAATTGACCTACTAAGAATGATTGTATGAATATTATGTCCAGATCCTCACTAGGGCCTCTTAGTGAAGATCTCACTGCTTGCAGACAAAATGGGAAGCTGACCTTAGCTGTGGCTGCATTTTCACCCTAAATTAATCACGCACCCCACTTGGTCGGAAATACCTGAAACTGGCTATTGTTGTCAGCTAATCCCTAAGCGACAAGCGTAAGATATAGCATATCACCTCTGAGATCTAGATGTGCGATGATTAAGGCAGATATGGGAAGTCCGGCCTCAGCTTTGCTGACCATCTGTCGCAGGCATACCTGGAGGGAGGAGGTCTTGTCAGCTCACCCTTCTGTCAGCTCTGTCAGCCCGACCTTCTGTAATCATAGAAAACTCTTGATATGGTATTGATTAATAGCAGAATAGCCACTCTTTCGGACTGAAGGTATAAAGCAGGCCTTTCTCTCCTCTTCTGGGGAAAGAAGGCTAGAAGCCAATAGATCTCTATTTCACCCCCTGCCTTGCCACTCTGACGTGCAATCCTATTACACCATCAATCAAAGTATTCATGAGGAAGTGCTTACAGGGCATCTCATAGAGAAAACTACATACAAGGCTTAAGTACCAGACTGCTCACAAAGCAGGTGCAGTTTAGCGAGGGCCAGGAAGATGCTTATCTCGAGGGGTTGATATGCCAGATCTGTACACAGCAGGAGAGTGATTGGTGTCAACATTTCGCAAAAAGGGAGGATTCTGTGTCTCATTTATACCGCCTAGCTTGTCCACCGGGTCAGACACTGAAATCTATCTATCCATTGACGCCTTTTGATCCAAATCCTCACGTCGGAATTACAATTGGGGCCTGCCATTGTAGGTCATTCAAACCAAGAGATCGGGCCGTTATGATCTTTACCCGAATAGGAAGCGTTTCTATGACCTTAGGGAGCTTACTTAGTAGTGCTGTATGCGTGTTTTAATAGGCGCATCGTTCAATGACTTTATCATCTGAGTGTGGTTGTTAAGACGTCGGCTATCCACTGTCTGTTGCACCCTGGGCTCGGCCCGGGCTCCACGCCGGGTGAAGTTCACCGAGACGGTAGCAGCGACCGTTGGAGAATCGGAAGACTTACATAAGCTTGTTGAAGCCAGCTGAAAGAACAAGACCTACATGCCAGAAAGGTGTGTACAATACAATGCGTTATCAATCGATCAGAGTGGAAATATTATCGTCAAATATTGATGAAAGACAAGGATTGTGAAATCATGAATTATTTCTTCCGAAGCTGTCACACAAAGCCCAGAGAGCTTCAACCAGCTTCGGGGAAGCTTCTGAGAGGGACCGAGACCCTTAGTCGCTTCCTACGAGTACCTATCGTTCTTTTTTCATGGGGATCAGGCTCATTGTGCGTACCTGAAGTCATCAAGCAGTCATTGAACAAAGCTACTCAACACTCGCACGCGCGATCCCTTACAATCACTCACAGTCGAAAGGCCTTAGCCTTGCATCTAGCTGAAGCTCAACGCTTCGTGAGGATATGTCCCAACTCTGCTCGATATCTGTTATACGGGTTGTCTTCACCTTGGCAGACCTGGCCCTGTCTATTAGCCAGGCGGAGACATTTACCGGCGCTGGCTTCATCTCCGGCTTTTGTATGAAGTAAAGCTAGTGCCTCCCATGCTTCTCGAAGCTCACTTCCAATGAGACCTTCAGTTGTGAATAGTTTTACGTTCTCTTTAGCCAGTTGCAAGCCTTCAGATACATCAGCGACGGGAATGAGATGATCAGGCGGTGCTTGTCCAGTGATGAACTTTACGCAACCATTCTGAACGCCTTTGATGCGCCAACGTCGGCTATCCGAGTCTTGGTGATCCGGGAGTTTGCAAACTGGGCATTTGCAATCGAATTTGAGCAATGCAGAACGCTGCTCGTGCGGCTGGAGAAGATCTATCCCGTAAGAGATGAGCACCTCGTCCCCTTCAGCCAAGTCTTTCAGAGCATAGACTCGCATCTGGCCCGAGTTCTGATGATACACAGAAGCCGCATTGGGTGAACAGGAATGATTAATTCGGCTGAATAGGTGGTAAACAGCAAACCCGTCCTCATTCATTCCAGTGTGGTTGGTGAGGAATATGGCACAGACATCGGCATTCTTGTCGTCTGACTTCTGGGCACGCTCAAGGAAGAAAATATCTATTTGCGAAAGTAGATGATGATCCCCTTTAAGGGCGAGATATTTTTCTTGATCAGCCTTAGTCATGGCTTCGAAATTCTCTAAAACATGAAATGGCCAGCCGACACTGATTGCCTCCTGTGAGGCTATAGTGAAAATGGGCCGTTCGGATACCAGGAGAGAGCCTCGTGGAATGGTACGGGTTGCAACCATGCCGAGACCTCCAAGACAACTGTCTCGTATAGTGATCCCTAACACCGGTCAGCCTACAGGGAGAAGTCATCATTTTTTGTCGATATCAACTGACCCTCCATTGCAGCAGTAGCCTCTGCTGGGTTCATCGAAGATGCAGACATCACTTGTGTTGAGTTATACCACCGGATGTTGTGATTCTAGGTCGGCACAGGTAAAAGGGGGCGGGTATGTCGTATCTTATTATAAGATAGTCCCTGCATATGACATTAAATGATGTTCGCTCGTTGGCAACAAGTTGGACAAGACTCATTTCCTTTTTGAGTCCGTTGCATGAATAGAATGATGCTTACAATCTTGATGGCTTGAGTCTTCACATCTATTTTTAAGGTATTAGAGAGCAAAGGAACTTAAGGTGGCCGTGCACCCAGTCGTAGTATATCAGCCCTGATAGAGTCTGAAATTGCGTGAGTTTGACCTCCAGTATCTAACAAGCAGATGTGTTTGCTGCTTGATGAACTAGGAAGATCGAATGATGACGGAGCGAGGAAACACCGATAAGAGTAATAATGGAAAAATCAACCGGTGCAGCACAAACTCTGACAGGTGGTGAAATACGGAACAAGAAGCTGGATTTAAAGAAACCGCCTCTTGTTAAACTGTTTTGTGTATTCAGCTAAGGGTCGACTCATCTGCCTTTGTGTCCTCAGTTGAGGTCTCTAGTGACAGATACACAAGTTTTTGGATGCCTAAACAATAATAAACAGGTTGCCCCGAAACTACCGTGGCGAACCTCTCAGAAGTATACCGACTTAGACTTTTAACACCTAGGCGTTACTAGAAGTTGATTGATAGCACTAGAGGAAGCTGTGGTATCCGGGTGTATTGCTCCGGCAGCACAGTAAGTGAAAATTCATGCCGAAGAGACTACTCCAGGACATGATCAGGGATTTATCTTCTCGTGCTGAGACAGTACATAAAGGCTACTGAGTAATTAATTTATTCACGAAAAGACACTGCAATTAAAAGCTGCGAAGAAGTTGACATGCCTTGAACAGCAGACTGCTTGAGAACATCTAGCAATCTTTACTGCCATGCATACCTGCCGTAGGCAGCTATAACTGAGTCTGTGCGAATACAAAGAACCATGAGACGATTTCGTTCAAAAATTCTGATACCGCTTTGCTTGAAGAAATAGTATCCCACGGTATTCTCAATTCAAATTTCCTACCGGGCCTGGCAGCGTACTTCTCAGCGCAGTAATCCCAGATACCAAAGTCATACCCACAGACAATCGCGCAAAACCTCGAGGCTCGATCTTGTCCAATATGTCCTTATGTCCATAATAGCGTCATCGATCCCGTGTTCTCGCTTTGCAGTGCTCACAGCTTATAACGAAGTTCCCTTGTTTTCTCTCTTTCTCTTTGAACATTATAGTATGGGAAAGGGCAGATTGATGAAGCCTGGTGTCAAAATCGAAAGGGGACGAGAAGGCTAAGTGAGGTGGTTGAGGGTCTGATGGTACAGTAGGCTTAAGATGCCTAACATCTGGGCTGTGCATTCAGCTCTGGCCCACCTTTATCCACCGAGGTTGAATTTGCCGACAGCTTTAACAGACGCTCTGTTGGCATCTGGCTTACAAAAAGACATTCTACGCACGCTCAAGTTGAATAGAAATATTTTGATCTATTAAACATTATTCGCATAGTCCAGTACGTTGTGAAATAGGGACCTTGGCAACGAACATGGTTTCCATTACAGATTTGCCCTGCGAGCTGAGCGCCAACATTCTTCAGAATCTAGACTACATGAAAGACCTACTTTCTGTAGTCCTGACCTGCCAGTATCTATACGCATCGTTCAAAGAAGATCCCAGTGTAGCGATCAGAATACTTGACTGTTAGATTGGACCAGGTCTCCTTCCATGCGCAATCGCGCTGTTGGAGGCAAATCACCGCTTACCTCAATCCCGCAGCTGTACGTCGGTCAAGGACCTGCTCGACGCTTTGTACAACAACCCTTAGGCTTTGGGAGAGCGCCTGAAGAGCATTTCACTATCAATTTTTATAGAAATAGAGGAAACTCATGCCCTAGGGTTGAAGTTCGCCGAGCGCTTCGTGTTAAGGGCGTGGGACAGGCTTTCCCCTCTAGGTAAATACCAAAGCTGGGGGTCCTCCCTTTCCTCAGCTAAGCAATATCGAATTTGTCGAGCTTTTTACCGTGTTGAGTTGTTCTTCAGCCTGTTCCGGGGAGAAAGGACATTAGAGGGTCCCGTGTTCCAGGGAGGTGCGTGCGCTTCAAGACGAACAGGTTGGGTTGTTCCTCTCAAGGCATCCGCTTTGGCTGAATGAGCAGCTCGCATGCATACATGATTATCTACAAACGACGTTTACCGAAGGTTGGTCGGCTGTTCTTCTCGTCTCTCTCTCTGTTTCTGCGATACTGAAATGCATGACTCTATATGTAGAAGCTCAGGATATACTATCTCACGATATCGAGTTTGGTGGGGTGTTGACTGGCTTACGGATGGGCCTGGGAACATGGTGAGTACTGGGTAGAGTTAGGATGTTGATTACCTGCCAGGACTATCACTAAATCCTAGCGGTTATAGTGGAAACAGCACTGGGTCAGTTCCCTTCTGGCTTACTACTAAACACATTACTGACATCGAAATATAGATATCACAAGGCATTAACTTCATTAATCAACTAGAGTCCGCGCCTACATGGGCGGCCAAGCGGGAGGTGCTCTCCTCAGGTCCATACAAAGGCAAAGTCAACTTATACGAAGTTCTCGAAAGATCCTGCACCAGCGACAACGGCGCTGCATTGAACTTCTACGCCGATGAGGAGATATCACAGCTTATACCGCGACGAGACGAAGACAATTTGGACGAAGGATCATTTCGCGTTTGGAAAAAGTGCTATGGGATATACAACCTCGCACGCTGCATTCTCGAAGAGGATAATGGAGCTAACCGCATCTGCGCGTATGTCTTTTGGGATTTGGAAAGGGTGCAACGGCACTCATTACTAGGAGTATTCGGTTGGTCGGCAACCATAATGCTGGATCATACTCCCAATGAGCAAGCTTATCAGGAAATGCAGCGCTCTTTTGAGGAACGGTCAAGGCCTTGGAAGAAGGGGGAAAGAGGGTATTGTATATCCAATCCACAAAGCTAGTAATGATGCGCAGGAGTTATTTACGATGTCACGAATTTCATTAAGGACCACACGGGTGGCAGTGCTCTTCCTGAGGACTACATAATAGACATCGCTTCGAAATGAAAAGATTCTGGGCGAGCTCCCGTTCGATTTGAGAAAACACTGAACCACTGAGTCGCATATGTTCGTTACCCACGGTGAACAGGGAGGGCCATCAGTCAAAAGCCAGACACTATACGACAATGTCAAAAAGCATGATAGACAACGGTGTAGTAATTTTCACTACCTAAGGAATTATTCTTGAGATATGGAGGGTTCCGCCACATAAGCTGACAGTCCCTAACAATTATGTACAATCACACTTCTCTTCGTTGCTGGACCATGTCGAAACTTATCTCTGGAAGATTCGTCTACATTCAGAAATGGCAAGTCTCAGTCCCGACATCATGATAGACCACGGCCTCCATCTGCTCTTGGATCACATTGTAGTCATCTCGACTCATGGTGGTGCCAACATCGACATAATTGACCTGAGGTCCAGCTCTCATGAGCACCATTCTATAAGCCCCGTCATTATCGGAGCTTGGCGAGGCAGCTTTCGCTTTCGCAATGGGGACCATGTGGTTAGCATCAGCGGCAGCTGTCATCTGGCCGGGAGCGTGGGCGTGATCTTGCATGCGGCTCAGGGTAACGGAAGCAACTTGCTTGCGATCCTGAGCAAGGGGGGCGACCGGAGCAGGAGTAGGGATAGCACCTGGGTCAAGAGCATGGGCAGCCGAGACTACAGGGGTAGTCGAAACGCAAAGCGCTACAGGAGCAAGCACTCCAGCAGGAGCGATGACAGGAGGTGCAGCAACCGGAGCGACAGGTACAGGAGGTGCGGCCATAGGGTGAGCATCAAGGGGAGTGGATATCTTCCCAAGTTTATTCTATAAGATGCTGTTAGTAAAGGTTGTTGTCTCAGGTGTGCAGTTGCTTACGATTCTGGGGCCATTCTTACCGTAAATAGCGACGGCGTCGGCAGGCTTGGTGGACAGATTGCGGCCATTGAGCAGGATGACAGCCTTATCACGGGCCTGTTTGGTCTCGAAGCCGACATGACAAAACCCTAAGTGATAGTATAGCTGGTTTGCGCCCGCTTGGATCGGCCAATAGATAACCACATCCTTACATCCAGGCACGAGGCGGATGATTCCTCGATGTACTCTTTGGACGTAGTCCGAGTGTCGAGGTTGGCGATGTTGACAAGATGCTGGCGATAGTGATCGAAATTGTACTGCTGAACAGCAGCTTGGTGAGCCTGCGCATCTGCAGTTGCGTGGCCGACGTACTGCAGATTCTGCGACATGATGACGTCAGTTGCAAGAATTCAGTTAGTGCTTGCGTTTCGGGTTGTGTGTGTGGTGATAGCTAAGCGTGAGCGCAAGATTGGGATGGAAGGTACGTTATGGTGAGCGCCTGACTTGAAGCCAAGGGAGGAAACTGTTTGGGGTGCGGTGAGGTAGAGGCGAGAGAAAGTAGTGACTTCCTTCGGTTGCTTGGCTTGCAAATGTGGTTTGAAGAACAATGCAAAATCGTTCTTGTTTACTTTACCTGCCGAAATTCCATTGACCTTCCCGCTGGTTGTATCTCCAGGTAAGGCTGCATAAGAAAACAACAATGCCTCTGTAGGCACCACCCATGCACCAGCGTATATGCATCTCCCACTATGTGGGTGTATACATCATCATATATTTGAAAATTTCTTTTGGTGATCAGGTATTTACTTGATAGCTGTGGCCATACCCAACTCAATGACACTTCTTCAAACAGTGGGTGCAAAGGAAGGAGAGGGCCAAACGTTGAAGACAACAGCACAACCCTTAGAGCTGGATGAGCAATAATAGGCATTTGTCAAGCAGTCATCAAAAAGTAGAGAAAAAGTGTAGATTAAAAATACCCAACATATAGTCCCACCATTGCTTTATGGAAAATTCATAGGTACGTTCTTGTATTAGCCTTGCAGAGTGCAAGTTGACAGCCATCACCACGAGGAGGTTACAAGAGCCGGTTTCAAGATGGCCTAAAAGGGGCCCTGGGGCTAGAAGAGAGGCCCTGGGGCTAGAATAGGGGCCCTGGGGCTAGAATAGGGGCCCTGGGGCTAGAAGAGGGTACGTTCTTGTATCAGCCTTGCACAGAGTGCAAGTGGACAGCCATCACCACGCGTGGAGGTTACAAGAGCCGATTTCAGGATGGCCACATGGTAATTCGAGGGTCAGCGGGGAGGGCAGATGGATGTGGGAGAAGTAGGTGAATGAGAGGGAAGCTGGCAGAGGAGAAAGAGGATTAGGCAGAAGACAGATGATGATGATGACGAGGACAGAGAGTGAGGTAGGGCGAGATGAGAAAGAGAGAGGGCAGGAGGAAAAGATGAGTTTGGAGGAGAGAAGGAGAAAGGGTGAGGTGGAGGAGGAACATGAAGAGGTTGGAGAAGAGAGAAGGAGAAAAGGTGCAGGTGATGTTGTGGTGCACATATTTATATTCCTGGGAGGTGGGGATCCACCCTGGGTGATTGGGCAATTGAACATTGCCAATGGCCAAATCTGTGCTGCTGCAATAGGTGCAATACCTCACCGCCCCGGAGATAGATTGACCTAGTACCTATGTATCTATTCTGCTGGCAGAAAGATACAAGTGCTGCACACCATGCATTTAGTACCACTCCAGGGAGATACATCATTGTGTCCCCCAGGGCACTTACGTGTACCGAGGGATCTTGTTAGTACATTTATGTACCTAAAGGCATTGGCTTTAATCAGCCAATCGAAGCATCAAAAAATCATGTCGTAATCGTCAAACAAGCTAGCTAGTAACTGGTGTAAAATGGTCAAGAGTGACTGGGCACACTTTCCTTCTCTCTATGGGCCCTACCTGTCCAAATTACCACGCTTAGCAACTCCTTGCATTATGACCAGTATACACAAAAGTCTTGGTGAACCTCTAGATCACTTCTTCGATGCCAATACTTGACCAAGAGTGCACTTGTATCTATCGCCAGCATGACTATCATCTTCAGTCAATCACAGGTAGCGTAGACAGAGATCGTATCTGTCCAATGCAGAGCATCTCCATAGATGCAACAGGAGGACGGCGCAATCAGTCATTCATAACCGTTTGCCTTGTGTATGTGCATAGGAAATCAATAGGGGGATACTTCCATCCAACTTCCCTGACGCCCTCGTGTCCCCTGGGCCCTTCCTTCCTTGTTAATACTATGAGTTTGAGATCCATCCTGAAAGCGAGTAATAGCATAAACAACTAGGTCCAGAGCTTGCACTTTTTAGAGCAGATACAAGAACACATGTTTTCTAATTTTTGTCCAGCTAGATGATGAGATCGATTGCTTCTCTACAAACTGCGAACTGCCTATGAAAACAGAGGGGATGCAGTCCAGGGCTTGGAATCCAAGATGGTAGCCCTTTTTTCTAGACTTTTACTATCTGGCTCCAGAGCCTACAGCTTGAAGAGTATTTATATAGACAGTAAGACCTCACTTTATGACGAATTTATCTTCAAGACCGTGATTGACTCTGCCTGCCATAGTGTGTCAAAAGCCTACGGAATTTCCTCCATCCAATAATAAATAGATATATCCAGCGAGTCTGATGAAAGACTAAAGAGAGAAGATAAATCGCCGGGACAACAACTTTGCATGGTAGCCCCCATGGTGTGCGTGTGATCACAGGTATTTAGCCAAGCTTGGAAGCTTTGTCGAGACATTTGTGGTTGGTCTTTTCTTGCAAGGAAATAGCTACTCAATAGACCTTTCTAACCAACTGTGGGCTTGATGAGCACCGTGGCTGATTCATATCATGTGTACGCATATTTTCTTTGAGCCTCAATCCCCTTTCCAAAACACCCCAGGGTTGTGCATCACCTTTGAGGCCTGGAGCTACTAGCTTCTGAGTCGCCATGTATAGACTGCTTTATGATGGACATATGGTCTGTCTGTGGTTGCCGGATGAATCATCAGGTACCTAGAAGATGGAAGATGTACTCGCCCAATTGAATGTGCGGGTGGGAAGATGTAGGTGCTTTCAGTGATGGGGTGGGTGGTAAATGGAGGACTAGTGTTGTCACTTCATTGAACGCAGACCTGCTCGGAGATGTAAACAGGGCCAAACCCAGCAAAATCCCTGAGGAGCGAAGTAAACAAATACAACCTAGGGAAATTTCGCCAATGGAATAAATCGAGAAACCACAGCGTTGTATTTGATTTGATTTGCTGCACTCGTGCCCGAATCCCTATTTACTTTCCCTTCAAGCTCTTCGAACAGCCACGAAGAACATTGTATACCCGTCACCAGCTTTTTTGTCGACATCATGTCACGTAACGACCATGCGGGCTGGCTTAGCCAGCCATCAGCCAGTGACGTGCAGCCCGACAAATCCGGCTGGTCGCAGAATGCCGCGATGTGGTCATTTATTGGCCAATCCAAATCGGCATGTCCAAGATTTACCATCATACTGGGTCCTGTCATGTCGCTTTCACTACTAAGCGCGCGAGAGATAATGCGACTATTGCGCTCAACGGCCGTCTTATCCCGTTCAAGCGTGCTGCGGCCATACCAATTGACAATCGAGGTAGTGGCCCTAGACCTGGGAGTATTCCATTCCTCGATCCTTGACCTTGACTAATCTCAATCTGTAGAAGCTATTGGGCAAGGTCTCACGAGCTCCTGCCATTGACGCATCCATGCTAAGTCTCCCCGCCCCTGCGATGCCAATGTCTGTCTCGTCTGCCCCATTGCCTCGTCCCCCTCCAGACCTCCTCGTGGGCAACAACATGGTGGGAACTGCGGCCCATGCCATTGACAGAGAAGCCGATCCGGTTGCAAACCAGGTGCCAGCTGCCCTTCTCACTGATGATAGAGTCAAATCCAGCCCCTTCGCAAAGTCTGATACGGAGAAGCCTACTCTTATTGCGAACGCCAACGAACGTGTTCGTTTCGTAAACTACCAGGGACTTGCCATCCTCCTAAAATACAAGAAGCCTACCCCTCTCGCAAACACAAAGAGACCTGCCTTCCTCACGGATCACAAGAAACCTGACCACCTCGCGGACACCAAGCAGTCTACTCTCCTTGCCACCACCAACGAAGATAGTCCCTTCGCGAATACGCAGGAACCTGTCCTCCTCCCGGATGACAAGGAACCTAGCCCCCTGGAGAATACCAAGCCAACGGCCTCCAACTCCGAACACAAGTATGTTTATCGGATGGTCATCTTCAGGGCTGGTAATGAAATCAGCTATAAGCACTCGGCCACGGGCACATCGGACGGTGATGTGCATACGGATGTTGATATGCATCAGGTCAAGAATACCAAGGAGGAGGGCGCGCTGTATTGGGATATCGGAACGGAGACGTGTGATCTCTAAATGTAGACCGAGTTTGTCACAGTGTGTGGGGTTGACACAAATCCAAGCCTGGGAACAGGTCTGCGGCCTGCCTGAAGATGATGAATCAGGATAAATATTGCGAAAACACAATGTACAAGCTTTTTTGTAGCATGTCTTTCTGCACCTGAAAAATGTTTGTCGAGGTAGTTAAGATAAGTAAACTCGTTGTCTCTCTGTCTCTCATGCTTCTTAACATTAGGGTCCAGGTCTTTAGCTGCGCTCAGCATCCTTGAGATTGCACAGGAGGGTCACAAGGAATTGGCGATCCTCAAAATATACTCCCCCCTTTTTTTTCTCAAGACCGATTAGTTGTGTCTTCTCGACTAACTTGGTTCTGACTAGCTTGCAGCTGAAGTGAAGCGGACCGCCTACAAGATTATCAAGAATCATGATGTAGAAAAATACGACATCTCTGATATCATCATTGAATCTGAAAAAAGGGAGAAACTTGAGAAGAGATACTCAAAAGAACTCGAGATGGATCGTATGTCCTTCATCCCCGGCGCCGCAGCCAAGCAAGAGCTCTTCGACGCCGGAGGCACCATCACAATCACGGGCTCCAGCAAACAACACGTCGCCATCGCTGACGAGTTCATCTTGCCATGTATGCGAGGTAACGACACCATTGTCTACCAGACGGCACTGGCGGCGTTGGGCGACACAGATTCCCTCGTGATCAACTTCGGCATGCGCGATCCCAAACCGGGCGAGGAAATGCCGTCTGGAGAACCGCCCGGCGCGACATGGGTTACGTTTAAAGATGGCACGACAGGTGACTCGAGAACGATCTGGGAGTCGGGCCGCCTTGTGGAGAAGCTACCTGATAGACATGCTACGCGCCTCTTCAACGCGTATCGCACCGCATTGGCTGCACATCAGGATTGCGAGACGCCACCGCCGATCGAACTGGACTCAGATGAAGCAGCAGTATCGGCTGCTGTCCCAGAGGATATGAAGGCGATGTCCCGCGCCCTCGCGCCTCCTAGTCTCTACTGGGCGTCCAGCCTGATGTTCTGTTTCGTCGACGTCTCGCCACCTCCAGGTCATCCACAATTCGATTCGGAGCCTGACATAGTTCTCACTCAACCGATACGGTGCTACGACGCGCTTCTCGTGAGCGCTCTTGTTGCTTTGGTCTGGGATCGCCCGCCCTTAGTGTTTGGCGTCATGCAGCATGAAGATTGACTGGGTAAGATGCCGGGGTCTTACAAGAGAGTTACGTTTGCGGAGCCGGATAAAGATGGGATTTGGCCGAGTAGTGATACAGATGAGATCTCATTGGTGTTCTGATACTTACCTAAGGTGAACTTTAGTCCTGCTGCTGGATCAGCTACGATCGCGCAGGGACGCCAAGTTAAAATATCTAGGTATGTAGTTCGATGAGGTCTTCACGGGTAATACATACTGATCACATATCCCTCCCTGGGCCGGCCCTGTCTTCAAATACAAATCCCTTTCCTCAAGCTCTCCACGGTCGGGTATGCTTCAATGCCAGCCTATGCTTCGAGTACATAAGACAGGTGCTTTTAGAAATGTGTCAGCCCTTGCTAACGGTCGGCGAAATTCAGTAGTTAGTATAATCTTGCCTACTTTTTCTGCTATCTGGCCATCAAATTCATGGAATATGGGAGTCTGTACTTCGAGACATCGCACTTCTTCAAGCGATTTCTCTCATCGAAGTAAGTTCGACAGTCTCTTTCTTAACAGATGTATCTATCCACTTGTGTCTTGCCTTGGGTCGGCTGAGCAAACATAAGATCAAGTGATACGCGCAATCAGCCGTAGCTTCAACCTAACCGCTGCCAATCCAACACTAACTGAGAGAGAGGGCAGTGGGTGACACTTTCACAAAGCATTTGCCACCAACTGTCCCCTACTTTACACAGTATCCTCAAGGGTGGTTCGCTAGCAATGTTAGCTAACCTTGTTCGAAAAGCGCTCCCCTAGATGGCCGTTCATGCTAACGGAATCTTACACTGCACTATGTAGCATGACACTATAAAAGTCTCTATCATTTCTTTCTGGCTTGGCCACATTCCATCTTACTTCTCCCAGTGTCTGATCCTAAAACTATTCCAAACGACCATCATTCAACCAACACTTCATCCCAGAGCATTACACCGTTATACACAGCAGTCACGGCAACCACATTCCCTCCTCTCGCCAATCAAGTCATCTTCGATACAGCCAAGCAATTAAATTTTCTTAGGGTTACATAAACACGATGAGTGAAGATTTAGAAATTATTCTCGTTATCTTCGAAGTGGTGTATGCCTTGTGTTCCTTCGCAGGCGCTTGCGTCACCTGGGAAGAGCATTTGTATCCACGCCTACAGAAATGTGCGGATGGCAAATGGTGGAAGAAGGAGGTTCTGCTATACGGCTTCATTCTCGTTCTCGCCTTCATTCTTTCCACAATTTTCGTTATTGTCTTCGCGATCCCCATACTATTCTGCTTGATGGTCAAAAGAGCTGGCGCCAGTACCTTGTTGGGCTACAATTTTGCCAATCAAACCGTAAGTTTTATTCCCCCTAGTCGCAAAATACATGACATCCGACAGCTAGCTTGTGTTGTGAACAGTGCTGTGGGCTGCGTTGCTGCGACAGTTGTGTTGTCGACGAGGAGCGAGTTGTCGACGATGAGGAGCAAGGGCTTCGAGAATCGGTCGCACTTGGTACGTTCAGCCGAGACGAGAGTCCAGATTCAGAACGGAAGATATGGACCATGCCTAACGATGAAGAACTTTTTGTCGTATAGACACAGTAGCCGCTACCTGCATGCTTTGTTTGGCATCTTCTGGAACTATTTAGCAAAAGACCAATCATCAAAAGATAGTCGACAATACCATTATTTCTGAAACAGTTGGAAAGTTCTAGTTGTATAGATGTGCCAGATCATGCCTCGGGAATCAGCCCAGACATACATGTACATATATAAACCTGCCCAAGTCGCGGTCCTTACCATCAAGTCTAGTTGAGTCTTGTCAGAGTCCCAGTCTGAGCTTGGAAGCCGAAAAGGAAGAGGGGAAAGAAGAAAAGAATAGCAAAAAAAAAAAAACAAGAAAAAGATAAGAACAAAAAGGCTCGAACAAAGTCATTACACTCCTTACACTGAAACCCTAGTTAGAAAAATGGCATTCCCTCCCGTCCAAGCATCAAGCTCAGGCCCAAGACTCTCCAGCAGCAGAAACATGGTCCAACAACCCCCCCGAGTATCAATGCGAAGTTGAGCTCGGTGTATCAACTCACGAGAGTCCAGGTCCAAGTCCCGGTCCGAGTCCGAGTCCAAGTCCAACCAAGAGCCCAACACAAAAAGCTGACTCTGGCTCTCACACACAGAAACAGACGACAACGGCGCCCTCTACATCGCCAACTCCGTACAAGGCTGCCAAATAACCGCCTCGCACGTGACGGGAATGCCTCTCTTCGGCTACGTAGTCGCGACCCCAGAACTGCTACCCTTACCCTGGCACCTCTCCCACACTGACCGACAGCCGCAGATCCCGGCTCATCCAGCAGGTCACACGCTCGCTATGGAGGACATCGTCGTCTCTCACAACTCCTACGACCCGCGCAAGTGTAGATGTCTTATTCGGGACTTACGGCAGGATAAGTCCAGACCGTCGTGGGACTGGCGCCCGACGTTGGAGGGTTTCGTTGAGGATTTGGTAGCTACGAGCCCCGGGATCGCCGACGAAATCCTACGTCTACCAATTCTGCTGCGCTTCCTGCCCATCCTCTGGCTCTCTCTCGGCCTGCGAGTCCCTCGCCCGTTCCACAAAGGTAAAGGCCAGCTTGAATTGGGTGCTTGGAAAGTCGCCGTTTGCGAGCGGAATAACCGAGCGCTGGACCAGCGGCGTGTGGTCGTCGAAGTGTATAAATCATGCCTGCGGCTTTTGAGGAGGTGTGCTACGAGGGGAAGTGCTGGATGCGTTCGTAGGTGGCGGTATCTCAAATCATGCTATCAGGATTCGAGGGAACGAAGTCGTGTCGAGGCAGAGGAAGCAGAGATAGCCAAAGCCAGGGATATTGACAAGTTCCTATATGAGCATAGATATAATTATAGTATCAACGCTCTTCGGAGACTCGGGGAATATCTAGAAAAGCAAGGCTGAGCGGATCATTTACCAGACAGCTTAGTTTATCATCTACATAGTATCTAAGAAGCCAGGCGACGCAGGACGTCTGCCAAAAGCAAATATCATCATTCCTCATCTATCTTGCTATCAAGTATGAACCTGAGATATCCACAGCAGTGCCCAACATCTATCTCGACCCCCCCAACCCCTTACCCATTACGCAAAGCCGAAGCCCTCAGCTCCTCCTCGATAGCCTTATCATTTGGACGATAAACAGCCGCAATCCTCAGCAACCGCCTCGCAGTCGCAAGCTCGCCCAGAGCTTTACAAGCCTTCGCAGTGCGATAATAGATCTTGCCAATCTGCGACGTAAACGGCAGTCCCAGAAGCATCTCCTCAGGCCGATCCGGACCGTCATTCGTGACGGGTCTGCCGTCCGTGATCAGATGGATCGTCCGCATGCCCCAAAACTTCAGCTCGTTCCAGTCTTGCAGTATGAGATAGGCTTGGCAGGTATTTGCGACGAGTCGCAGCCGGAGCGTCATGCGCTCCATCTGGCCTGATTTTCCCTCGTATGGCGCCTCGGTTAGGTCTTTGGCGTAGAAGGCCTCGGCATGGACGTGGCGCTCGCGGCCGCGCACGATGATGTGGATAGCTTCCCAGGCGCGGTTGTAGGCCGCTAACGCAGCTTTCGGATTCCCATTTTGCAAGAGGGCGTTCCCTTCGGCTTTGAGACGTGCGCACTCGGCGAGACAGTGCTCGGGGCTCGGATGGGGTATGTTCTGAAGGGCACGCATCTCGGCTTCGATTTTCGGTTGCGGGCGGGGATCACCGGTGACAGTAAAGTGCGTTAGACCTTTAACATGCCCCCAAGGTAAGAACAGTCGCCGCTGAATCTCGCGTCGGACATGTGGCTCATCCCAGGAAGCGGCGGTGGGATCGCGCAGGTGGATTTGCAGCGTGAGCCATTGATTGAGGCCCGGGTGCGAGAGGTTCGAGTACATCCAAGACTTGGTAAATGCCTCAAGGTCGTCGGCGAGTATAACAAAGTGCGATATGCCGTCCGGAAGAGCATCACCTTGCGGGGCCTTGATAACGACGTTGAGGTGGTGGCCGTCGAATTTTGTGGCACGGGATCGGTTCATGACGATGGGGACGTGGGCAGTGATCTTGACGTGTTCTTCGGCTTCGCTCCATGGTGTCTCGATGCGCACGAAGACGTTGAGGGTGCGGAAGATGTCACGGGCTTCGAAGTAAATGGCGCGGTTGAGGCGGTAGAGGACGAGGGCGGCGCGGAAGTCGTAGTCAGTGTGTTCGTTCGGGTGGAATGTGCGGTTGTTGTTCGGGTGGAGGATTATTGTGTATATCTGATCACGGATCTCCGGCGGTAGGCTCAAGAAGCTTGGTTTCTCTTGATCGTTGGTCATGTTGTCGGTGAGGAAACTATCTCCGTAGCCGGAGATCGCAGCAACTTTGGAACTCTACGTCGGAGCAATTACCAGGTCATTCGAAAGATAGAGATTCCGTGGTCTTGTGTCCTTGCCTGAGAGACTTCAAATCTGGTGTTTTGTTTCACACCAACATGTAAAAGAAAGCAACGTGATGAATAGCAAAAGTGTCCGAGGCTCGTCCGCTTTAGTCCGCGCCAACCCCGCCGCCACTATCGTGAGCTAAGATGCTCCTTCCACATGTCACTCAAACCATATCACCGTCATTGCCAATTCTATCTAGATATTTAGCGGCTCACAATTGAATCATAATTGACATGGAATATCTATCTGAAACTTCTATATGACTTGCTGCAGATATGTGCACAAATTCCTCATACCGATGCCGCCGCCGAAGCATTCTCGCTCCCGGCCTCCTTGACGATGGCGTCCTCTCGGAAATCCGCAATCCAATGCTCTTTCTCACTTTTCACTGCCTTCGAACACCAGAGAACCGTGATCGGTGTCCATACCAATAAAAATACAAACGGCTCTCCCCATGCTATTAAGATTATTGTAGTTAGTATTTGCATTTTTGGACAAGTAGATAGTTGGATAGCTTACCAACGCCATATGCTATCTCCTCGCTGGGAATAGCCCACACAAGGACAGTCAGGATTGTACCGTCCATCAACAACCCGAGGCCCCAGAACCAGTTAAGTCCTGCTATCAGGCGCCGAAAGCGCTTGCTTGCTTTGTATCGCTCCAAAAGTTTCGCGCGATACGGCCGCGCGCCTCCTCCGTCCACACCGACCACATCCTCAATCGCCGTGAGGACATAAGGCGGTTGCGGAGCGCCCTTGGGTATCGAGCTGACTTTACAGAGCGTTCGCATCCTCAGCGCTGACATCACGCCTGTAACGCAGCATAATATCCCTATGCCGATGAAGAACACGGGTATGGGCATTGCCAGTGGTCGGACCAACGGCTCGTAGGGTATTGAGGCACCGATCAAGATACCCGTTAATATAGTATATGAAAACGAGAGGGTGGCGTGCGTAAAGTCAAACTTCCACCGCGAGCCGTCGAGAGGTCGGTATTTATCGTTCTTGTGGACGAGGCGCCATGACCGGTGTGTGAACTCGAGGCCGGAGATGATGCCGAAGAAGGATGTTATGATAGCGAAGACTAAATAATAGCACGGTCCCGAGTTAGTAAATCAATTCGAAAGCATCAAGAATTGTGGCAATTATTCTAGACAAGACGAGACTTACGGATTCCATGGCTGAGTGAGGTCGCATACCAGAGAGGATAGAATAATGCGATGGGGAGCAAGCTGCCCTCGAAAATAAGAAGACCCGATATTATGAATAGTTTCTTCTTGTGGTGTAAAATGTTGTAGTCGAGACTTGGTAGCTCTGGCACATTTCCGAATCGGTCTCTCGCTGTCGACCGTCGTATAGCTGCTGCGATAGTCTGATTATACTCCACAGTCCGTCTTGGTGCCCTTTCACTCGGGGACCGGGGAGGTTCACGATTGTTCGAATCTGCATGTTCTACAGTCCTCCTTGGTGCCTTTTCTCTGGGGGACGCTGGGGTTTCACGATCATTCGAACCGGCCATCGTGGCCTGAATCTATTTGACTGTGACCAGGATTTCGCCGTAAAATCTTCGAATTGCAGATTCGCTCACTGTTCGTTTGAACCGAACTGATCAAACGAGATATGCTGGTAGATGTCGAGAGCGGGTTGGGTGTAAGAGTGGTGGTTTGCTACAAAATAAATGGAAAAATCAAGGGTCGAGAAGGGAGGAGTTATTTCGGGCAGGTGAATTTGGTTTAGGAGACCCAAGACAAGAAGGTGGAGGACAATGCTTGGACATTAACGAAACAAGGATGACGAGGCCTAGATCTTGTTGATAGTGGAGAGGGGCAGCAAGAGGGGCCACCTAACAAACGGGAATTATGAGGTAAAAAATAGGGTCTCCAGGGCAGACGTCACGAAAAAAACAGAACTCAAAAGCCGGATTATCTACAAGATAAATCATAATACTAAAACTTGTACAACAGAAAAGGAATCTCCATATCCTCAAAAGAAAAAAAAAAGAGGCGGCCGCAAGAAACGTGCGTTATCAACATGATACGAAGGATTGTCTACTGCCCTGATCAGCAATGACGTTAGATGACCCGGAGATCGCTAGACCTTGCGTCGCGCCAGGACGGCGTGTGCCAAGGCTTGCTGTCAGAGATGACGTAGGTTAACGCCCGCAAACTGAAAATCACACTCGTTTTCAACCAATCTCTCAGTGCCCCTAATCTTTGACGCGTAACACGTAGGAAGGGCTGATCTTGGGTTTATTGCGGATTAATTGGTCCGTTGTAGGCTGCATTTTCATCTGCTCTATGAGGGAGAACATTTAGGTAAGTCATAACCATCTACCAAAATCAAACAATATATCATGCTGCAACAATAGATTTATAGTAGCTATCCAAATAATAGAGGTGTATCTATCTATATAGTCTTAGTTTATAACTATTCTACTTGCCCAACTTTGCAATGCTCTAATAAGCAGACAACGCCGGTGCAATGCATCCCAGGTAAATCGCTGTTAATACTCTAAAACGCCTTGCGAACAGGAAATTGGAAATAGCGTGATCAACAGGCGCTTCAATAGCGCAATCCGCATACACGACTGAAAGGCTCATATGATATCACAAATATGCCCCATCGCGAATTCTCTATCACTTCTTTGGCGGAGGAGATGGAGGAGGCGGCACGCGTCGTGGCCGCTCGAAGACAGACCTCGGATCATCGCCCCTGAACACCTTATTAAGACGATTGCAACACTCGCGATAAAACTTTTCCGACTTATGCGGAGGTTTAAGAGGATTCGGGCTCTTATCCCAGCCATGCGGCACGCCGCGCACCATAGTATAAAAGATGCGCTTCGAAACAGGCGGCTGTTGTAACCGCCGCGCAAGGAACTCGCCTTCTCGCAGCAGCATGTCCCACTCGCAGGTGAAAAAGAATACATTTTCCGGTATGCCATCCCGAAGTTGCTCGTCGGTAGCCTTATTCGGAGATAGATATGGGTCTGCAAGGTCGAGTTCTGGGGGGAACAGGTATGATGCGTCGAAAAGGTTGGTCAAGGCTGGAGGGATCGTAGCGTCAGGCCGCACGGAATCGGCGCGCCGCTCCTCCCGGCTCAGAGTGTAGTCCGTGATGGGATACCAAGTTGCGACAGCGACAACTTTATGCTTCGGGACCGGCTGCTTAAGCGAAGCAAGTCGCATAGGCGCCGTCAACGCAATATTTCCCCCGGCCGAGAACCCAGATGTCGCAAGCCGGTTCGGGTCGATGTGAAGCTCATCCGCGTGGTTAATGAGATACAAAAGCGCATCGACACCATCATCCACGGCGGTCGGAAACGGATGTTCAGGCGCGAGCCGGTAATCAACCGAGACCAAAACAGCTTCACTCTGCTCCATCACGAACCGCGCGAACCGAGCATCGTCCGTAGCTTTGCCCAGTGTGAACCCGCCGCCGTGGAAATTGACGACAACCGGCCACCTTTTGCTGTTGTCGCTTTTATCTGAAACTACACTTGTACTTGAACTTGCACGCGAACTCTGATACCCAGCCGGCACGTAGAAATGCAACAGGAACTCGCCGGGCGCTTGCGCTATCGTCGACGGTATCGACCGCGTGAAGTCTGTGTTCGGCGGTCGCGGAGGTGCAAGCCAGTGCAAACCCATGCCTATACATTGCAGATGTCTCCACCATACCGCCTCTGCGCGCAAGTATGCCCGTGAGGGAGGAGTGCCTGTTTTATCCTTAGCCTTTCGAGGTTTCTTCTTAGACGGCGGCAGATTGCCTGTGGTGGTGGTGGTGCTGGTTCGAATGGCATGCGGAGGGTCGGTGGGTTTGGTTTTGGAAATACCGTCATCTTCATTGCCTGACATGGCTATGTTTGGTTCCTGTTGCTCCAATGCAAGGTGATGGGATAACGGGTGGAGGGGTTTGGCCGGTCTTGCTTCTGAGAGTGCGACGTTGGAGGAAATTAACTGGTAGATCAACGTAGTATGGTCATGGATTGTTGCAATGGTTACCGGGGTGTATACTTGAAAACCATGGTATTAGGAATATAATTGGAAACAAGTATATGGCAAAACGATGGTTTGGTATGCTGACGATGTAGTTCAAAGACACATAAATTCTGAAACCAGCATGCTCTCATTAGAAAACCTGTTCACAATGTTTAGCACCCAACGATGAGCTCTGTGATTACCGAGTAGGTAGGAGGCTTGGCCAGTGGCGTCTGTTCTACGGCAAGCAAATGTGGCCGATTGTGCTGAGCCTAGGCCTGTCCAGACCTGAGTCGGCAAGGCATGGCCATTTCAGCCTACCGAATAGCACGTTCAACACGCTCCAATCAAAGAACACATATTGAACTGCTGAAAACCGTGGCGCTCGAGACAGTTGTTTCTAGCGGAGTAGATCATCGTACTACTTGACTAGCACATGCGCCGGAAAGCTGAGACTAAGAGTAGTAAAGTTCCACAAAAATGATCTTTTGAGATCGAGATTCTGTTGTCGGGATCAGAATCTTAGATTTGCACCAGGCGAGTGATGATGTCATGTGTTTCGCAATGAGCTGTCACTCGAAACAGGCCCACTACAGCACGATACGATACGTGCGTTTTAATCATCAAAACTCTCTAGCCGGTATACCGATGCCCTGTTTGCTATTTTGAATAGAGTTGTAATTATTACATTCCTACATTGGGGTTCATGTACCTGCCTAGCGGGCCTCGTACCTCGAAAATGTTGTGTGTCATATGTCGCGAGATCCCGACAGACGACCTGGAATGAACTACCTAGGTAGGTTACTTCCTAAACTGGACACCCTCCTGGTATTTCTCGTTTCTGATTGGCTTTAATGGACTTGGGACCTTGGGCGACGGGGCAATAGCTGGAGACTATAGGGCGGTCGTCTGTTGGCAAATGCCGGTGCAAAAGCTCCGCGGCATCCGCCGGACATGTCGTCACAGGTCTCATTTCCGTATTGGAAAGATTATCGGCGTATTCTATACTCTTCTCTCGCGCTCCGATGCCACGAAGAGGAATCGGTAACTACAGGTCAGCAGAATTCACGTTCTAGAGATAAAAAAATTTGTAAGATTCACACATGACATGTGTTATATTTCGCGCATTCCGTAGAGTCACGCACGGATTAATAATTGGGTTGCCACTTATAAAAAGTGGTATACGGAGGGTAACCTGCTAGCTTTCTACAAGTAATCGCCAAACAAACCGTATTGTAGCAAGGACCTTATTAATGCATTTTGCCCGTGCGCGTCAACACGTAAACGCAAACCGAACGGAACCTTATACTTAGGGTGCCAAGCAATTTGCCGGGTCCCTGCCAAGTTTGCCGCTGTAATAATAACCTGACAGCCATCGAAATCAGGCACGCCCAGTACTACATAATTGATCACCCTCATGATCGATTTCCTTCTCTTCACTGCAAACTACCTAGGTGCTCATTTCACATCCTTTCACCTCGCTTGTCACCACTGCCGAACCCGCGACATCCCCACGATTCCGCCCACAAGCATACTTTCCCTCTTCTACTTGACAACATTCTCTCTCCTTGGCAAACTAGTACCCTTCTACATATCCACCGCCGACTCGTATCGAAAGTCGATGAGCTTTCGCCATGGCACCGGCCAAACTAAAACAACCTCTTCTGTACTTGAATCGCATCATTGGCCATTCAAGTGCCAAGAACCACATGACGAAAGCCAAGTTTGGCGATACAGATGAATTAGACAGCGAAGATGATAAGAAGCGCCTGAAGGGTGTTTACGAAAAACGCGCCAAGAGGCAATCAGCGCAGCAAGAGAGGAAGTCTCTCCAAGTCAAGCGACGGGAAGAGGAAGATGCTGCTCGAGCCTCCGATCTACCCGAGATTTCAGATAGCTACGGCACAATTGGCCACGAAAACATCCCCACCTCACAAGACCTCAGCATTTTGACAGCATCACAAGTGGGTAACGAAATCAAATTTACCGCTCGAATCCACCACATACGGAACATCAGCTCCAAACTGGCTTTCATCTTGTTGCGCCAACAAATGACGACGATACAAGCGGTGCTTCAAGTTCGCGAAAACGTCGTGTCCGAAAATTTTGTGCGCTGGGCGGAGCATCTGTACCCAGAATGCATTGTACACATCCAGGGCGAGCTGCGCGCTCCGCCTGAGCCAATCAAGACCTGTAACATACACGATATCGAGGTGCTCATCACCACCATGCATGTCCTCACTCAAGTCGAGAACCCCCTCCTTATCGACGTGTTCGCGATGGACCGCGTAGAAGAGAACGAAGAGACCCATCAAAGAGAGCTGGTTGTATCCAACAGAGTCCGCACAGCAAACCGAGTTCTCTTCCTGCGGACGCCTGTTATGCAGAGTGTATTCCGTATACGCTCAGGGATAACCAACATCTTCCGGTCTACACTCGATGACCAAGGATTTATTGAAATTCACACACCGAAGCTGCAACCTGCAGCTACCGAGTCGGGCTCATCTGTGTTCCAAGTGAAGTACTTCCATCGAACTGCTTTCCTCGCGCAAAGCCCACAGCTTGCCAAACAGATGTCGATATCGGCTGATTTTGGTCGCGTGTACGAAATTGGTCCTGTGTTCAGAGCCGAGGACAGTAACACTCATCGTCACTTGACAGAGTACACGGGTCTGGATATCGAAATGGCCATCCAGAATGACTATCACGAAGCTATGGATATCATCGACAACCTACTCAAGTCCATATTTAAGGGCATTTACTCGCGGTTTCGCAAGGAGGTCGATATTGTGCGGGAACGGTTTCCGCATGACGATCTTGTATGGCTGGAGGAAACACCACGACTCCCATTTAAAGAAGGCATCAAGATGCTCAATGATGACGGGTGGGTAGGTGAAGATGGCAAGCCCGCAACAGAAAACGAAGATCTTGCCACTCGGGCAGAGATACGACTAGGCGAACTGGTCAAAGAAAAGTACAAGACGGATTACTTCATTCTCGACAAATTCCCTGCATCTGCTAGACCATTCTATACACATCTAGACAAAGACGACGACAAGTTCACAAATTCATTCGACATTTTCTTACGAGGTCAAGAAATTACTACAGGTGGCCAAAGAATAAACAACGCGCAGCTCCTCGCCGAGCGTATGATCAAGGCTGGCGTTGATCCTGACACGATGGAGGAGTATATGCAGGCGTTCGAATGGGGCGCTCCACCACATGCGGGATGTGGCATCGGTTTAGAGAGAGTTCTCTTCCTTCTCCTCAACCTTGGCGATGTCCGCAACGCTTCATTATTCCCTCGTGATCCGAAATCCCTTCCGGAGAGAAAGCCAGTTTCCAAAGACGAGTTACCATTCCCCAATGCCGACACGATCAAATACGCATTCGAAGGCGATCACTCACATGTCCACCTACCAGACCTCGATGAGCTCATCGCCAACTACGGCGATGCTACCAATACTTCGTGGCTTGATGATCGCTACAAGGTCTGGCGAGACATTGCCACCGGTGCTGCTGTCGGGTATGCCCAAGACTCTGGCTATGCTTTAATCATGGGTAATCCTCTCTGCGACCCGCGTCAATACCCGGGTGTCATCAAATCTTTCCTTCGCTTCCTCAGAAAAGAGCAAGATCTGCGACCTCTCTGGCTCCTTGTCTCGTCTGAGGTGGAAGAGATCCTAGCATGTAAACTAGGCTGGCGGACACTCACAAGCGTGGCTGAAGAGCGCGTCAACACGGCCAATGCGGCGCAGGTCGCCAAGAAAGAACGACAAGCCAAGAACGCTGAGATCAAGATCCATTCAACTGTACTCGGCGAGCCAGTTCCCGAGGACGTGAAGGCGAAGATCGATAAGCGCATCGAAGACTGGAAGGAGAGCCGCAAGGGCCGCAAGCAGATGCACATTACCGAGGTTCGTCCTTGGATCTCTCATGCCCACCGTCGGTTCCTCTGGGCCGAGGATAAGAACGGCGAGATCACAGGTCTCATCATCCTCCACCGACTCTCTCCCGCGCATGGCTACCAGATCAAATTCGCCCTCGACTTCCCAGGTGCTCCTTCCGGTAGCATCGAAGCTCTGATCGCACAAGCACTCCGTCTAATGGCGTCATCTGGTGTCCAGAATGTCACGTTCGGCGCCGGCGCCACCGAGGATCTAATTATTGGCCACAACCTCAACGGTATCAAGGCCAAGATCCTAAGTCACACATACAAGACCGTCGCGCACCAGCTTAACCTTGTCGCGAAGAGCGAGTTCCGCGAGAAGTTCGGAGTCGTCAATGAGCCTGTTTTTATCTGCTACCCCTTCATGGGTATGGGCGTTTCGGGAGCGAGGACATTGATCAAGTTCTTTGAGGATGAGATGTAGTGCTGTTTTCATTCCCCGTTCGATACAGTAGATGTTGAGGATAATGGAGGAAGAAGACGATGATGATGGGGTTGCTGGGCGGTTTCTTTGCAATAATTTGCTTCGCGTCAGGATATGTATGCAGAGCTGATACCGGTAATGATACTCCCGCATGTTTCTTGAAGTTTTCTCTCTTTAGACCGTCTTAATACATCGCGTTTGCATAAATGCTCGTAAATTCGTGTCTGCTATTCCCTGTGTCATTTCGAGCAAGCGTTTATTCTAATTCAGATATGCCAATTTGTGAACATCCAACTACATATTTGACTCACAAGCCAAGTAAGCCGTGTATTCATCCAAGCATTGCGCTCATCTATCATTCTAATCAGTGAGGTTATCCAGACACCCAAACCCGAATTTAGTTTCTCCCTCTAATTCGTTTTTTATGTGCTCTTCAAGGATCCCTTTTCTCCCTCATATTATTATCTATGCTCGCTTCGTGAATGGTCTTTTAAGCATGTTGACCATCTTCCCAAGTACGCCAAAGACGTAGCCAAAACCGAAGCTCCAACCCTTGATCCGAACCGTGTAAATAAAGAAGTAAACGAGTGCCCAGTTGGAAATGCAGAACGCGAGGAAGATGCCGAAGTCTAGAACAGACAATTTGTTAGCTTCGTGTTTGTTATTCCGGGGGGCGGCAGGAGAGGGGTTGTGGGATGGGTGGGATTTAGTTGGGAAAGGAAGTAAGAAGAGACTAACCTCGCCACTTCTGGCTGGCATCAATGTTCAGTGAAGCTAAATACTCATTTCCGCTGGCGTAGGGACAGTACTGGCAGTCCTCTGTGGCATTTGGGTTGAGAAGATATCCGCCTGCCTCCTTCACGAATGACCCGGCATACTGCATGCACGTCTGACCTGGAGGAGAGTTGAAGCGCGCAGTCTCCGACACAATGCACTCTACTGGTGCTCCGTTGAGCGTGGCCCCGAGCATACCGCCCACCCAGTAGGTTGCGGGATTCACCCAATAGGTCCAGCTTCTCCAGAAGATGGGAAGTGAGCGGTAGGGCGTGACTATACCGTTGAAGATGCCGAAGATGACGAAAAAGAAAGGCAAGATCTATGAAATGCCATATCAGTATTGATCAAGGGCATGAAAGCTAGGGAAGTGCGAAGATGGGAGCCGACTTACGTTCGAGATGACGGTAATACTAGGCGCGAAGGCGCAGATCCATTGACCCCAACTACTCATGAAGATAAAGATAAGAATGGTCATCAGGTATGCGTAACCTGATACAGAGCTTTCCGTGGGAAGCCCGGTAGGCCAATACCAGAAGGCCCAGTACAATGTACCGGAGAGGATGGCGAACGGGATCTCGGCGACGATGTTGGCGGTGCAAAAAGCAACCCAACCGTATACTCTCGAGGGGTATTCCCGAGCTTGCCACAAAGCCATGTTGTCGAAGAACTTGGGCAGAACACCATTGACAACTAGGCAAAAAGACACCATGTCAGCCTTTCCAGAACTTACTTTCAACACCACCTAACCTCACGTGTGGAATTGTTGAGGCAAAGTTCGCCCGCGCTGGAGATAGAGGCGATATGGTATGCACTTACTATAAGAAGTGTTAGCTGAAGAACAACAGATTTACACATGAGCCACTCGAGTGAAGTACGTACCTAGTTGGTGGAATTGTCACGATGATAAAGCTTGTAAACAGGCGATTCTGCATGTCCTGTACCGAATACCCAAGTTTCCAGAACGTGAAGCCATTGAACAGACCCACGATGACCGAGACGAATAATTTTCCATAGATGTACGATGGGTCCCGCCAGTACTGGCGAAACATACGCTTGGTCAACTCAACTGTCTGCGTCCAGGTCGAAGCGGCGTATTCCTTGTGTGGTTGAGCTTTTTCAGTAGTCTGTTGCCCAGTCACAGCGCTACGAACACGTTTGAGACCGTCGATTTCCTCAATAACGCGTTGCGCTTGCTCAGAATTCTTCCACTCCTCATTCCAGTCAATCTTGGTACCATCTTCACGCTTGTGCGGCCGTGCTGCCGTTTCCAGGATGAACTCCGCAACGTTCTTTTTGGGGGGACAGTGTGCACCGCGATTTCCGAAGTACTCGATGACATCCTTTCCGTTCTCGCCAATGGGTCCGAAGTAGAACGTGTTACCACCCGGGTTAAGGGCTAGAACCATGTCGAACTGCTGAATTAGAACTGAACTTGGTTGATGGATCGTACAGACTATGGCTTGGCCAGCTCGGGCGAGCTTCTTCAAAAACGTGACAATAGAGAAGGCTGATTGCGAGTCGAGACCCGAAGTAGGTTCGTCCAAGAAGAGCAACAGGGAGGGCTTGGCCGCAAGTTCCACTCCGATTGTCAAGCGTTTCCTGAGCTCAACACCAAGAGAAGAGATGATAACATCTCGAAGCTCGTTCAACTCAAGAAGATCCATGATCTTATCTACATATGCCAATTTCTCCGATCGTGGAATGCTAGCATCTTGGCGTAGGAGTGCTGAAAACTCAATTGCTTCCCGGATTGTTTGGGTGCCATCATGGAGATCACCCTGTAGACAGAAACCGGTGTTTCTTTGAAAGTCAGGGCTGAGAGGTTGGCCATCCACGAGCATTTCTCCGCTAATCACACCGACACGTTGTCTTTGGGCAAGTGTATTGAGCAGTGTTGTCTTGCCGGCACCGGAAGCACCGACCAAGGCAACTAGGACGCCGGGCTTGGCGTAACCATTGACTTTATTGAGTAGCTTGCGCTGGCCCCCGTTATAAGGAACCGTATACTCCACATCACGCCATGAGAATATCGAATCACTGCTGCTTAGTTGTTTAAGAGCCTCATCTTCGTTTGCCACGCCTGTGGTGCCCTGTTTCACTGTCGTTACACTCGAACTCGAGCTGTCTACATTCTTCTCTTCGTCTGGCAACGCAGCAGCCCTTCTAGCTTCTTTCTCTGCGGCCCGACTCTTCTTGAATATCAGCGCCCCGCCTCCGCTGGAGGCAAAACTGATTAATTCTGTGGCTATCACGGTAACCAAGAGATACAGCACAGTAAAAGCGATGATAGCTCCGAAGTCTCGCCACAAGTTGGAGCGACTATAGTTATATTGCGTCGAGAGGTAATCATCGCCGGATACCTGGGTAGAGCCAATTGCAGCGCCTGCGATGGCACAGCCTTGATAACCAGTCTGAGCATTTGGTCCTCTTGGAACTAGCTCCTCTGGACCGCATTGTAAGATACGGCCCGAGAATTCGTTGGCTATTACGGCCTCGAAACTGTAAGCGACTGGATTGACCCAGTATAACCAACCGAACCAGATATAGTCTTTCAGCAGCTGAGTCTTTGGAATAACGTATCCTGTATAGATAATCAGAATTTCAAGGGCTATTCCGGAGAAACGAACAGCAGTATCGATCTCCGGGGAGACACTGGCAAACATCCGGTATAGGGCAGTCATGTTCAAGGTGGATACATAGACGAATAGAAGATAGATCCAGAATTTCCCAACTTCAAGATCGAGGTTTGTCAAAAAGTAGACCGGGATACCGAATAAGAAGACCTGTACGAGTAGAATTGGGAAATCGGTAATAAGACGAGCTAAAGCGATAGCTGACGGCCGGTAGAACGCATATTCTTTCTGTCTTGAGACAACTGCGCGCCCGGCAACGGCTTTTATCAGTTCTGAAAGCTGTAGCCAGCCAAGGAAGACAATACTGAAGAACAGGACGCCCCCTCGAGGGAATGTGCCTTGGGTTGATGATGGCGTATTATAAAAGACCGAACCGAAGATGAGCCCATTCGAGACTATGATCCAGATCTTCGTCCAGAGTGTCGCAGTATCGCTAAAAGTGAGCCAGAACTCCCTCTTGGTGCATGCCAAAACTTGTCGATAGAATGAGATTGTGTAAGAGGATTTCTTGCTGACATTTCCAGATTTGCTTTCCTGTACAGCTCCTTCGAACTTTTTCGCGTCCGCAAACTCTGTCGCCTCCCAGTATTGTTCATACTCCTCAACGTCTTTAAGCAGCCTCTGGTAGTTTGCAGAGTTTCTGAATTCTCTTTCAAGTTCCTCAGGCGTCTTAGGGGCTTTGTTCTCGAATCCGGGTCTGAACTTCCGTTCATTGGGGTCGGTGACGGCAGTCAGGAAGTCGGGCGTTGTCTGTCTGTCGAGGCACTCGAAACCCAGGTCGATAAAGTACTGCTTAGCCTCGGTCGCCGGTCCAGAGTATATCTCGCGGCCCGAGTCTATGACTAAAACCTTGTCCATCAGATCATAAATACCTTCTCCTGCCTGGTATAGCGTGACTAGTGTCGTGCGGTTCGTGATGTCTGTCATGATACGTAAAGATTTGGCGTAATCTAACGCCGTCGAGGCATCAAGACCACGGGTTGAGTTGTCCCATGCCATAACACTCGATTTCGAAGCGAGAGTCTCGGTGATCGAGACACGTTTTCTCTCTCCACCCGACACACCCCGAACGAAATCGTCACCAACCAAAGTGTACTTGGTATGACTGATGCCAAATACCCTCATGAGAGCACTGGCAATAATTGGAACGTCTCCCTGTCTTGACTTTTTCGTCTTGTTCATTAGAGCGAAAGTGAGTGTTCGCCATACGTTCAGTGTAGCGAAATGGATGTCATCCTCGGGATTGTAATTGACCTCGCCCCGATATATCTCCTTTTGTTTTTCAGCGGAGATACCTCCGTAAGAGACGTTGCCTTCCACCTTAGCGAAAGACTCCCGATTGTTGGCGACGGCCTTCAAGAAAGTACTACAACCAGCACCTGGCCGCCCGAGGACCAACATCATCTCGCCGTCGCGAACACACCCAGTGAAATCATGTATCAAAGTACGGGTTGGCGGTTTACTCCATCGCAGTGACGGGAAGAACTTCGTAATATTTCGATAAAGATCGGGCCCGAATGTGCTGAAGATTGCATCGGGGACTGTGCGGACTAAGGTCATACCAGTGCTGCTGCCGGCCCCCTTGACTGTTAGATTACGGTAAACGACACCGATCCTCTTCTCGGATCCGGCCTCAGTATGCTTCTCGAAATGGCCGCCGCGTATGAACTTGCCAAGCTCGAAGTCATCGTCGTCTCCTGCACTAATGCCAGCTTCCACATCAGCTGCAGCCTGAGATCGCCTAGAGAGCGTATGCCGGAGACGGCGACTGGATTGAGTTTCATGTGTTCTCGTTTTCTCCAATCGGTTCAAGTCAATGCGTAAATCTTCGAGCTCCTGAAGAGCAGCCTCCTCATCCACCTCCCCGCCATCTCGCTCTCCCCATGTAGCGTTTTCATTGCTTTGTCCAGCTTCGTTCGAGTCGCTATCATTCCTATGCCATGGATTGGGCTGCATTTGGGACTCAGAACGCCGTAGCGCATTCTCGTCTATTATTGTGGACCACATATCGAACAGTCGTATAGGAAATAGGTTTGAAGCCGCAAATATCCCAAGACAAGCTGCTAGCAGATGAAGATATCAAGCCCGGGGGGCTGAAGTGATGCTGCTATTTTATCCTAAGTTGGCTTAAATAATGTCATCCAGAGTTATACGTAATGGGCCGATGTATTGGACATGTATGTCAGAGGACTTGCAATCTTGAAGATAGCTGGAGCCTCGAGGGTCGCCGAGGAAATGGGACGGTAGGCATGTAATAGTGTGGCAGGCAGTGTAACGGAATCTTTCAAAAACATTATAAATTGTTTGGATCTGGAGGATGACGCACAAAATTGAAAGTTGAAGTGATTGGGCTTCAGGTACAAGCCCCATAATGCAAGCGTCTAACACAATCTCATATTATTAATCTTCCTTAGAAATCAGCTATCTCATACCCAGTATGATCCATATCTCTGTTTGTTAGAGGAGGGGCTCGTAATGGATCCAAAACTCGCGGCAGTTGGCCCATCTTCCGCTGGTGTGGACCATGACGATTTCGGACGCTGAATGATATCAGTTCTGCATTGTACTGTGGTTTTCTACTATACACTGTACCGCATCGCGGATTTTGACGGAATTAGTACTGTAATCTGCCTAGAGAAAATGTAGCTACCCTTAATGCACGCAGGCACTGTGCTAACCTTACCGTGCACACCAGGACAATTCCCTTTTGGCAAAGGCCAAAATGCACCGCTTGTCACGAACCTTAGAGGAAGAAAATTACCTATGTTATTACCTTTATGTATGAAGCCTCTATATCGTTGATAATATTTATGCTTCGGAAGCAAGAGGCAACATCAGGTCTATCTGCTTAGGGGTCAACACGCGGTGAGATGAACGCTCGAATAGTGATGGAAATTTCTTTTGTGCACGGCTAACACGGATGCTCAGAGGTAATATAGCTGTCGGCGTTACTTGGTAAAGTCCTTAAGCCCGATGGAAGCCGGCGATAAAGGTTCAAAATCCAAAGCACTACTTTGCACGGTTCGCGGATGTAGCCTCATTAATTCCAGTAGTATTGCCGGCTCTTCTCTTCTAAACAAATGATTCATAAATTTCCTCAACCCAACAAAGGCACTCACAACCTCGCTGCAATGTTCTATGCACGGCTGCGACTCGTCATTCCACAATCAGTGTCATGACCCTACCTAGACCCCCACATGAAAGAGATTATAGTATGCCCAAAGGCGGCTGGGGGCTCCATGTTACCTGTCAATTCTTACCTGGTAACATAATCGCCATTTTGCATGATTTTGAGCTTCCTCCACTCCATGGACTTCCTCGGACCTCCACGGCCTCAGGTTAATAATTGGCAACCTCAAAGTTGAATGTTATCTCCAAAGCGCGCTATTACTAATGAGCGGACAATTAATGCGTATATTTGAACACCATTTACTCTTTCCGATAGAAGAGTAGGTTGCGCAAGTTTCAAAATAAACCCAAACAAATCATCGTTCCTTTAAAAAACCCTTCCAGAATTAGAGCACCAATCATGAATACCATTTAGGTCAACAGATGATTCCTCATTCCTAATATTATCAATCAACTATAAATATCAAATCACCTAGCTTAGGGTCGTGAGAGAAAGTTAGCAGGTAGAGAATCGTTTTCCTCAAGGGTTTGATATTTTACGGGCTTGAGTGATATAGACAATCGTTCTAACAAGATTCTGTAACATCGGTCTTCTTCTACATCTCACCGAGAAAATGAGGCACCAGGCACTTGAAACCCCGGAGATCGATGCAGTCATGTCAAGATCTCGACAAAATCGAACACCTTGCCGTCATGGAGGTTGTCAGACCAGACCAACAACTGCGGCATGATAAGTGCAAAGCTGGGTGGCTATGTGCTTGCCCGCGGTTTAACCTGGACTCGATAAGAGACGAGATGACTTCTATATTGCGCACATCCATGCCTAGGATCAATGCAAACGCCTTGTCAACATTTAAAGATTACGATTCTTACACCGAGTTTCTGAGTTTAGTATTTATCGGCAAAAGGATGGGAAAAGGCAGGAGAACAGCCGTTGTTGATTGAAAGTGTGTTGCTATGGCCTGTATTAGGTATCTGGTGCCGCCATAGATCACAACTTTGGATACCACAAGCACTATAGGGCGAGAAAAGCTCGTGTATAATTTTCCCATGCTGGACTCAGACTATTCAACGACCAATCTCTCTAGGTACATTTCCATCTTCGTACTAACAACCCCTGTTAGCCATTCAACAGTACCTACAAGCCGACTCACTGCTGTCTTGGAGGGGGAACATAAGTGATATCCGTCTTGTGAACCCTTCGCTCGGCAACAACTCCTAGCACGACGTCGTTCGACAGTTCATGGCTCGCAACAGACAGAACCTGACCACCCTGCTTGACTTCCAAGAACCTCGCACCCCGGAGGTCCCTACACTTCGATCCGCCCAGCCACGAGAGACTGTCCTGCGTGGTGGCGACCTCAGTCGCACCGCAGTTAAAGAAGAAAGTAGCGCCGAGATACGACATGGCAGGCCTGCCATCATCGGAGGGGTGCGCCTCGACGATCCACTCGGCGCAGTTACCCTTGAGTTCGACGTTCCTGGGTGCTGTGACATCGAAGCTCGTATACGTACAGGCGGAGAAGTTGACAAAGACGATTCTCGCCTCCGTGGACGAGCTCGCGGTGATATTCACGCCCACGAGATCCCCAGTGGCGACCTGGAAGCCCGTGATGGTCCACGGGTGCTCGGGGTACCACTCCCACCAAGGATGGATCGAATATCCAGTGTCCTGGTGAGTAGAGACGACGCAACGGTGGCCGATACCAGCCTGAAGTACGTCGCGGCTGCCTTGGCCGTGAGGCGCCTTGGACCCGTCCATGCCGACCCAGGTGCCGGCGGCGAAGTGGCCCGACTCCCAGTATCGCTCCTGCCAGGCCCAATTGTCCGGGTGTGGGCGCGACACGGTCCACGAGCCTCGGACTGAGTTGAACTTATAGTCCTTGCTCGCATCAATGACGGCGCCCGACCAGCCGTGATGGATCTCGTCTCCCGTATCCGGGTCTACTTTCGACTCCCTTGCCGGCAGAGGCATGAACCCCGGAGTCACATACGATCCCGCACTCGAGCAGAGTTTCTCCCACCAGACAAATGATTCTGGGGACTCATCCCTAGTGGGCTTTGGAGGTAAGCCGTGCTTGATTAGGTCTTCATTGCTAGCCTTGAGCGGGTTGAAGCCCGCGGGAGGGGGAACAGGCAGGCGGACTCCCTCTGGAAGCTGGTCATTGGTCTGATGAAACAATAGGGACATGGTGACTCGTTCTTATAGAGGTGATAAAGGGGATGAAGCTTCGATCTGTTGTATAAAAAAGCTGCGTTGTTGTTTTTGTTGTAAAATGGCAAAGACCAAGACCACTGGATTTTTATCAGGTGCTATGCCTTCTTTATGTACTCGCAACTTCACATCTATTCGCCACCTGGGAAATAAGCACCATAAGGTGCAGTTTTTGAGTATAAAAAGGAGAGAACGGTTTTCTGCCATGGATCTTCCAACCTCCAATCAACGCGATGTTGAAAGTCCTACGGAGCCGCTTTGGCGTTTGAAGAAGCCTGTATGTGTCATATTACGGAACACGTAGTCAGAATGCAACCACGCCATCTATCCTATGTGTCGCCTGGTTATTGGATGGGAACAGTTATAAGGCTTTTTCATGCGTGTGATGAGAATCAATAAGATGATACACGTGCATAATAACCCAGGGCAAATACGAGAGGTTCAGGGGTGGAATCTGTACACAAGAGGCAACTGATGTCCGGGTTATAGACGAGAGAACTCAGAAACAGGGAGGAATGACTTCTACTGCCTTGAATCGGTTTGAAGCACTTCAATCAACCCCTTGTCTAATCAAGTACCAGCATCCAGCTGAACAACCCTCGGCTATGTAGGTATGACACTTTCTCATGCCGTGCAAATGCAGCTCACATTGGACATGCAGGGTGTTTTGCCATGAACATTGGTCCACGAGTATTTTCAGGTACAACAGAGTAACTGCACGGGACTTTGGAGTTGCCTAATCGTCGCAATGAGTTTGATTAATTACCCGAACACTCGCTAATCAGAGGTTTTGGCACTTTATCACGGCTACCGTAAGTTTTAGGACAGTGTTATGGCCTATCGTCTCATTCTCTCGTTTTGTAAGGCTGATTTATACCTAAAAGTATCATTGGGGGCGGTTCAGCCTGCTTCTCCCGCCTTAGCATAATATTGGTTGCCTCACCCAGGATATTGTCTGTTGCCTTCCCCTACATGCGCAGGGCGCGACCTATGTTTGATTACTGCAAAAACCCTACGATGACTTCAAGAAATATTCTAGTCTCCTACAGTTGATAGCATTCAGCGATCGATTTGCCTACAGCAAGCTCAACACCATTCTATTACGGCTGTCCGAACCGTAACTTTGGCTAAGCTACCATTTCTTGCTGAAATGGAATATCAAATGGCAATAAGTCAACCTTCCATCGTGGGATCCTTGATTAAGGGCTTCGGCAGGGTCCTGGGGAAATCCGGAGTATCTGAGTGCGGCCTGTACAGTAGTGGGAGCAGGTGCATTTCTGAGAAGTCCTTTCCAAGTGCTTGTTGAGTAAGTGGAGTCGCTGTTGACTTTTTGAATTTGAAACGTAATGAATACTGACTGGTCGCTGACAGCATCGCCATTGAGAGCTGAAAATTGTTTCATTGAGGCATTTGCCAAGGCACCGCTCATATAGCTCCAATCGGATAGCTCGCCCGCTCCTGCGCTCATTTGCACAAATCAATAAAGGATGTGTGGTCTTGCTGCGCAATCTATTACTAATAGGTATCAAATGTGCAAAATTGACTGTTGAACTGGGCAATAACATGATATTGCCATGTCGGCTGGGTTTAGTGGACTCACAACCGAATTCCTTGAACTCAACGGCCACAATTACATTGTGAGCCGAGTTTCGCCTGGAGGACATACCAATTACAGAAATTGCTCCCTGATGTAAGATTTTCGATTGAAGAGGTATTGTCCGTTTGTGTAAATAGCCGATACTATACGTCTGTTCTATGACACCCTCCGCCGCGTAGCATCTATTGGTGACAGGGATATCCAACTGAAATCACTACTCCTCCTCCTTATCTATATTGAGCTCTTATAATTACATGACACTTTCTCTCAGAAGTGTGATTGTTAACCAAGTCCATTAAGTCACTGCTGCGTGTCAGATGGGGGGGATAATGTGGAAATAAGTACCCAAGCGAACTACCATATACGGGAGGCAGCTGTTGAAAGGGTTAGGTCCTCCATACAATACGACTTGTCCAAACGGGGCGTATAAAATGTCTGCACCACCATATATCTAAAACCAAATAAGTTTAGAGCACCTTTCCAGTACAAAAGCTACTTTCCCATATAAAACTACCACTTTTTGTCACTGACTTGCTCTTGCCTTTACCAATATTGCAACCACTAATATATAGCTAATTTTGCTATGCGTTTAACTACTTAATATATTGCTAATTATTAATATATTGCTAACTATTTACTTTATTCAATATATTGTTGACTATTTTGCTTTTACTTTATTTATATTATATAACAATGTTTAATAACTTTATAAATCTTTAATAAAGTAAGTAGAAATAAATGTTAAGGATACAGTACTATTTTTGGGTGGGAAAAGTAGCTTTTGTACTTCATGCATGTTCTATGCCTTTTTAGGTTAGATATACGGTGTTACAGCCATTCTATACGGTCCGTTTAGACGAGTCGATCATCACAAGGACGCCCCCACCACCAATCCCACATAGACGAGATCCTTTGCGGCGGATTCTTTTGGTACCTAGCCAAGAGTTGTTGCGAATGTTTTGACTCGTTTTCAGAATCGTATCGGTTCATCACGGCGGCCAGAAATGCCAACATGTCGTTAACTGAGCTGCGAACCCCTATGGTAGCAAGAGTCGGCCCGTGCCTCTCACTTGTGTATGCCTTGGCGATTTTGGCCCAGGTACCGTCCTTATCATTTCTCTGCACATAGGAATGGGCAACATTGGTGTTATTGTGAACATCGGCGTCGGTCAATAAAGTTTGGTTCAACTCTAGAGGGCTGCAGAGACGTTCTCTCAAGAAGGTAGCAAAATGAGATCCAAATGACTTATCGATAACATGGGCCAGCAGTCCAAAGGCAGCATTGTTATAGTACCACCAACTATTAAATCTCTGTCCGTGTTCATTAGATGTTGGGAGTCCGTTGACTATGGCGAGATGGTCTCCCTCTTTCACAATGATGGTGCCTCCCGGACCGAGAAATACGGTGTTGCCATTAGCAATACCAGTTGAGTGACAACAAAGATCAGCGATGGTGGCTGTCCGTCTAATGCGAGGGTCTTCTCTTAGATTGAAGTCTGAAAGGTAGTCCTGGACCCTGTCATCCCAGACAGATTCCCCATCAGAGAAGAGGCCAACTGCCCCTGAGGTGAAAAGCTTAGAGCAAGATCCGATGTGATATGCGGTATAATTTTTGCTTTCAAATTTGGTTCGATGTCTCTGAGACCAATACTTCGGCGAAAAACAACATCGCCGCCATGGAAAACCTCGACAGATATTGACAGGGACTTGCACATTTTCTGGACCAGATCAATCTAGGACATGGCAGCATCTAGTCGCAAAGTCATCTCGTTTCTTCGTAGGCGTCTCAGCTAGGCCTGTTCTATCACACTTAGGGAAGATAAATGTAGGTGTGCTTACCTGTCGTGGGCCTTGTTCTCATTAATTAGTTTGCCGTCAGCAGCCATTCTCACAGGTGATGGGAAGCGGTGTATGTATTGTGGCTTGTCTCTTGAACACGGTGGAGAGATAAATGGTAGGTATACTTAGTGCGATGCTCGGAAAATAAGTATGGGATCACGTCGGTGTAGGCGGGTCTTCAAGTTGTAATGAGATGAGTTCGAAGTTCAGTTCGAGCGGCAGGCCGCTTTGTTTTCAAAAATTGCTGCACATTCCAGACCCCGCTCCTGCGTTACGTAGCAACTTACTGGTACAGAGGAAACGAGGAATAGATTTGAACTAACAACAGTAACATGATATTGTCACGGTATTCTGCACTAGAAATGATCTGCGTGGCACTCTTGGACCCGAGTAGGCCCTGAGTAGGGGGCGGCGTACTCGGCCCCTGGCGATCACCATATATATACTTCATATGATCACTCTCATAGATCATCGATCAATACACAATAATTGCAGAGCTTCTGAGGCCCCTATCAGGGGCTCAATTTTACCGTGATAGATATCGATTGTCTGAATAGACTTTGAACAAGCTTCACAAAGTACTGTAGAAGACTGTTAATGCTAGTGCTGAACTGCTTACGAAAAAAAAGTCATTCCATATCGGAACCTATAGCAAGCCCGGCTAATTCAGAAAGCTATATAGTTCGAAAGACCTCGGACTAAATACAAAACGCCTCCGTAAGCGAACAAAAGTTCTTGCGCCAGTCAAGCAGGAGACCGGATGTTATATAAGCTGCAATTGTATTTGACAACTCGTTTCCCTGCATCGGCCCGACGCGATACTAGTATACATTACTATTACAGCTTGCCATACTACTCAACACTTTAGTCATGTGACGATCACACATGGCTGGCCGTTTACAGTCTTGCTGAAAACACTTATTAAAGAACTTCTTAAACTCAAAGCAGAGTGAGAGTTCCTAGATGATCTAGTATCGGCCTGAGATATTCCAGTTGACCTGCCAGATGTATGGGCTATCGAATTAGGGCTCGGGCGGCGATTGTTCAGGGCGTCTCGCGGGTCTCTGTCGGTTCGTTCCTTAGCCCAATCTTCAGCGCTCATGCCGCGATCACTTCTCAGCGATGCGTTCGCGCCTCTGCGAAGTAATTCTCCCACGAAATCATACTTTGCATACTGCGCTGCGGCGGCGATAGGGATCTGGCTACGCTTATTTTCCAAAAATTGTCGATTAATGTCCTGTTAACATCTAACAAGAGCTTGACGACTTCTAGGTCTCCGCTGAATACAGCCACATAGAGCGGCGTATTGCCTAGGCTGTCGACCGGGTTCATTTCCACCCGTGCCACAACAGCATCTCAATGATGTTAAAATAAAGCTCGAGAACTACAACCCAACTACAACTAAGTGCAGCGAAGCTGCAGTTCTCGAGGCCTACTGCCTAATGGATGATGACGTAAGGATCACATTCAAGAGGGCTTCAAGGGCTCCCGTAAAGGGTCAAGATGTGAGGAGGAAAACGCATGTCGATTCTGGACTAAATGCAAATCAAAGCTATTATACATGATCCTAGTGATCACGTGACCCCTTTTGTAATCCCCATTTCAGGGGTTCATGTGAGCCACTCGAACATTAATGGCCGCTCCAATGCCGTGATCAGACAATCAAGTGAGGGCGGTCTGTTTCCCCGCTTGGAAGCGAAGGATTAGTGATCCCTGTAATGAGGTTGGTTTGACCCAGTACGATTCTTGGATTTATTCAACAGTGGGGCGGCCGCTGATTAGAAATATTTTGGATTAACTCATATGAGAACACTTTCTCGATTTTAGTTCTTCAGCCACGGTATGGCCTTGGGGGTGGACCTATCTCAATGGATCGCCCCCGAATTGTTGCATCGAACAACATCAATAACTCAAGAACTTCGCTACGGTGTTAGTTCACAGTGATGAAACAGATCCTCGTACAAGGATATGAGAGATAATCAAGTGAATGCAGTAGCCATACCAGAAGCAGAATAAAGTAAGGTGCTCAATAGAAATGTCAAGAGCTTTTGTATTGATAACGGGAGAACGGAAGGTAAACACCCCTGCAGTGCTACACGGTGGGCCTTAGCCGGCAGCTCCCCACTGCTCCGGTTTGGCGGCGGCATGCCAATGGCGGAGATCGGCGGAGATCATGAGGATTCTTGTCGCCATCTTCCAGATCATAGGAAAATGATTATCATATCCGTACCATACCTTGGCTCTCTCGGCAATGGCTCATCTAGGTATTCGCCACCTCCAAACAGATCAGGGATGCAACGCAAAGCCACGCAAGCCACAGGCCTACCCCGCACGCACGGCGATCTCAGCTGACAGCATTTAGACACCTTCCTAGATAAAGGGACGTTCCCCCAGGCTCTCATGCGAGCTTCACTTTCTTCTTTTACAAAGCGGGCAGCAAAGAGACATTCTTTCAATTCTTAATAAGTCCCAACTTGGGCACACCAGTAATTGCGACCGCGGAGCGTGCTCAGTCTTTCAACCATGGCTGAGCCGTTTAATAGGAAGGCATTTGCTCAGACATTCTTGGGTCTCAACATCCCAGAAACTGAGTCTTCCTTGATGGGAGGGGAAAGCCATCATCTCAAAACGAGTAAAAAGACCAACAGACCCGCCATAAGAAAGCGGAATTCTATCTTGCTCAAGCTCCCAGCCGAAATTCGACTCCAAATATACGACCTGCTTCTCGTCAGCCAACTCGAGCCGTTCAAACCATCCTTGTCAGTGAGGAGAGCTTGTCAGGGCTTGGTCCAGCTAGATTCCGTCCAGACCCGACAATATAGAATCGTGGATTCAGCTGTCGTCCAGATCTGCAAGCAAATTTACTACGAGGCAGTCGCAACACTCTATTCGCAAAACGTCTTCAGTTTCTCCAATCCGAAATCCATGTTACGGCTCTTGTCTCAGATTGGGCATGAGAATATCAAGCTGATCAAAGCTTTGGACATATACGTACCCCCAGACGCCGACAGGGACTCTTGGTTGAAATTATTCCGCCTCCTTTCAGATACTGCTACAGGTCTGAAGAGCGTGGTGGTGAGATGGTGGAGGGTCGCCAGGCCGTGGCAACCAAGCTTGGGAAAGGACATAGGCTTTGCTCAAGCCTTGGCGAGGCTATTGAAAAAGGTAGGTGTGGAAAAGCTCAGGATTGAGGGATACTATGCTCAGCCTTGGCCTGCGTTCTTCAGAGACAAGCTCGGCGCGGGAATTGTTGAAGAGGACTACGGTCGTTCACATCCACCTGGAGACGACGAAGCTGGGTGGAAACGTAAGGTGTATGAAGATCACTTGAAAGATTTCAGAAGGTATCAAAACGGAACAGAATTGCTGAATCCATGGGAAGAAGAAGCCAGTGACGAAGAATAGTGTACGTACCCATTGTAAGAGGTCCTGGCTGTATAATGTTCATTGGGAGTTTGGCGTTGAAAGGAGTCGTGTCATACAACTTACTTCACATTATAACTCTGGGGATTTCCAAAGCAGATACTCAAAATTTCGATGCACTATCTAACTCTCAATTCCGTAAAAGTGGTCCCAGATAGCGGTAGTCTTAGCCAGCCGAGACAAGATGGCCCCAACATGCCCACCGCCGGTATTCCAGTTCTTAACAAGATCATCGTGTAACTTTAGCGAGGGCATGAATCGGCATTTTGGTGCTTCTCGTCATAGGGTATCCCATGGGTGGTGAATTGAATGTAGCCATCCATCACGTCTGCAGACAGAGACCAGACCCCGCCTGTCCAGTCCTATTGTCGCCACTCTTCAAGATTTCCAAAGGCATTTGTGACACCCGAGAGATAGAAAGCGCCTGCGAGATCTTTCTTTAAGACATCCACATCTGCAGGGATTGGCGGCGCACGTAAGTTCCGATAATGCCACGGCGACTTCAGATTTTTGGCTTGCAGCTGTGTCGCTTTCCACGTCGGGTATATAAAAACTTGGTCAACGAGATGATTCTATGACTAGTGATAAGCCTGCGCGTCTGTAACAGCTGGACACAACTTCAGCGCCACCGCAGTATCATGCCCAAATGTCTGGTTGAGGTAAGTGTGGTAATCTGCCAGAGCGGCGAGGCGTGGAAGGGCAGTCCTATCGTTGCCAGCGTTACCGGCGAGTAGTAAAACGTTTGCTACTCTGCCCAATGCGAATGCAGTGAGAGGTGACTCGACAGCACTGAAATCGGGGCCGGGTTGAATTAAGAACTGAAAACTCCATGAGTTCTTGTGACATGAACACTTATGTATAGAAATTAGTATGAGAAAAAGTGCAACGCGAAAATTCGATTCATGACTGCCAGGCTGTTGATCACTCTATATGTCTTTACTAAAAAGCCTGGGCTAACTAGCTACTAAATACAAGACAATAGGTGCTTACGTAATCACCACCCCCTATTTCAGCACGTATCTGGCAACGATAGGATACCCCGAGTCATACACGTTCACCTCTGTAGAAGAACAGGGCCTAAGATAAGACTGGCAAGAACCATTCGTGCTCGATAAGTGTGCGGTAAGAATATCGGCGGCAGAGACATTTCAAAGATCGGCAGTAGAAGGCAACCCGAGAATATCTAGCAGCTCAGCCCCAACTTTCACGCCTGCAGCTAAAATAGTATTAGATACAACACTGCCTTTGTCAGTCAGAACTAGTTCTAGCCCTAGCCGATTAGCACAAGTTGACTTAGAATGAAGACTATTTGCCAAAGGCGACGTTCGTAGGATGTGGGTAGAGGCACCCCTGGCTGAAGCGCCACCAGTAGTCATTAAACACTTTAATATTCCGTTTACCCACTTCAGCACTGCGATCTGGTTCAAAATACCGTAATTTCCTGAAGTGTGGTGTTCAGACTCGGCAGTCAGCTCTTTATAAGGGAGAAATCCGACTCGACCTAAACGGTAGTTCACCGTCAAGACTGTGATATTATTTGCCACCAACATGGCCCCATGTGCATTGCGTTGGAGCCAGATCTTTCGGCACATGCTCCCCAGTGACACCAGGCCAAGACTGGCCTGTTCTCGGCGTGTCTTCTTGGCCCGGTAAAGACGTTGAGGTAGAGGCAGTCCTCACTAAAAACTTCATGATCGGGATCATAATAAATCGAGGAATTAGGAGGCGTTGTTTGAATGCAACCAGTCGGGAGTTCGCTGGCTGACAGAACCCCTGTCCAAGACGTGACTGGCTGTGGAGGTCGCCAGCGAAAACCTCCTACTAGCGATGCTACATAAGGGACTCCCAAAAATGCCCTTATATCATTCGGAAGGCATAGCCCAGACAAGGTGCCAGAGCCGATTGTGGTCAAAGAACAGCTGCGCCCTGTCTTCTGGGGGTTATCTATATATAGTGAGGAGAAATACAAGGTAGATTATTGAAATCGGGTCCGAGATGAAGCCTCAACACAACCAACATTACTCTAGGGTGAGGTGCGCAAGCCCCTGAATGGCTCTATGAACTGAAAAATCAATGAATTCTTGTACCTTGAACATTTATGCATAGAAATTAATATGTAAGAAAGCTCAACGCGAAATTGAATTGTAGGCTCCTTGGTGATCGATCACTCCGGGTCTGCCACTTTGCTAAAGCTAAGCTAACTATGCTGAAAATGCAACGCGATAATGCTTACATAATCACTACCTCTATTTCATTATCCCCATCCGGTTTGTTATGGCCTCCTAATTAAGACAAGGAAGGAAGAGACAGACAGCGAAAGAACCTCTGCATATACATGCTGCTTCTTTCCAAGGTTTTTATACCCGTATTTACTTGACTGCAAGGGTTCCAGAGGATTTCTGAACATGTAGACACGGGAAGGAAGCACTGGCCTGCCCGCTTTCATCTTCGCCTATGATGCTACGCGAAGGATTGTTCACATTCATTAGTGGGTAACGGACGGATAGCCATGCAAGGATGAAGCATAGTAGTTCAATGAAGAGGTGACTATAGCATGTGATTACAACGCGAACCATCGGTTACTTGACCGCAAACCAGGTTACTATTGGTACCAATACGACTATTTGCGGGGAAAGATCATGAGATGCACCGTCTAGGACAATTTTGACCGAAAACATATCGAGCCGCTTTTGTCTCCAACAACCTGGAACTAACGTTGCCGGCCGGGGACAGGCGTATATTACTAGAGGATGAAGTACAAGAGCTTATCCTTAGATTGTATCTGCAAAAGCGAACGATTTTCAGCAGTTAAAATAGGATGTGCAGATAAAGTTACGGCCTATAGTATAAGCAATGCTCTCTTTCTATATTCTCTGTATGTCACATTCAATAAATACACTTTAGATATGTTATTGACTTCACGTTCTCAACTAGCTGTGTAGGCCTCTCCAGGACAACTAGTCGGGTCAAAGGCGCAAGATCTTTCGAACCGACACGCTCAACCTTGGCTCCTTCAAGCGATCTAGGGATCGATGCGGGCTCGGACCGAGTGCAGAGTCTTTTGCTAAATCATTTCGAAACTACTTCGTATACTCCCAGGTCGTGCCAAACAAGTGGACGCTGCCCCCGCAGCTCACCTGCTCTTCTCCACAGTCAACCTTGTGACGCGAGTCAAAGTTGAAGATGGGAACGTGGCTTATGACGCAAAGAGCAAACACCGTCCTTCAGCTTGCTGGATGTGAAATAATTGTATCTTGCCATCTGAAATTGTGTCCATTGAAGATGGAGTTTTCTGGAACACCATCCCGCAACTCCCACCTGACCCGAAGCAGATGTGTCCTCACCCCAAAAATTAACACCAAACTTTATGTATTGAAACCCTTTACTTTAACTCAACGTCAAAAAATAGTTCAAAGCCGATCCTGACCCTAACACTAACCCACATCCTACGCCAACCTTAACTAGCAACCCTAACCAGTCCCGGTTGTCGTGCTTAGGTGACGAGAAGAAGTCGAAGGCTTCTAGAATATAGTTAGCTGCGACCTACTATAGGAAATCTTCGTATGGTACTGACCCATATAATGCTTTGTACATCGCATCGTTGAAATTTGGGGTTGTTTTGGGGGGTTTTGTTTTTTTCGAGCCACTCCTATTATCTGATGATAAAGCCGAGGGGTTTGTCTATAAGTCGGCTATTCAGGACAATATAGTTAATGCTTGAACAATCAGATAGATTGAATCTCACTCGTGATGAGCACCAGAGAGTCTTTGCTTTCTAAGCTATAGAAACTACCGTTAGGTGTATACTATTGTCGCTCCTCTCCTATTGATGATAGAGACCAATATCTCCGAGCTATAATTCAGTCTTGCGATCGCGAAATAAAATATCGCCGGGACCGGACAATTGTATTAATGTCATCGAAGGTGGTTTCCGCCGCATGTTCACCTCACTACTTCATATGAAGGGTACCAGCTGCTTGCCTAGTCTTCACCACGTCTGCATCCAATCAATGTCCTCTCCTACCCAGTGGGGACCCCACTAGCTAACAAGAATTAGACTAGCTCTTCCTGGCTGCAATCTTTCCCTAAAAGGTAGAACGGCCTTTGTCCCAAAAGGGTAAGTTTAGTGACCAATCAGAATTGAGAATTTCTCACTGCATGAAGACAGAAAGGGAAACTCCCGATGCTTGTTGCTGCTCGATTGAATACAGTTAACATGTAGCATAGAGATGCGGATTTTCATTGTATCGGGCATATTAAGGTGAGATTAAGTGGCGGATGGCGACTGGTGTCTGGGTTGAGGAGAGTGAATTGCTCCGAAATTTCAGGGACAGACCTAGGAAAACTAAGTATTGGCCAGCAGTCAAGCAATTATGGCAGTATTACAGAACATTCTTAACGATGTCTGCCCACTTTTCGGTCTTGTGCATAAGGGGAAAATTGACACCCCCAAGGATTCAAATCACGTTAGTTCGAATGTCGATATGTAAACCATGTATACTTGATCGACGAAGTGAGGTTTTTCCACCTCTCGAATGGAGCGTGCTACTTAGTATCGGTTCCTTTTTGCGCTGCTCCCCAACTCTTCCTATGAGATAACGTGGTCAGATACAACACAATGGCTTCATTACACATATTAAATCTTCCAGACCAGTATCTGGTGGCCATAGTAGCTCCGTTATTGATATGGGCATTTACTCTCGTGTCGGCAAGCAAACGTCGCGATAGGGTGCCACTTGTGTCAAAGATAGCCAAACGGCCTGGAGAGCAGATTCCCCTTTTAGACCTCCTGAAAGAGGGATATCTAACGGCATGTTTTTCTTCATTCTATTATCGAAATACCCAGTTCCAACCAGCTAAATTTGTGTTTCAGCCCAAAAATGTGGTGTTCAAGCTCAGGTGTACCCATGGCGAGCAGTGGGTGTTGCCCGAAAAGTTTCTTGACGAATTGAAATCATTGCCGGAAAATCAGATTAGCTTGATAAGATCTCTCCGCGACGTAAGTTCTGCCTGTCAACCGATTCCGCATCTCAAGCCAAGGTAGCCGCTAATGCGTCATCCAGCAATTTTGGGTCCTTTGACCTACGTTGGAACCAACGATGCAAAAGTGCTAAAGAGTATTTCCAATGATGTAGCAAGAAACGTTGGTAGGAGTCTGGGAAAACTGCAGCCTCTTGTCGTCGATAGGAGGCTGAACCCTTTCACTTAGCAAGCGTAATTGAGTCTATGGATGATGAAGCTCGTTATGCTATATCAATTAAAGTCCCAGAATGCAAAGGTAAGTATCTACGAAGCCTCACGGAAGGCAAAGACTAACGGCGTCTTCGCCAAGATTGGGCCTCCCTCAAAGTCCAACCTACCATGCTCTCAATAATTTCATTACTCTCCGGGAGGGTTTTTGTTGGCCCTGAACTCGGTCGCAATGAAGAATACCTTGATTTGACCATGGGCTATACACTTGCATCACTCGTCACCGCTGACAAAATTCGGCCCTGGCATCCTATTTTAAGACCCATTATTCGAAACTTCATTCCTGAATATCGCTTAGTTCAACGTCAACTGGCCATTATCACAAGGTTGATTAAACCCCTTGTTCAGGAGAGACTCCAAGGAAAGAAGCTAGAAGTCCCAAACATAATTGATTGGATGATGGAGAACTCCTCGGTATCAAAGAGACAGGACGTGAAATATCAGGGGATGCAGCAGCTCCAAGTCAGCTTTGCTGCAATCCACACAACCGCAAAGCTCCTAACAAACGTAGTATCCGACCTCGCGGCGCATCCAGAATACATCCAGCCCCTGCGAGACGAGTTGGACGCTGTTTTGAGTGAAAATGACGGGCAATTGACGAAAGCAGCTTTGTTCAAATTGAAAAGGGTAGATAGTATAATGAGTGAAACTCAGAGACAGTGAGTGATTTCTGAAATCATTTTCTTCCCCTGTCAATAATTATGAAGCTCCCATGCATGTCTCGGGAGTAAAACCAATTCTAGAAGTCTTAGGACGACTTAAAAGAGCTATCACTGACTCCCACAATTATAGCAATCCTCCCGGTATCATGGCGTTCAATCGGGTTGCTACGTCTTCGTTGAAGCTTTCGAATGGGTTGGAAACTCCTTCAGCACCTACTTGGCTGCGGCATCTAGCCAGATCGCTATGGATCCTCAACACTGGAGCAACCCAGAGAAGTATGATGGGATGAGGCTCCATATTATGAGGCAACAGCCGGGATCCGATAGCAAGTTTCAGGTAAGACACAGCTTTGTATCTTTTCCCCCGAGTTTCGCACTAACTACATTGTGTAGTTTGTCTCAACTTCATCGGACATGCTATTGTTCGGATATGGATCACACGCGTAAGTTGGACCATTCCTATCTTGTCACCACTAATGCTAATCTCATGCGAAACTCGAGTTACTCTAGACAATTCTTCGCCAATAACGAGGTTAAAATCATTCTTTCGCACTTGATCCGAAATTTCGATTTTGCACTACCCAACGGAAGGGGGCGACCCAAACCAGTGATATATGATGTAGCCTTTAAACCTGATCCGAATCAAGAGATCTTGTTCAAAAGGAGAGAGTCATTATTTACATGATAGCTTTGCTGCGACGATTATGATAGACGCCACTTCCATCTATATAGACTATGTTTATTCCTAAAATGGTAGATAAGGGGAAATGTCATTGTGATAGATGTACAGGGTGCTCTAGTGTTGCCTTACGTTATCCATGATGGCTGCACCGCCCGTCAGTACTAGTTGCAGTTTGGCTTATCTTTCGCGTATCTGGGCGCTCGGTATCTGCCCCATACAGGCAGCTAGGATAGGACGATCTTGGACATGGCCGAAGTTGACTGCTCCGACTCTGTGCTGACGATGTTTAATTTGTCCTTTCTCTTTTTATTTAAATATATAAGATATTTAGTATCTGGAAACGTCTTCACCCACAGGTTGAGTATCAAATAAGCACCGGGACCATCTCAAGATGTTGCCAAACGTTTATTTACCTCTGAATTTTGTTTGACTCTTCCCGGGATCTAAGCACTAAAATGATTTCTACCCCTCCTGGAAAAGACTTCCCTGGAACGCTGCTCCACTAAGAGGAACTAAGTAAAAAGCCTGGGAACAATACGCCGTTTTAGCTCACGCCCTACGAAACACTGGCTTGGCAATGTCTTCCAAGCAAGCTGGCAGCCGTAATTGACACAAGGTTTATCAAATGAGAGGCGTAGTATTCTGCGGTTGGTGACTGCCTGGCTTGCCACGGCACATTAAAGCAACTGCATCACGCAATGTGGAGAGCAGCGCACATGACTCCACCTTGCTGACCCAGGAAAAGCCACCTCACTCATCCTGGCGATGGAATTCTCGGCTGTGACATGCCTAAACTTTTCTCAAGGACTAAGGCTCCGGCCTCCGCCGAAGCATCCTGCCGCCCGGCCCAACCGAGCAAAACATTCATGTCAGCTGAAACAGTACAAGAACATTCTTGAGCTCTGGTGTCTCTGTTCCTGCTGCTGAAGCCGAGACGCGCGAGATGGAATTACAAACCAGAGCGTCGGGAAGAGGCGCAACAAATCCGGCGACGCCATCTCGAGTCTCGATCATGCAGCAAGCCACCTGATATTCTCTCAGAATTGGGTATTGCGCTTCTTCTTCTTATATTCCATCAAAGTAGCCGCCATGTGGCACAATGAGAACAATTAATACCTATTCCTGATACTCCTTTCGTCTCTCGTCTTTCTCTTCCCACGAGATCAGATCTGCCGAATGACGCGACAGCGGTGAATCGATAAAGCGCCAGTGACTGAAACTATTGTTTCCAATGCTGTGGCACAGCACAAGTTGGGTTAGGCAAAGGGCTCTCCCGGCCATAGCCCTTTCAGCCCAGCGCTAGTCGTCGTCGAGTCTAGAACAGACCATAGCCGCGACGGGCCGCTTCTCATACACACCATTCTCCTTGCCAGCTGAATTGTCCGGACATACTAACCATTAGCATCATCTGAGGCTCTCGTGTCCCATGCATGTCTGATGATCATATGTCCCAACTTTGCCGTGTAACCACGCTTCACTAGAACATGGCCAAGATCAGCTGAGCCTAGGTCCTGTTAGAAAGCGCCTGATTCGTTCAGGACTAAACACTATGGATCGTAACGGCTGTGGTGGAACCGATGGGCCCTATCGCGATTCGCGAGATCGATGCATGGCTTGTCTCGTTTTGAGCCGCCGGACTTAACAACTCTTTCGGATGTCTTGAACAAGCGGTATTTCCGATTTCCAACGACAACACACCCATCTTCAGCTTGGCGTGTATGGCGAACTATTTGATGCCACAATACACCATGAGACCGGAGAAAACCTCAAAGTCGGCACAAATGCAGGGGATATACAGACACCCGCTTCGGCCAAGTGCGTGGAAAGCCAATATAGGCCCAATTTCACCAGCCGCCTCTACCTCAGACGAAAGTTTATCAGCAAACGTCAAGTACTAGGCAAGAGATCTGGCAAGGATCGTTTGAGTACGTGCAAGACTCTCCCATAGCCATTGTACCGGTGCATGCACTCTTCGCGACTCTAAGATGGTACGAGCTACCGCTCTTGAAGGCCATTCGAACATTTGTATAACCCCATCACTTCGGAGCTGCCCATAATTGCACTAAAGTCTCTAGGGCCACACGTGTATCCTCATCAACCTGAATCCTGCGAATCGCAGTTCAGATATGTGATCTAGCTGGCTCCCGTGGCTATTGTCGAGCCTTGGTATCGGTCTTGCCCAGATAGTGTTTCTCCCGGTCTTGCCGCCAATTCAGCTCGCGCGGAAAGCGGCTGTGATGTTGAAACTCTGTGCTCGGATTGTGAAGCTATCGTGCACCAGAGTCTAGAGCTACGCCATAGTTAGCCAAGTTCATCAATGGAGGGTGTTGGTGGTCTACCTGATTCCAGAGGACCGGTGACGACTGATATAATATGATGCAAATCTCCTTGGTCCTTCTATTATTGACTCTAATTTTAATCATCATCAATCTTATTCACTGCCTCCTCTTTGAAGTCCTTCATTCATAGCTTTGAACTCTATCTAGCTACTCTTGCGTCTCTCACCGGACGCACAACTATACATCCAATTCTTAGCCTTCTTACGATGCAGTCAAAAGCCTTGCTCTTGAATGCCTTAATGGCCCTTGTCGGCGCCTCGCCCCTTGAGAGACGTCAACAGCTCAACATCCAGTTGCTGAAGGATACACCCGATCCAGTCACTGCCTCTATCCCAATTGGACAAGTAACGCAGGCGACCTCATATAACATGCCTGCTGCTACTGAAGCCGCTATTTCAGAGCCCCTCGTCTCCAAGCGCGGCCTTATCGCTAGAGATGCCTGTGACCCTCAGCCTGCTGGCTCTGGCCCTGCGATATCACCGGATACGGCTGAAGAGTTCTTGGCCTCCGACATACTATCTCAAATCGCGAATACTGCTGATGTGCCAACCGGCTACGTCAATACCTTCACCAACCTGCAGGCTTCAAATTCCGCGTACGGATATCTGGGTCTCACCTCCTTGAGCTCCTACTCGCCCGACACTTGTGCCCAGCAATGCAACAACATCGGTGATGCATGCTCCGGCTTCAACCTCTTTTTCGAGAGAGACCCCACCCTTGAACCAGCCGACGCCTGCCCGAATCCGGCCTCGACAACGGTGATCAAGTGTGTCTTCTGGGGTGGCTACCTCGGCTCCGAGAGTGCCACGAACTCAGGTCAGTGGCGCGATCAGTTTCAAGTTGTCGTCGCCGGCTCGAACGGTTACATGAAGACGCGCGTGCCCGCCATCTCGGGCTTCAACGGCATCAGCATCGGCAACAACGCCATCAACGCGCCGTCTAACTGCCTCGGTGAGGATACCTACATGGGTTCCAAGGTTTTCAGCACCAGTTACTTTGACCCCAGCCTATGCGCTGCCGCTTGCGACTCTCAGAGCGAGTATGACGAGGAGCACCCCGGATCTGGCCCGGTCGAGACTTGCCAGTTCTTTGTGACGTATCTTGTCGAGGACAATGGAAACGCTCAGGGCCAGTACTGCTCGCTTTATACGCAGGCTTGGGATGCTTCCTATGCCACTAACTCTGTAAGTCAACGTGCACATAGATGGATGCCATTTGTTGAAGCCACTTTGCTGACTGCATATCTCTCTCTTTTCAGGGCGGACAATATGGCAGCGACACCTACACCAATGTCTACGGCTATGCTTACACGAACAGCACTGACAGTGGCGTTCCCATTTGCTCTGAGACCGTTGCGAGCTAGGGAGCTTAGGCAAACTATCTATCGAGTCTTGTGTGTTTTCTTTACGAAACAGCGCGAATTCATGCTTGTTTTAGTTCCAGATATGTGGAAGTGGCCCTATTGGGAATCGGAGCAGTCCGGCTTGCGAAGAGGGTTCTGGGGGAGGGGGGGGGGGGGCTAGAGGGGCGAGTGCCATAGTAATTAGCGATTGCTTGTGAATACAATGGGACTTACGGATATATAGACAGCGGGTTTCTTTAGCGAATAATTGTCTTTCTGGTTCTTCAAGATAATGGATATGTATGCTACATGTTTCTTAATCTAAAGCTCAGTGTATGTGAGGCTTCGGGCTGTCTAGTAGACTGCATCTTAAGACTTATTTCAGGGTTTTCAATTGTGATAGCTTGTTACCCCTGAGTCACAAGTCTTGACTTCGCGATTGTCGCTTCAATGCTTGATTCCATATCAACTGGCATCCAATACCCAATATGACAGTTAGTCTTGCATGTGTCTTGTTCTTTTTGAGACGTTAGTCCGACCCTGGACCCTGGACTCCACAGCTCAGCTGCGACGAGCCGACCCTATCACATTCGAGATCACTACGACTACCTCTGGTGGCGTCTTCGGCGTTGGGAATAGCAGCGCTGGTCTTTCAAAATGACTAAAAACGTTGTCGACTATTATCCCTGAGCTCGATATGTACTCAGTTCGGTCTGCAAAGGACTACAACTTCACACTCAGTATAGCCTTGTCGGTGAACCTGAAGACGTGCCAGCAAATAAAGGTCCCCGAATTAAACCATCACGTCGATCTTTTCCACTTACTAGCGTACGACATGGCCGGCGTCTGGGACATCATCGCTGTACACCAAGTGAACCTCTACCCAAACCCCAACGACAACGCCACGACGCCTTTCAATGCCAGCGACACATTTCACTACCTCCTTGACGAGGCACATATTCCTCCCCAGAAGACTACCCTCAGCATGCCTCTCTACGGCCGGCTCGTTTCTAAACACAACTGTTCTCGACAAGTTTTTCAAGGGAGCTGGAAAGGGAAATTGGGAGAAGGGGGTCTATGACTACAAAAATCTGCCACTTGACAACACAAATGAGCAATTTGACGACGTCGTAAAGGCGGCTTACACCTACAATAGCGCGGCACAATAGTTGATATCGTACGATACCGTCGAGAGCGTTCAGGTGAAGGTCAAGTATGTTAAAGATAAGAAGCTCGCGGGCTCGATGTTCTGGGAAGCTGCTAGTGATCGAAACGACGAGAACAGCCTCATCCTTGTTGCGTTTGATGCGCAAGTTAATTAGACTGATAAGCTTGATAGTCAGGAGAATGTCTTGGAATATCCCGAGTCTCCTCATCATTTCATCTGGGACTTGTGTTGATGGATGGTTCAATGAAGGGTTGAAGAAGGTCAGCTGCAGTCAGCCTTGGTCATACGACTCTTGTTGAGACGTCGTATCGTCGAGTATCTACGCCTCCTTTCCTTCAGAGATGTGTCCCTGCGCGTTTGACTTGCCCGGAACCTGGTATGTTCCTTTAACTTTAACATCTTTCGCTGTAAAGCAGAATCAAAGAGCGGACCTTAACGATTTTCTACGAGGGACTGATTTGGCCGTGTCGGCAGTCAGGATCGTGTAACAACTGACCATGTGGAGTTGACTACTCGTACCTCGCATGCATGACTCTCTTTATAATCTCTGAGCCTTACAAAAGAGACTTGGGCAACCCTCAGAGATTGGAAATCATTCCTAGATAGGCTTTTGTGATCATGGCCTAAGTAATGAAAGGCGACGGGCAGAACCGAGAATAATTATCGGTCCGCAGCTGTCCAGGACGGAGCATGCCCATGCCACGCCGCTTTGAAGAAGCTGACACTGAATAGCCTATGCAAAGCTATCAATGACGAGACAAGTTCACTAAGTTATGAGCCAGCAGAGCTTGACATCTCCGATGTAAATAACATCCTAATCTGGCCCTGTTCTTGACACATCCCGTTCTTTCCGAGATCCTGTAAAGAGTTGAGAGCGGCGGAGCGGACATCAATGCATATTACTGGCTCCAGATGTGCTTCTTTTTCAGTAATCATAGATATCCAAAACACAAAGAACAGGGTGCAGAACAATTGAACCCTGAAGATCAATACTTGCGAGGCATGGAGGATCTTGAAGCATACCTTAACAATGGCCCGGCTAAGCTGCTGGCCTGCCAGGATGAGGTCCATGTTAGGCTACCATTGTCAGTCCCATTGACCACCTGCACTAGTCAGCACTGTAATATCTGGTACCTGGCAACTGTTCAAGTAGGGCCTATGGCAGCGCTATTCGTGATCACTACGCTCGTTATTTGATTGCTACCCTACTCCAGGCGCTTGCCCACTTTGCAGTCGTCAGTTCCACGTCCCAATCCGACCTCGACCAATTCCGGCTTTACCTCTCACGCAACTCGTCATCGCCCACATTCATTCATCATCGTCCTCATTCGTCGAACGACCCAGCTTCTCGGTTTGTTAAGCTAACAGTGCCTAAAACGGTACACCTGTTTCGGGTTGAGAAACTCATCTCGTCTTCTCTCATCCACCTGCCTCTTGTGCATTCCCTCGCTCAACATGGATGCCCACATTGCCAGAGGCGACTTTGAGTCCGTGCATCTCGACTCCTTCATTTCAACGGGCCACTACTAGCCAACACCTACAGGGGCTGTTCCGGTTCAGCTTGTACTCGGATATTGTGATTCGCTGCGGCAGTGGTTCAATAATACAATCGAAGAGCTTTCCAAGGTATATTCCCAGTAACACGCGCTTCGTTTCCTTCTTTGCTAACTTTCTGGCAGGAGTCGCAAAACAACATCTTGCATATCCAATACGATGACCCCGGAGCGCTTGGAACGGTCCTTAAGTGGCTGTACACCGACTATCTCGACATCATCACAAGCTCTACCGGCTTCAGCGGTGCCCTGACCGTCACGAAGGCCCTCGGGGGATACACCCGCGCCTACCTCTGCGCGTATTCCTTGGACCTCGCCGGGCTACGTGGCGTCCTCGGACGCTGTCTTCAGAGTGCGTATGAGTGCATTGCCGTCGAGTTGGAAAAGGCTTTCTACTCGGCCGCCGAGGATGAGACGAAATACATCCCCGCTGAGGACCTCGGTAATGTCATCGACGCTATCAGACTTGCGTACGGCGCCGATGATAGGACGCTCAAGCATCTGGCGCCAGAGTTCATCAAGAACTGCAACCTACACCCGCTGATTAACCCATGCTTCAAGAATGCTATTGAATCTATCCCCGAGATTGAGCAGGGTATTCGTGAGATGGCTGTGTCGTTTGTGTAGAACTAAGCACCTCTTAGAGTCGCAAGTTGCAGATGCGGATGCAGAGTCAAGCTCAGACTCCAAGTCCCAGCTAATCTAAGATTCATAGTGGAATTCAGATTCGGATTAACTAATTCGCCTGAAAAGCTTTCTTACATCTTCAGGTCGTTCTGGCATGCGATCCTGCCGGACGACGACAGCAACGTCAGAGGAGTTTACGCCAACCGTGCATCAGTGGAGTGATGGAGAGCACGCGCTGGAAATACAAGGGAATCTCTCCAAAAGCTTAATAAATGCGAAATTTCTTGAGATGTAATGACCGATCCAGGCTCTTCATTTCTCATCGAGCGAGGAATTTGTACTGTACTGAGCAATAGCGCTAAATTGGTATGAAACCCTTTTGATAGTTCCACAGCGGTTTACGGATGTGATCCGAATGCAATGATCGAGTACACGGAAACAAACTGAGCTCTCCCGCTCTACACGTGAAGTAGAGTTTGACACCTAGTGCCTCTGAATACAGTTGCTAGGCACATTTGTTTCCACTTCAAATCCCGGCGGTCAACAAGGCATGTATCTGAATTACCCTCGTTAGGACGGTTCGTGCTCTAGCCAACTCAGCACCGTTCAGAGTTACCCCTAACAGTGACCGCTCGCATCGAATCGTCCTTGACGGTCCTGAGAAGGCTCTGATAGTTGACACAAATCTACTGGACTGCAGTTACTCGCCCTGGACCATCCTGGACCATTCCCAGTAGAGATTCAAGAGAGGGCTCATGTCAATTGGTCAAGAACTTGTAAGATCTGCATGATTTCCACAGCATCGTGCTATTCAAGCCTGATCTCCTAATTCTCGCCAGGGCTAGGATCCAGAGGTTTTCAATACTGGCAACCTCTCGAATGAATGTACTATGGCACGGCATTACAACATCAGCCCATATCAAACTATCTAACTCTCTCAAAACCTAATCAAAACTACCATTCTTTCATATCACCATCGCTCTTCACCCACTTGCTCTCAATACATAATGCCCCAATTGCTCATTCCACGCAGCCTACGAAGCCGCCATCCTCAGTGTAACCGCACCGGACCGAATCCTAGACCTGCGAACAGTTCGCGCTTCCTTTCTCGCCGGCACGCCACGCATATCAGCCCGCGTCGGACCAGTGATGCCGTGTTTCTGGACCATGAAGGAATGAACCCCCGCTTTTGCCATGTTGGAAGAAGCAGGAGGGGGGTCCGGAGGATCAGCTCTGTCGACTTCGTTAGCATAAACACTTTACTATCAGTTTTTCTCGCTGGCTTTATTGCAGCCATGACTTCGGCAAGGTTGCAAGTTGCCTATGAAAAGTACGTGGCTTACCCATTGTACGTCAGCGTGACCAGTAAGTCCCCACGATTGTTAAACGTAGGGTCCTTCATGAGGAACGTTCCCGAGGCAGGCAGCATGAGCTTGTCCTGTCCCTTCAGAGAGCTCAGAAGCACGTTTTGGATGTCTTGTGTATCTTCGGTCAGGTAATCGTTCAGATTATTGGTAAATAATTCCTTCACGTCGTCGAAGCCGCCTTTCCAGGTCACTGAGCCTGGTGTAGCGTTGACGGCGGGAGTGCTGACATTGGTCGAGACACAGGCGAACTCGACTCCGCCGTCGCTGACGCTGGATAGCCCCATTTTGAAGGACCACTCGCTGGTGATCTCTATCTCGGAGGGGTTTCTGTTCACAGGTTGGAGGTTCAAGTGTCAGAAGCAAGATCTTATCAAGGTTGCTTTCGGTCTTGAGATGGAGCTTACCTCTCTGGAGTGCCTTTCCAATTGAATACCAAGTTGAAGGTGAAAATTGTTTTGCCTTGAAGCGTCACTCCTTGACCGCCTTGGTCGAAGGAAAGCTTCGTGGAGGTAATCGCTAGTCGTGCGGTCCTGAGTTAGTCGTGGCATGTTCTTCTGACGGATAGAGGCACGTGTGAACTGAAAATCGAGTAAGCATACATGTCTGCGAGCAGGTCATCGACCGACTACCACCGCTCTCAACAGTCTTAGAAGAGAACTTCTTCTCTCCAGACCATGTCCAAGTTGCCGCCTGAGATCCATCTTTGGTGAACGCGTAGTACGGGTGGGTGGTCCCATGACTCTCGCTGACGCCAATCGAGCAGCTGATATCCGACTTCCATGGCCAATTGGGGTCTAGATTCGGGTCATAGCTCGCTATAGGCTCATTGGGAATGATCTCAGCTCCCTTGTTCAGGCCCTGCATCAGGGGGATCAACCATCGGTCCCAGAAGTTGTCGCGATTCATAGTGTAGAGCGCACCATCCTTGACAAATGTGCCGCTGTATTCGAGTCCGGCTCGGCTGGGGGACCCCACAAAATCTGACATCATCAGATAGCAGAGAGCGTTGTTAGGGGAGCCGTCTGTCAAGGACGGGTAGGATTGCTCAGGATCTTTCCAGGGGTATACCCAGTAGTCGATACTGGTGGGAAGAAACGTTGCAACATCAGCCTTTGCTGTATTTTGAGTCTGATCAGCAAGGTGGGTTGCTTAAAGTGACATGGAGTGCGTGAGAGTCATACAAGAGTCTACCTTAGTAGCTTGTAGCGAGTAACCCACCACATTACAGCCTTTTTCCTTCATGAGATCAAACCAGTTCTGACAGAAGCCATTAAACGCTGCATGAGTCTGTGGTGACTCTTTGCTCCAGTCATAGGTCCCATAGCTGTTGTACTGTGTGCTATTCTTGGTAGATGCTAGATTCAAGCTGAGTGAAAGAACTTCAGAGGCGAAAGAGAGTGGGAGCACCTACAAGACACGTCAAGGTAGAGCTGGGCCAGGGAATAGACGTCAGGAGAGAAGCCGGCATTGGTCACCGAAGTCACATATTTGGGATCGTTCTTATCCACAAACTTCGACGCTGATATTATCAAGATAGCGGTTAGTTATGCACAAAATGGGACAGCCAAGAGACTATTTCGGGACTGGAGCCTGACCTATCTTCACGGCGAAGCCGAAAGTCCAGCCAGTCGTATCGAAGTCTTTCGATTGGTAGTGTTTGATAGTCCCGGTATAGACCGTGATAGTTCCACTCTTGATATTAAGTATGAAGAAGAGTTGGGGGTCTTGATTGGTCGTTGTCATCAGTTTCACGGTTGGCGCGTCAAGAACAATGTCAATGGACCCGTTCATTGTATCTGCCTGAAACTCCCGTAGCGGAGGAGGATCTCTCTTTGGGGTCAAAGCCCACATATTGTGAAAAGACTTGTTGATCACGTTCTGGCTCAAGAAGATTGCTTGTCCATACGGGCTCGGGTCCGTATTGCCGATTAGGCTACGGGTAAAGGCGTCCGGCATGATTGAGGCGCTCACAGATCTCAGTTCCTGATTGTGACTGAGAAATCAAGAAAATGACAGACTCATTCAGTGAAGTGCGAGTAGGCAGTGGTGAAAACTTCTTTGATGTATTGATCCGCTGCTCTATACTGACTCCCGGGTTCCTGTATTTCAATCTTTCGACCTGGGACAAGCTGTGAACATGCGGTGTAGCGGATGGCAGTCTGTATGCATCTTCGGACAAATGCGATCCCAATACCACATTGTCTATCACCCTTTCAACGCCCTCCATTGTGCTGGACTGAGGCCAGTGATCGGCGGTTAAAGTACCTCTGCCTGCAAGGATATTGATGATTCTGCATGCAAGTGACCCCGTCGGCAGTGACCCAACTAATTACGACAAACTGGCCAGTCTCTTTTGCTAACATATGCGAAATCGTTGGGATCGAGAGGGACTGAGGGGCTACCCCCACTTCCTTCAAATCCTTTGCCTCTTAGCATCGAAACTCAGCTTCAATAATTCGAAGTCCAGAACTACACAGTATCCGTACAGCTAAGTAATGACACGCTGTTTACCCCTCATCCTCTTTCTGGATATGTTTCAAAGCCGTTTGGCTGTGAAGATGTGCGCCGAGACACCTTCTAAAAGCGGCAACCCGTGCTCCATATCTTGATGCCCAAAGGCTCATGAACGAATCCTGTACTTTAATCATCCCTAGCAGGGCAGCTTGCCGTTAAAGATTAATATATCTATAGCCAGTGAGAGGCCCGGCTTGCGTTATCTATTGCTAGTATGGGCTGGGATACATGGCTGGGGGGTGCTTGCTCACTTTGACGGAGGTTTGACCCTGATCACCTCCCTTTTCATAAAGACACTTACAGCGCTTATGGAAATATGTCTGGTGTTCACGCGTCCAATCCAGTCCATATTGGTTTGATGTTACATACGAGGCCTTGAAGACCGTAATCTCGAGCTCTTGCTCGTCCAAGGTTGCAATGGGCTAAAGGTAGTTACGCTATTTCTTGTGACGATCCAAACACTGGTGGGTGCGAGTTTAGCAGCTTTAGATATCTGCTTCAAACAGCGCAACTCAAGAAGAAAAGAGGTGAATATTTGCGTTTCACTTCAGCAGTCGAATATGTGCTTAGACACCACGTCAGCTCTGAGAATGACACTCATTTTAACGATGACAAAGATTGATTAGTTGTGAATGATACATTGCAATATTGCTTGTGAGTAAACGCTGCTTCGTTTTCTTAGATCTCTCTAATAAAAATGAATGTGTAGCTACTGCTCCCTCAAGAAGATCCAAACCCAGACCATTGCTTTGGCTATTTTTGAACTCCACAGCATGAGCTTGACTGTCGAAGCGTCACTACCACTAAAGCCAAATCAGCTCCCTACTATCAGGACAATGTCTCAGTGTATGTCCATGGCATTCTCAGGAGAAGAGGGTCATGATGCAAATGAATAGAGGGTTCCATTCTAGATAGGACCATCTGCATCATTCAAAGCCTGTCGAATGGCATCGCGGAGTCCCGTCATGTTGTTATGAGTGGACATTTTGTCCAAGAAGACATGGTCTCCGCGACGAACTGTTATAGTGGCAATATGTCCCTCGACGGAATGATGCTTGTCCCAGATGACAAGTTCGAATCTCGAGTCGGCGGAATGAAGGGCTTCGGCGAGCCGGGTCGTGTTTGGATGGCAACCCGCGATGCCCCAGATCCGTTGACCATTGAAGTTGAGATAGCACTGCTTCGTATGACCTTCGACGCTATGACTCTTGGGGTCCACGTCTACAATCATCCTCTCGTCGAGTCTCGGTTGTGGCATTGTGAAAGTGTCGGCGTTGTAGATCAGTCAGTGTGTGTTGGTAGAGGACGCTTTAGATATGGCTCTGTCATTAATAGACAAGCTGAAGGTCTATTTGCTTGCTCATTTATAAGTTAGGAGACAGCATATTACTATCACAGAGACTCCCCTACTCTACATCACACGCTAGTCAGTCAACGTCACTGCAACTGGACCTCCTTGCTTTGGCGATCCTTATTCAACGTAGTCGAACGCACTTATCATTGCAATCTGCATCGACCGTTGAAGGATCCCGGATTCGGCAGAAAGTGTGTCGATCAACGTGTTTTGATTCGAGTGTCATCATCCAACATGCATATACAACTGGCAGATGTACTGCATCCGCTGAACATCCGCTTGGGGCTATGATCTACGATTATGTGGGCTGCTTCAGGAACCGCAGGAGCTGAAAACCCATTTAAAAACCCATTTAAGGTCGTGTATACGACCCCTCGTCAGTCAAGAACTAAACTATTGATTGCGGGCAACTCTGATATTGGTTGAGTATCTGCCGAGCATCTGTGATCTATGGTTGACAAGCTGCGGCCGCAGTCGCGTCTTGCCGCTGGAGTGTCCAGGTCCAGGTCGTTTGGGCTAGGGTCAGAACAAGCGACGAACAATGAAGCCCGACCCGTCTATTGGTCACAGCCTTTATGGCTATGTGATACCCCGCCAGGAAGTTTGGGTCATGCCCATTTTATGAGTAAACTGACACTTATGGACACTGTGCGGATACGTGGACGGGTCTAGAACGTGCCTCCTCCAGTAACCCGTTCGATGTCTCGGTTCAACAGTGGAAGTCTTAGCCCAGAATCATTCGAGGTGATGCGGCGTAGCACTCTGAGCGTTCTGCAAGGTGAATGCAAATACCCCTCAGAAAGGAGTCTTCGAAATGGAGAGCATTATTGGAGACTTTACGTCTCCTCTTATGATAGATACTATCCCTCTGTGTACGAACTCTCCTAGACCCACGAAGTGATCTCGGAACATGGTAGTCTTATCGTATTTCCCGCCATTTTGTACAAGTCCACTTCATTATGATATCCATCAAACAGGACTCGGAGTTAATGACCAACTACATCCCGGCAAATCCGGTAACCGCAGGTGAACGGTTCGTTGGCTTCTATGATGAGAGCTCGCGCCCGGCGTGTTTCAGCCTCAGCAGCGACAAGAAGTTCAATCTGGTCATCCAGAATGAAGGAGCAGCGACATTGGTCGACTTTGGCGTACAAAACGGCTTCGATAGTAACTTTCAGGCATTTCATGTCCAGCAGGGCGCCGATAAGAAGCTCGACATCTGTGCAGCTTATGATGACGACAACGGCACCTCTGGCTTCTTCATACTTCATCAGATATACCCTCATGATCTCCTTGAGCCCATTGCTAATGATCAGTTCATAAGAGGAAGCGGTCTACCCACCATTCATCATCTCTTCATGGTAAGTGGTGTCCTGTTGCGGGGTACCATGTACCTTTGCTGACGGCGACATGTATAAACGGGACAGAGCGACTTCAGCAACACAGGTTCAAAGTCAGCCCCGTTGGTGTTTGCCGCGTTTCAACCTCCGGAGAGGATCACGAACACGCAGGACCTTGGCTTCATCGACGTAAACGGTTCATCAGCCACCCTAGACCGGTCCTGGTCACTCGCTACAAACACAGACAAGATTCTCGACGTTGCCTTTGGTACTTGTGATCTGGGAGACGGTGTCTTCGTGCTTTACGAGGTCGCCGGCAAGACCAAGCTCCAGTTCAAGATCATCCGAGGCGACGATTTCGTGGTCGAGCCCAGGATCCCAGATGGCACGTTGTCCGCTATATTAATCTATCTCTATAGCTCATCTAACTCCGTGTGTATTCAGGTGTTAAGAGTATCGCTACATTCATAGACCCAAAGTACAAGGAAACCATCTTGATTACTGGCGGCCAGACACTGACGTCTCATTTCTCCGATGAATTTCTCTCCACCAAGAAGGACGGCGCCGTGATGGCGGCATCAATGAACATCAAAGACATACACGTGACACAGGCCGGGGGTGAGCTGCGAGTCTGGTACACAACTTCGGCATTGTCGGTACACTACTATACCTGTAGCACCTCAAAGCTGTCTCAAGGCAGCATTACCAATCTCCTCCCTCCCGGCCGAGCGGGTCGCATCTCGCCGCTGTTGGTGACGGACGGGTCTAAAAAACAGACGAGCTCGCTTTTGTCAGTTGACCGTACCGGAAACCTCACACTGAGCCAGCAGGATCCAAATTCTCTACTCTGGCAGCGGTATCCCTACTATTACGCCTCAGCCGTTAACGTGACCGAGATCAAGGGGTACACGCTCCGCATGCAAGCAGTCGCAGAGTCGGCGGCGGACCACGCGCTTATCCCCTATTGCTGGCTACGCCTGTCAAGCTCCGGCAACGTTCGCTGTTTGATAAATGGCCTCGAGTCGGACCTTACTCGCAAGAGCCAATGGTTTCGAACAGATTTAGACGGGAGCTTACACGTCATGATCCCCGGTTCTGATGTCTCGTGCCATACAGTCCATGTTGACTGCTTCTGCGGCGGCAACTCGGACCCAACAAACGCGAGCGATGTCAAAGTGATAGACGTGCCGCAGCTCAGCCCAGGCGCCAAACTCGCCTCGAAGCTCTCCTCTATCAAGACGGGTGCCGATCTATTCGCTTGCCGCACGCAGAAAGGCGAGCCACTCCTGAGTGACAACATCTCGCGCGAAGATGCGGACAAGGCGGCCGCCGCCATTGCGATGCTAGTGAACCACGTCGGCAAAGTGGACGATAACGATGCGCAGCTTCTCGCCGCCCATGTGACATCAATGAAGATGGCGCAGAACAGGACTTCCAAACTTGGAACACATCAGCCTCTGAATCTTTCCATATGGGACGACATCGAGGATGGGTGGAACGATGTGAAGGATGCCATGGACGATGCTTGGAGTTGGGTCGAAGGTCGAGCGAATGACGTGAAGGACTGGGCTAACGATCTAATCGGCAAGTACATACAGCCTTGTTCTATTACTGCTTTCGCAATATGTTCCCGCCTGTTTGCTTCTCGCTAACCTATTTCCCCAATGACAGACGATTTTGAAGACGCCATGAAGAAAGTAGTCCAGCTGACGATTGAGATCGGGGGCGAGGTCTACAAATTCGTCATGAAGACCGTGAAGACGCTGATGAAAGGTATCTCATGGGTGCTCCAGAAGATCGGCGCAGCGCTGGAGAAACTGATCCAGTTCCTCGGCTTTTTGTTTCAATGGGATGATATACTCACCATGACTGATAATGTGACGACCATGCTAAATGCCGGGTTGGATTACGGAGAGATGAAGGTCGCTGGTCTCGAGAGCCAGGCGAGAATGTGGATCGGTAATGCAAAGGATCATCTCAAGAATGCGCTTGTGGATGTTCGCAAGAACAAACAGACAGAACTTGCGCAGGTCTCCACGTCGAGCTTCTCATCACAGGATAAAGATTCAACGCAGTACAGCGTAGCCTTCAACTGGATTGCATATCAGATACAGCACGGAGCGGTGCTTACGAACGCCAAGATCACGTCGCCTTCTGGCGGCGCAGGTAACTCATGGTTTTAAGCCCCAATGTGAAGGATTGTTTTGCTGATCGTGCTTAGATACGACCGGGACCGTGATAGCGGAAATTTGGAACGATTTCACTAATGAATTCAAAGTCGCCGAAACTTTCGTACAAAACGCAGGACAAGACTTCCTCAATCTCTTACAGACCAACTCCTGGGAAGACGTCCAGACGGTACTCGCTAAGCTGACCGACGACCTTATCGATTTGATAATGGATACTATGAGCAACGCGGCCTCAGTGGTCCTCAAGATCGTCCGATTAGGTATCGCGAGCATCAAGGCCCTTGGTAACTACAGCATTGAGGTTCCTATTATTACCGAACTCTGGAAACTGGCCACATCCGGGCGCGACTTGACGTTATTCAACTTTGTCGGTTTGATAATCAGTCTGCCCTCCACTGTACTGATGAAAGCCATCACTGGAAACAAACCGCCGAAGCTGAAAGGCCGGTTGACCGGTGATACCCTCGGCCAGTGGCTCGAACACGGCTCAGTATCAAGCGACTCCAGCTTACAAGGTGACATAATAAGTGTCATGACACCAACTCTCATGAGCACCCTGTTCTTGGGCTCGCGGGTGACTGCCCTTGGCCTGCTCTGGGACTCGATCTCCGGTGGCGAGGGGGGTGGCGTCTCGTTCGCTGCCATGAACAAGACTACGAACGCTGTCGGGCTGAGTGTCTCCAGGCTATCACTTGCGTCGCCCCTGAACCCCACCATGAAACTCATCGCCCCCAAAGGAGGTGCGAAGGGAATCGGTACCATGCGTCTGGCGGCTAATACGCCGTGGAAGGAGAACATATTTGACACTATTTCATTAGTATTCGAGACTGTAGGCTTGGGTTTCAGCTGGCCACCGTTCTACAAGGAGAAAGAATACGTGGAATGGAAATACGTTTTGCGATGGAGCGTGAGACTCCCCAGCGCATCTAGCACTTGTACTGTGAAGGGAAGACTAACCCCTGCTTCACTCCGCAGATCTGGTTCCTCGACTTGGCCAACGACGCTGCAGTCATAGTAACCCGTGCTATAGGCGGAGTAGGGGACATCGTGCGCGTCGAAACAAAACGGGCAAGTGGCAACTTTCTCTATCTCAGACTTGTCTTCGTTGCTAGTGTTTTAGGGATAATTGCTAACGTCCTGGCACTCAGTGGCGAGGCATCCTCACCATGTTCACGACCATCCCCAAGTTTGGCATGAAACTCGCAGTGGTCATAAATGACTATGAGGTCCTGAGTGAGACGACACGAGCGCTGATTTTCCACCTGACTGAGGCTATACTCGATCTAGCGGCTGACATCGGCTTCGTCGTCGCGGCGATGACGGACAAGATACAGCAGGAGGTCTCGTATATTGGACTCGGCGTGTTCTTGGGCTGCGCGGGTACGAGCTTCGGGCTTGAGATTTTGAACTATATCATAGAACATAACAGCGCAGAGGAGTAGGTTTTCTTGAGGAACTCGATATGAGATCGGTCATGTTGTTGTGTTGGGGAAAACCCTTTAGGTTGGGGCTCTGCTACATCAAAGGTATGGGGTAAGTGTATGTGTACGAGGCAATGGGGAATCGAGTCTGTCCAGTCACTTTGTGAAATGACTGGTACAAAGAATCCGCACTTCAGGGACATATGTTAGATACCTACGAAAGAACACTGCTGAAGGTCACGAAGTCCAAAATTGAGAGTGGCAAGGACAGGGGAATTATACGGCTTCGTACCGTTTTGTTCGAACATTACAAGGTATGTGCCTGAAGATGTGTATCTCCGGATGTGACGTCGAACTCTCCTCTCAATATGTAGATTCATACACTCTCAATGTTAGAAGGACTTTATCGTACGTTGATGAGTAATCAAAACTGATTGCATGTTGTTCATTCTGATTCGAAATTGTGGATGATTCTCTTCTATCTCTGAGTTGACTATCCATTGCCTCTTATTTGTACAGAAAGCAGGTACGAAAGTACTTGACCATGAAACAGTAGTTTTGTGGTTTATACACTTGTTGTTTCGTCTGTTTTTGCTGAGCAGGGATATGTAGCCATTATTGCGGGAAACGCCTGCAATTCGTATTACAGATCGGACATCTGAGTTCTGCTAGCGCCAACTTGAAAATGGTAGAATTTGAATTTCAATATCTGGGAGTGAATTCCAGGAATTCGTTAACCCGCATGTGTAGCAGCGCAAAAGCGCAAAGTTAAGCGCTTCTAGCCAGCTAACCTATCAAGTTGCAAAGCCACCATTGATCAGCAGCTAAACTCAAAAACAAAACTCTTCGTTCCGCAACTGGCGTGTCAGATCAAAGACGACCAGACCCGAGACATCAGGGCGACTGAACAAAGAAGGGCTCTACTCCCGCACGCGTGTTGTTGAACGATAGGTTATGATCAGATGTATTATTAAGTGTAGAGACTATTATCAAGTGTAGGAGTGCTAGAGATACCTCTAGGTTATATGCAGTTGTAGTGTGGGGCGTAAGTACTCCCAGCCACCCATTTACCAGCCACCTATTTTCAACACGTGTGCCGTAGTAGTGTGAAGCCTGAGGTCCATTCAACCCACCAGCTTTTGACAGGTCATACCATCCGCCACCATAGTCAGCCTAGCCTATGCCTTACGTCGCTCCTCGTCAAGGTGTAGGTGTCTCGAGCCGTCGCCTCAAGAGCAGTTGGGTCTTGATGCAGAAATTGGAGTTCTGAACTGGATTGAAGAACTAACTATCTAGAGTTAGGATTTAATAAGAATATATATACACAATATAGCTGCTAAGTAGCAAAAAGCTGCCTGTTTTGTTTAATAAGTAGAAGTAGTAATTATTTTTAGTATTAATAAAATTATAGTTTTAATATATTTTTTTAATTTAAAAAGATTTTTTTTTAAATTATAGCTAATTAAACTATTATTATTATTTTATTAAATATAGCTTTTAAAAAATTTTCGTAATGTTTTTAAAATTTAAAATTTTAACGAATTTTTTAAATTAAAGTTTTATAAAAGATTTAATAAATCTATTTATTGCTATTTTTTTTATAAAAATATACCTAACGTTAATAATATTATTTTTAATTTTTTAATATAACTAATAGCTATAAATATTAATATATTTAAAATTAATTTATAATTTAAAAACTTTTTATTTAATTAAATAAATCGTTTATTAATTATTATATTAAATAATAAATTATTTTTCGAAATTTAATTTAATATTTTTAAAAATTTTATCTATATAAATAGTTATTTTTATAACTTAATTTAATATTAAAAGTTTTATTTTTATAATTAATATAATAATTATAGTTTATTTCGATAATTTTTAAATAATTAATTTTTTAAATATAATTATTAAATATATATATATATATATATTTAATTATATATATTATTAATAAACGAAATATTAAAATAAAATTTTAAATATTTTTACTAATTTAATATATAAACTTTTCGTCGTAACGAAATATTTTAATATTTGAATTATAATATAATAATATTTAAGTTTTAAATTAGTTATAAATTAAGCTAATTTATTAATTAAATAAGCAATATTTAATTAAATAATTTTAATAATATATAATAATAAATTTATTAATTATTAGTAGCGATAAATATTTTTATAGCTATTTTATTATAAAATTTCGAAATTACTATTATTATAAATATAACTTAATTAACGATATTAATTATATTAAATTTTTTAATAAAACTTTTAATATAAATTTATTATAATAGTTATATATTATTAATTTGGAGATTTTTAATAATTTTAATATTTAAAAACTATTGAAAATTTTTTTAATCGATTATTTTAAATTTCTAAAACTGACGCGCGCCCACATGGGCGGCAGCCCCACCAGGGGTGGATGTAGATTAGATAAGCTGATTAGATTAGATAAGATAGCAGCCGGGGCCCTGCCCCTACACTCTCTCATCGACATTATCAATATACGTAATATTAGCATATACACCTGCACCCCCTAGCACCGTGTTCTAAAAACAAAGTTTTAATAATAGTTTCTACGTAATTTTTATAATTTAGATTATATTAAAAAATAATATTATTTATATAATAGTAGATAAAAATATAATTGCTAATAAAAAAGTATAGTTTTTTAAATATTATTTTAAAGCTTAAATTTTCGAATATTTTTCTAAAATTTTATTATTAAAACTATAAAAAGATTTTAAAACTATATAAAATTTTAAAAAACTATAAATAATAGTTTAATTTTATATAGCTATTAGAAAAATAAATATAAACCTTTTTATTAAAAATACTATTAATAAATATATTAATAATATTTAGTTAATATTATAATAAATTAAAGTATATCATTATAACGTTTATTAATTTAAAAATTTTAGCTATTAATATTATTATATAAATAGGTTTTTTTTTATTAATTTAAAAGTTATTTTAAACGTAAATTTTAGCTTTCAATTTAGTAAAATAGCTATATTTATTTATTTTATATTTATATATTTATATAAATAGTAATAATTTAATATTTTTAAATTAAAATAGTTTATATAGAATTTTTTTAAATATTTTTTATTTTTATAGATTTACGAAAGTTTTTTTTTTTATAGTAAGTTATTTATTTTTAAAACGATATAGTTAAACTTTTTAATAATATTTTAAAATTAGCAGAAAGTTTTTTTAATATAATCGATTTTTTTAAAAAATATTAACGCTAGCAATAAAAGCTATTTGTTAAATTATATAAATTTTTAAATATATATAAAATTTTTAAATATTATTAAAATCGAGTTTTTTGTTTTTAAATTTAAAAATATTAATAAATAATTAAACGTAAATAATATTTTTATTATTATTAATATTATTAAAATTAATTTATATTTAGTAGTTTTTTATAAATAAAATTATTTATATTTAAATTATTCGGAAATTTTAAAATATTTATAGATTTATTTACTTTTTTAATATTGCTTATTTTTTTAAACGTATATTAAATATATTAATTTTCTCTAATATTTAATAATTTTAATATATAAAAAATATTATATAAAAATATTATATATATTATATTTTCGATAGATTTTTTTTTTTTAAATTAAAACGACGATTTAATTAAATTATATAATAAAAAGTTTATTAATATATTAAATAATTAAGTCGAAAAAACTAGATTTATTAAAAATAACGTTTTTAGTTTTAATAATTTTAAACTATAGTTATAAAATTTATATTTTATAAATATTAATATTATTATAATTAATTAAATAATTAATATATATTTTAAATTTTATTTTATAAAATTTATTTATTTTTTTCTAAATAAAAAAAATTATAGTATAAATTTTATAATTATACATTTTTAAATAATTGAATATAAATTTTATAAATAGTTTTAATAAATATTTAAAACGATATTTTTAAAACTACTATTATAATATATTAAAAAAAGTTTTTTAATCTAAGTTTTTTAATAATATTTAATTATAAATAATTATAATAGTTTTAATAGCTTTATATTATAAATTTTTAGATAATTTTATATTAATATATATAGTTTTAGTTTTTTTATTAATAAAACTTTTTATATATTTATTTTATAAATTTTATTTAAATATATATATTATAAATAAAATTTAATTTTATTCGTTATTTTAAAAATAAATTTTAATATTTTTTTAAATAAAAATAAAAATTTTATTACTATAAAATATAGTTATATATAAATTATATTATTTTTAAACGTAAATATTAAATTTAAAAATATTTTATACGATATTTTTTTTAATAAAATTATTTTAATAAAAAAAAGCTTATATTATTTTAATATTATTATTTAAAATTTTTATATAATTAAAAATATTTATATAAATATATTAATATAATTTTAATATTATTAATAATAGTATTTTTTTTAAAACTATTTATTAAATTTTATTTAAAATATATATTTTATATTAAATTATAATAAATTTTTAAATTTTAATTTTAATAGCTTTTTTTATAGCTATTATAAAAATTTAAAATTTTATATAGCCGAATTTTTTATACTATAATTTTGTTAATATTAATTAAATTATACGTAGTTTTTTTAAATCTATTAAAAAAATTATTATAATAATTAGCTAATATTTTATAATATATTAATTATAAAAAAAATATATATTAAAAAAAACTTTGTCGTTAAAACTAATAGTTTTTTTATATTATTTTTAGTTAAAGTTTTTAATTTTTAGTTTTTATAAAAAAACTAAATTATTAATAAAATTTAAGACTAAATTAATATTTATTAATAATATTTTCGTTAATTTTATAAATATTTAAATAATTATTTAGATTTTTTTTTTTACTAATATATATTTTTAATTATTATTAGTTATAATAATATTATTTAATAATATTATTTAAATTTTAAAAAACCTATTAATATTTATATAATAATAACTATTTATTTTAAAATTTAAAATAAAAAATTTAGCTAATAAATAAATATAATTATTAATATTAATAAATTTTAAAATTAACTAAATAGTTATAGATATTTTTTATATTTATTAATATAATAATTATTATAATATTATTACTGCTGTTAAAATTAGATTTTTTTGCGGATTTTTTAATTTTTTTATTTTTTTAAATATTAACGTCGATTTTTTTCTTTAAAATAAAGTTTTTTAAAGTTTTATTAATTTTAACTTAAATAGTCTTGTTTTAGTTTCTAATTATATAGTTTATTTATAAAATTAAAATAAAAATATTTTAACGGCAGCTTTTTATTTTAAGCTTTTTAACCGTTATTTAGCTATTTTTATAATATTAAAAACGTTTTTAAATTATTATTATATTATTAAATATTTTTCTAAAATTTTAGCTTTTTATAAAATTTATTATTTTAGCTTTTTTATTAAATTATTCGAATTAATTAATAATTATTTATTAATAATAATTAGTAAAAAAATTATTTTAATTATTAATAGTTATAAATATATTAAAAAAAATATTATATTTATTTAATATATTAATTATATATTTTATATATTTTTTATATAATATTTTGAAATTTTAAATTTAAATTTTAGCTTTAAAGTTTTTAGCTAGCTTTTTTATTTTATTTTACATAATATAAATTTTTTATTAAATTATTACAAAAAATAAAATTAGTTATTTTTTAAATACAAAAACGTATTTATAAAAATCGATAATATCGTTAATAAATATTTAATATATAATATTAACGATTTAAATAATAAATTTATTAATTTTAATTATTTTAGTTTAATATTATTTAGTAATTTTAAAAAATAGATAGTATTTTTTTTAATTAATAGTCTATTTTTTTTACGTTATTTTAAATAAATCCGAAGTTTTCGTAGCTTTTTATTAATAATTAAAAGGTATTAAAATTATTAAAAAATATTATAAAAATATTAACGACGTTTTAATATTTAGGTTAATATAATTTTCGATAAAAAAACTATAAATTAATTATATAATATTTATAAGCTATATTTTTTATTTTGCTAGAGTTTTAAATTTAATAGTTATAGTTATATTAGAATTGTTTTTATTAATAATTAAATCGTGGCGGTATAGTAAATTTTAAAATTAATAACCGGGTTTATAACTTTCGAACCGTCGCTTCGAGAACAGTTGGGTCTTAATGCAGAAATTGGAGTTCTGAACTAGATTGAAGAACTAACTATCTAGAGTTAGGATTTAATAAGAATATATATACATAATATGGCTGCTAGGCAGCAGAGAGCTGCCTGCCTTGCCTAGTAGGCAGAAGTGGTGATCACCCTTGGTGTTGACAGGGTTATGGTTCTGACAAGGTGTCAAATCGTCGGTTCTCAAGATCAACTTGCTCCCAAGCAACGTGTAAAGAGACGAGTCTGGCTTTAACTACTAAAAAGTCGCGTTCCGAAGACGACGAATACCTAACAGAAGTGCGCGGTACTTCCACGGCTTGGAAGTCTCGACGAGGCACAAGACCACATGTGTGGGCACTCGGTGGAGGAGAAGACATCATAACGCTACTCGAATTTACCATGGACGACGACAAGGCCTCTGCGACGTATCCTGACTGACAGTCCGATCAATTACAACGATTTCTTCAGTGACTGTTGGAATAGAGCTCGAGAACCACAACTCAACTACAACTAAATGTAGCGAAGCTGCAGTTCTCGAGGCCTACCGCCTAATGGATGATCACGTACAGGGTCACACTCAATAAGGCTTATCTGACCCAATAGAGGTCAGAATTGAAGAAGGAAAACGCATGTCGATTTCTGACCTAACTCAATGCAAATTGAAACTATTATACATAAGACTAGTGATCACGTGATCCCCAGTCGTAGACCCCATTTCACTGTTCAAACTCATTCCGAACCTCAAGGCCGACGGTGTATATAGACATGTGTAATATCCCGGTGATGGTTACTTGAGCGCGTAGAGATGACAGGAGGTCGCGCGAACGTGAACGTGAACACCAGCGCCAGTTTATCAAAAATTTTGCCTACCCTTTCCTAGACACTAGTCATGTAGGCCGGCTGGCCTGCAACAGTGGGTAGATACAAGGCCTTCGTGGTGCATTAGTAGGGTGATTTTAAGTCTCTACTCGCCACAACTACGTAGTAATTGTTATGAAAAGGACCAGAATTGATGAACTTGCCTAGGTTTCGTGGGGTGCGGCTCATTCGAAGGCCTCTTGTCTTGTGGGACGAATGTGGTATGGGGGACTCCATTTCCGGATGCCAGAACTTCCAGTCCTTGAGGCTTCCATACCAATACTCCAACCTCCACAATTCAACTTCGTGTTGAGCTTTTTCTCATATTAATTTCTATGCAAAAATGTTCGTGTCACAAGAATTCATTGATTTTCCAGTTCCTAAAAACGTTCAGGGGTTTTGCGCGCCTTACCTTCAATGGTGTAGGTTGTGTTGAGCACTCATATTCGGCCACGATTTCAATACTCTTAATTTTCGAGAGCTACACCCATCTAGCTGGATAGCGGTCCTACAGCCAGCTCGTAGCTACCGTAGTGTGGATACCGTTAGGGCTAAAACTTCTCTATTATCTCATCTACAGGTCATTTCCTCTAGAATCAATGGCTCGAAGCTAAGAGGTTACTCTTCTCAATAATTAAAGTCGGTGTAGAGAAAGGCGTTGAGCACCGGATCGATGACAATTCGAGATATGAAAGAAGAACTCCAAAAGCTCACCAACATCGAATCCCACAGCTGCATGGCAAGTACCACAAGCAAGTCCGGATACAGCGAAGTACAGGCCAATCGTAGACTCTAGCACACCCAGCATATTTTCTGATCAATGGGATGATTCAAGATCCAAAATCCATCAGGCTCCGCCGATGGCTCTCTACTCAAGTCAAACATCCTTGCTTGCATCGACGATGCCACAGCAACGCTATTATTCCATTCGTCACGACTACAGAGGCAATATGAATGTATTTGGTAGCAATTCTGACCATTGAATGACGTTGGTCTCTAATTCATCGGTAGTCATCTTCCCGGAGGAAGAGACAGCTGTATTGTTTTTATGTATCTCAAGTACCGCGAGTTTCTCCAAGGTGCTATCAGAATTCCAAGGGGTGGAAAGTCCAAGTACACGAATTATGTTTTTGCTGTTTTATGTACGTGAAGTTACTCACACCGTAGTATGAAATTCTGTTCATTGTCAAACCTTTGACTGCAAACTGGCTTGTGACACATGGATTTCCAGTCACCATGATGTTCATATGCATGACACAGGAAAAGAACCACTCAGTCATAGTGCAACGAAGCTTTTGGTCTAAACTTCTCCTTTATATCTCCTCTGATCTCAAGTGCTGTACCCAAATTACTGCTTTCCTGACGCTGGGCAGCTCCTATTAATCAAGAAAATGCCTGCCTCCCAAGCTCCCGTCCTGATGGCGGTTATCAGACATAATCTCTGTCAACTCAAAATAGTTGAGCTTGAGAACATAAAGACTTCTCAGAATTCCACCATCACCAATATCGACCTTTGATCAATTGTCGCTTGCTCATCTTCGTTTACCTCGGCTGTTGAGTTCATCACGAATGCAAGTTTGCCTTGGTGACAGGATGATGCCCTGTGGTTGGAACCGGATGATGTTAGCGCCCTCTTAGCGCGAATCTTTAGCAGCTTACCGCCCATCAGACTCGCCTAAAAGGGGCTCAAGATAGGCACTCCTGAACCCTTAACAGGGGTTTATTGCCTGTTATGGACACTGGTGCACAGACCATTTCTCTCACTACTCCGGACAGTTTGCTCCTAACTCGCTATTTACATTTGACCGTCAGAGTCATCAGCTCCAACGGCATGTAAAGCAACAAACAAATTCATTCTCTTATTTTGATGTATGGGGGCATATGTGCCTTGGCCGCTCCTTCCGTCATCAAGTTTCAGCAGTCCCTGCTTTTGTCCATCAAGTTTTGGTTCCTTACTTCCCCTCGAAGGCACTACCACCATTCAAGACCCGAAATCCGCATTCAAGTATCCCGTCCTCGATCAATTTCAAGTCACACAGCATCTATCTCAAATTACATGTAACAAGCCACTCAGTAAGTGCCTACATGAATCACTGCCGTTATCCGATGAATTCCGCTTGTTAACACCTCTTCAGGTAATTTGGTCGCCCTGTGTTCAAGATGGGAGGCTTAGCCTTCGCCTCGGGTCCCCATGCTCTGGTCACACCCCAGATGCCTGCAGACGTCTATAGGACTGTATTAGAAAGAGTGCAGAGCCAATTGCGACGCGAGTTTATCGCCGTCGCAACACCCATTCCGGCTCCTGCGAAGAAGACTTACGGAGATATTGACATCCTCGTGGCATGGAAGAAGGAAACCCCGAGCACCGAGTCACAACACCTTCTAGATAACCTGTCCACATTTCTCGGAGCGCATCGATACAAACGTGAGGGTAGTGATGGATGTACCATGGCTATCCACTGGCCTACCGACCTCTTACCCGAAGGCCAAAAGGATCTCTTCATCCAGGTTGATGTCCACCTCTGCGAGGATATGGAACACATGCTATGGATGCTCTTCAAACACGCTCACGGCGACTTGTGGAATATTGTCGGCTCTGTCATTCGTCCGATGGGTCTTACTATTGATGAGGTCGGACTGTATATCCGACTGCCTGAGATTGAGTACCAAGACAAGAAGCGGGCCAAGATGTTGTTGACTAAAGATCCATCTGAGGTGCTCGACTTCTTGGGTTTCCAAATCGGAGACGTGTGGGAGCAACCTTTCGCCTCTGAGAATGATCTTTTCAACTACATTGCCTCGAGTAATATTTTCAGGTTTGCGATGGCTGCCGGCGTTTTTACCGAAGACACGGTCACCAATGTTCAAGCCATGACAGCCAATGACAGGCGCCGAATGAAGTTTCGTCCAGTCTACCAGAACTTCATCGAGAATTTCATCCCTTCTATTCGAAGTGATCATCCAGTTCAGTGGACAAAAAGTGCCGCACGAGATGCGATCCTACGCGCAGCTTTTCACCGATTCCCCGGCACAGAGGAGACTTATCACGCAGCCCTGGAGGAGTGGAGGCTCGAGGTTCACGGCTTACAGGTCTGGAAAGACATCAAGAATCATATACCAAAAGGCATCGACCCAGAGTTCAGAGGACATGTTCTGTCGGGTTTGAAGAAGATCGTCATGAAAGGTGGAAGCCTCTGCGGTCTTCAGGCCCCTCAGCCTCTTCAAGACTCTGACGGCTTCTTCGATGAAGCTCGCGTCTATAATTTCGTCCAAACGAGATGGAAGATCATTGGTGAGGTCTCGCAAAAGGCCCTGAGGCGGAAGTTGAAGGTTCAGAAGAAGGAGAAGAGGCTACAAAAGGCTAAGCACAAGGGAAAGGCCGAGCAGACCTTGCTGCGAAAGATGTATCGTGGCTGGGTTGTCGACGATTGTCCCCTCAGCGAGCAAATGGTATCTACAAACTCTCTCAGGAAACGCACATTGATCCACGCGGAAGTTGCAAAGATCATGGTGCAGATGGACAATGAGTGGCAAGATGATGACTACGTCATGATCGACGTCATCGACGAGGAAAATCATCAACGTGCAATGTGATCGCATAACGAGTGATGAAGTACAAGCACGGACCGGACACGGATGGCACAGAACAGGACAGGAAACGGCGTACAAAAGGGTTAGTGCAAAAGCACATCTGTTTATCAATGATACCCCCTTCTTCTATATGACGGAATCGGATAGGGTGGTGTTGAACAAAGAATGGCAATGGATAGTTGAATGGCTGATGGATAGTGTGGAAGATGGATCACGAAACGAGATTGATGGAGTTGTTTTTTACAGGGTCACTCATACCCTCTCACAAGAAGAGGGATAGCCTCGTTCTCTATGTAAATGAATGCTAAAGCTTGAAATCTGCATTCGTCTTCTCGCAGACAGAGCCATTCGAGGAGATATGCATATCGGCCACACGTTCTGCTAAACGTGTCTTGAGATTCTTTGCCCGATCGGTGCACAGCTCGTACATGGTTGTGAGATTGAACAGAAGGGTATGTGAAGCGAGGCCATGATCGACAAGGTCTTCCAGGATTTCTCTCCCCTACATCGTGTATATGTGTGTTAGCTCCTGTCCCAGTTGTTTGCTCTCTTAGAGTCATATATCTCGCATCATCAGGATGAAGGGTTGGTGTATTGAAAGAAGAGAGATGGATGAAGTACTTGTATGCACTAGCAGGGTTAGGCATAAAGAAGAGGGAAGAGCTAGTCAGAGGATAAGACAAGAGGCAAGAAATGGGACATACCTCAGACATTCGACCCGTGTACAACAAGCAGACAGCAAGATTGACACCAACCATCTCATCCCGGGTCCCGGTATCGGCTTCAGCATCACCATCGCCACTCTTCATCTCATCCCAGAGAATCTTCCACTTCTCCAGAGCAGCCGCATACTCAGCATCTGCCATATCGATCAGCGCATCAACAACCCTTGCAGCAGTATCAGTCCTGCCTCCATCACCAGCATTCTTCAACCCATCGACACATCGCTTCGCAGAATCAACATCACCGAGATGCAACCAAAGCAGCGCACGGCAGACAACTAATCGACCATCACCTCCAGCCCCTGGTAACGAGGCGAGATGCGCGGCAGCACCAGCTAGATCATCCATTTCAATCAATGCACCAGCAACTTTAACGCCCAAATCCGCGAGTCTCGCCTTCCAGGTCTCCGAGGCAGAGTGATCATGCGAGCGCACAGCGCGCGTGATCTCAGTCCGGGCCTCTCTGGCGAGCTCATAGTACGCCATGACAGAGCGCCTCGGGTCGCCGAATCCGATAGTCTGCAGACGGACAGCAAGCACACGTAGCGCCCAGGGAGCCAGATGGGCACCTGTCTCGGCGTCGCTGTAGAAGACCGCGTTAAGGTCTTCCAAGGCTTTAGCCTCTTGTGCTGCTAGGGGCACGGCATCAATCAGGCAGAGACAGGATAGGCGGATGTACAGGAGATTGAAGATGCGGGCATGGTCTGTCGGGTTGACGGGTTTTGGTCCTCGTCCAGTTATTGACGATGGGGGATTTGTGTCGGTTAGCTCTTGAGCTGCGGCAATGGCCGCTGCGCGGAAGTGTCCATTAGCTAGCAGCGTGGCGATTGGTGTGTCTGCTGATGGTTGCCGTGATGGTGTCCGGAATGGTGGTGAGATGGTTAGTGGTGAGATTTGATGGTAGATCTCGGGCTTTAGTAGGAAAGAGAAGTCCTTCGTTGTCACTGATGACGCGTCGGTAATGAGGCTGCTGGGACCACCGCCTGAATGGCGCACAGGGGATCTTGTCTGTGAGAGACTTGTCCGTGGACTTGCATTTCGACTTGATGGATTGCTGCCCAGGCGCTGCTGTATTTGGGGTGAGAGCGGCGAGGCTAGAGGATTACTGAACATACGGTTAGATCTGATGGGCGCATGGGAGCGAGAGGTGGTTGGCCTGAAAATGAGATCTTACTCGTCTGCGTCTAGAGGGCCTTTTGTCGATGATCTTGGCCGTGAAGCTATTGATCGTAGTAGGTCAGTGAATGTCATCTCAACTACAAAGGGCCTATGCTCGGTTGCCGTGACAGGTCCTAAGGCGCTGATGATTCATGCTTCCAAGTGGCAAGACCAAAAAATTAAGATAGGCCATAAAGATCCAATACGGTGAGTTGACTCGATATGTAGGCAGTAGATACCTATTGGAGGCGATGTCGATGATCGCAACTTCTTTTCGTTCGTTGCTGCTGCCCATTGTCGCTCGCCACAGGGATCTGACTATGCTAAAGACAAGACCTAAGGGAATACTTACGTCTTGCGCCCGACTTATTCCTCGAATGGCCTCTAACGGGAAGATTTGTCTGTAATTGATCCATCTATACTCACTGAACCGTAGAAGCGCGTTTCAACTCGATTTATTGACTCAATCCTTTGAAGACATTCGCGATGGGACAAATATTGATGATGAGATCAGATACTGGTAACCTTCGCTGATGGGGGGGCCCTGAAGGATTCCAGCCAGCGTCCCACCGGGAAAATCTCGGCAAATCTGAAGGCCGACTTCATCTTTTGTCTGCTTGATCTTTAGGAAAACATCTTCCACAATGAATTGACCTCACACAAGGAGTTCATACTTCATGATGCATCTCACGTGATACTATGGATGATATGTCTCGGTATTATTTCCCTCAATACCTATAGTTTCTAGAGCACAGAATGGATTCTTCAATCTTTGGCCTTGTTCTCTTTCGCGACTGATGAAATCAAAGTACTTCAATCATCCAGAGTCAAGGCAAGTATACATCCCATCCCTTATCATCCATGGGTTTTGGCTCTTCATACGTAGTAGTGGATCATCGCAATTCGGTTGATCGTTTCGGTAGTCTCGTTAAGTCCTTGTACGCAATGATCTGCCAACGATTCATTAGCATGTCTTACACAGTCTCGTCAAATCGGGATTTTGGATGCTAACCTTCACTGGGTCTCATACAATGTACGAGATCCCCACTGGTGCCGTCTTCATTTCCACTGAAGGTACGAAATTCTCACTGGCGTCGTCTAGTTCTGTTAGCTTGATGCATGAAAGATAGAACCCGGAGTACCTACAATCTGCTTGGTGTTGTCTACCGGACCTACGGCCGGTACCGGGTCCGTGATTGACGCCGGGACTGGCGCAGATGCCGGGTCCACACCCGGAGCGGGCTGAACAGTACGTCCGAAAACCAGAGAGTTCGAGTCAATCTCGTTCTCGAGTACAACTGGAGCATCTTCCAGGTGTCCTTTCGTTCAGAAGGCCAGATAGCACCAGCCAGCATAGCCGCCAGCTAGATCAGTGGCTGCGAGATTGGCGGGCCAGATTATGGCTGCTCCTTTCAAGCCGGTTGCGTGTAGCATTGCCACAAAGTCGTCTTCGGTGATTGTTGGGCTTAACCCAGAGATGAGAACGGCACGGCCCGACTGGCACGCCTTCACGTACCGGCCCGGGTTGTAGGCCACGGGTTCGGGCGCCATGGCGAATGGGATTGTGTGTGTAATGTGCAGAAGTGTTGTTGTGTTGATGGCAAGGGATCCGTCATAAGGGAGGGCGTGAGAAGGTGGTATTAGCAGGATCTGGCGCACAATAGAAGAGGCAACGCTACTAGTATCGTTCTCTCTCTCTCTGTAGCGGTCTCAACACATGTGGACAAGTCTCTCTTGCGTTGTTTACTCCACTAGAGCGTCAAATGGCACTTATCTGATTTGTTTTGTACCCAGATATTACACCACGGCCTGAAACAATGATGGTCCATCAGGCTACCAGAGACTTCGTTTATTTACACTCTCACCTCTATTCATGAACATTGCTACATGTGCACATAATGGGATACTGGCAGGTTATTCTTCGTGGACTGATGCAGCTTGAGATTTGATGTGATCCCTTATCTTGACCATCACAATGACAAATGCACCATAACAGGCTTCGTGATAAGATTCTTGATGTTTAATGAACATCACAGTCAAGGCCTTTTTTCTTTTAGACCCTTCCAAGTTGTATTTGGAAATTATGACAAGGACCATACTGCCTCGACCTAGGAGAAGGGCGAGGATCAGATGAACCCTAAAGGCACAGGTCAGAAACTGGTTAACTCCAAGAATTTGAGCCTCGCCGGTTTCTTGGTCCTAATCTATTTCATGTTCTTCCAGGGCTTAGTTCACCACTTATCTGTCTACAAGCCTCTCATTGCTCTACCAAAGATTTCATATTAGGGCCATGACAATTCGTTAAACAGGATCTCACACCTCCCACCTCTCATTATTCATTGTCCTATCTCTTACATCTAGTAAGGTTGTGGTTCAACATTCGTTAGTAGTCTTTATTAAAGGTCAAGCTCAAGGTAGAGAATTTTCTCCCTCACGGGATATTTGGCCATGTATTTGTCTTCATGCTTTTTCGGTTGTTTGTCCATATCCACAGCTGAACCCCGTCATGCTGAACTCGGCTGTACTGACCAGAATATTGGTTTTCATATCAGCTTCCCCGGTAGATCAAGACAAATTTATATATCACAATATCTTCAGATGAATCTATTATCATGTCTCACAAAGACCAAGAACTACCCAGTGAACACTTGCTCATTCGATAAGAATATAATTGTCATCGCCATCGCTGTTGCGGCCGGCGAGGATGTAGTTGTCGTCTACATCACTCCCGCTTTCAATAAGGATATAGTTGTCATCACCATCACTGCCGTGGTCCGCCAAGATATAGATATAATTGTCATCTCCGTCACTACCACGCTCAATGAGGATATAGTTGCCGTCGCCATCCGTGTCACGTACCATAACTGACGTACCTAACCATTATAGCGTCAGTATGAGTCGAACGCGAGCCAGCTACTAGATTCAGGATTTCGTTATATATAGTGGTAATCAACCACGTGGCTTCACGAAGTACAACTCTAGGAGCGAAGTGGTATCAAGATCTATATTCTAAATAAAGCTAATTTGACGTAAAATATATATATATATAGAAGGTTTAGAGTAGAGAAGTAAATACTAAAAGTAAATATAGCCCCTAGGTAGCTTAGTCAATATTATAGAAGACCTACGTAATATACCTCCTTCTTTTTTCAAAGCCGCGCCCTCGCTGCTTCCAGAATACTATTTACAAGGTCTTCCTCAAATCTCTGTTTCACTTCCAATCATCATCTTAATTTAGTTTTCAATTCTTATCTCAGTTTTTTTTCTATTAAAACTATAATTAATTTTTGCTTTTTTTTTTAATTTTAGCTAAAAATATTATTATTATATTTATTAGCTTTAGCTTGCTAATATTTATAGAGCTTGTTATTATTTTAATTTAGCTAAATAATAGAAGTTTATTTAAATTTAACGTTTTATAATATAGAAAACGTATTATAAACGTTGATTTTAGCTTTAATTTCGTTATATTAGTTGACTTTTTTTTTTAATTATTTTGAAAATTTAATTATAGCTAGTTTTAGCGTTTATATTTATAATAATTATTATTAATAATTTTATATATTAATTTTAATATTTTAATAATTTTTATTTTTAATTATTAATACTATATATATTATTATTAGTTGTTAAATTAAAAAAGAAATAGCAGTTTTTAATAAATTTATTAATAAATAACTATTGTTAAAAATTATAAAGTTAACGGAAATATTTTAATACTTATATTTTAAGAAACCAGATTATTTTTAAAATATAAATATTAGTTTTTTTTTTAAAGCGCGTTTAGCTATTTTAATAAAATTATTAGCAAATTTTAGATTTATAATATTTTTTTAAATATATTTCCGTTTTTTTTAAATAGTTTTATATTATTTATTAATAAATTTTTTTTGTTTTATTTAAGTTTTTTTCTATAATTTTATAGTTTATTTTATAATAAAAAAAATTTAAAACTTAATATTAATATTTTTTTTAAACGTTTTTAATATACCGGTTTTTTTAATAATTTATTGCTAAAATTAATAATTTTTTTTATTTATAGTTATAAATATTTTAGCGAGATTTTTTTTTTTATCTTACTAAAATATTTTAACCTCTTTTTAATATTAAAAATCGATTTTTTTAGTTATAAATTTATAAATAGTTTTATAGCTATATAATTAAAATACGTAAATTTTAATAAGTATTTTTTTTAAAACTTTAATATTATCTATATTATTTTGTTTATTTTTATTTAAAAAATCTATAAATTTTAGCAACGTTTTAATAATTTTTGTTAAAATAGAAAAATAGCTATAGTAAATTTTTTTATAATAACTGGGTTTTTTATATTAAAAATATATAAAAAATCTATATAATATTTAATTATTGAAATACGAAATAAAATAAAATAAATATATTTTGCTAAATTTATTAAAAATATTTTCGTTAATTATAAATATATATTTTTTATTTAAAGCTTAATTATATAAATTATAAAAAATTTTAATTTATTTATTATATTATAGTTTTTTATTAAATATATTTTTATTTATAATAATATAAATAAAATCTTTAGTTTTAAAATATTTAATTATTAGTAATTTTTTTTTTTTAATATTTTTTATTATTTTAGTATATATTAAATTATAAATAATATTATTTATTTTTAAATTTTAAATTCTATAAACGATATTATAATATATATAAAATTTGTTAATTTTTTAAAGCTTATATTTATTAATATTAATTTTAAAAAAATTCGCCTTTTTTCGATAAAAAGTAATATATATATTTTTAGCTCGGATTTTAGTATTATTTTTTATTATAATATTACAAAATTTTAATTTATTTATTAATTTTAATAGTTTTATATTATATTTAATATTAACGTAATTTTTATAATTTTTTCCGTTTTAAATTTTATTGTTTTTTTAAATATTAATAATAAATTATAGACTATTAAAATTTTTAATATTTATAAAATATTTTATTTATTTTATTATACGTTTTTAAATAACTAGCCGTTTTTTTAATATTAGCAATTTTTCGAAAATATTATTATAATATTACTATAAAACGAAATTTAAAACTTTTTTAATTATTTAAAACGTCTAAATTAAAATAAATAATAAAAATACTAAAATTATATTTTTATTTTTTGCTTAAAAAATATAATATTTAAAGTTTTATTATAAATATTATAAAAAATTCGACGTTTTTATTTATATAAGCTTTTTTTTAAAATTAAATTGGGCTCGTTTATTTTCCGTTTTTTCTAATAAAAATAACTTCGATATTTAAAAATAATAAAAAAATTACTGCAAATTCGGCGTTTATTATTGCGTAAATTGTATTTAATATTAAATATTAAAATATAAAAAAATTTATAAAATATTATATTATAAAAAATATATATATTATATAATCTATATTTTTAATAGCATATTTAACAATTATTAATAATATTATTTTATATTTTTTAATTATATCGTTATTGTTTTTTTTTTCGAATTATTAAAATTTTATATTATATAGTTTAATATATATAAATAGATTTGTTTTATTAATTAAATATTATAAAATTTTAATTACTAATAAAAATAAAAATATTTTTGCTAGCTTTTTTCTCGAATTAATAATATTATTTTAAATTTATTTTTAAAATATTTCTATTTCTATTTATTTTTTAATATAAATAAGATCGTAATTATTGCTTTTTTTTATTTAATTATTAAAAAAAGCTTTAATTAAGTTTTTTTAAATAATATAAATATATTTATTTCGAATTTTTTTAATTTAAATTTTTAAATAAATAATTATTTATCGATATTGCTTATTTATTAAAATTATTATAAAAGTTTGATTTTTTTAAAAAAACTTTCTAATTATTAATAATTAAGTTTTTTAAAGTCTTTTTAGTTGCTTTTTTATTTAAAATTGTTTAATTAAGTTTTATAAAATTTAATACTTTAAAAAATACTATTAACAAAAAAGTCGATAAAATTAGAAATTAAAGAAATAATAAAATTAAAAAAAAGTTTAATATTAAATTAAAATAATAATTTATATTTATTTTATTATTTAAAAAAATAGAAATATTATTATTATAAATATAAATAGTAATAATTATAAAAAATTTTTTAAATATAATATTTAATATTATAGGCTTAATTTTTTTAATATATATAATTAGTTAAAATATTTTACTAAATTTTATACTATAAAATTAAAATAAAATTATTATTTAATTAGCTATAAAATTATTTGTATTAGTTAAATCGATTATTATATTTTTTTAATTAAAAATTATATTTAAATTTAAGAATTTTTTAAAATATATAATATTAAAAATTAGTATATTTTTTATTTAAAAATATAGATTTAGTTATATTATATATAAAATATAATTTAACCTAGTTTTAAAAATTAAAATAAAATAAAATTTGCTATAAATAAATTTAAATATTTATATTTTAATTATATTAATAATATTTTAAAATTGCTTTTGAATTATTTTATTATAAGTTTTAAATTTATTACTAATTATTTTTTTTTTTTTTTTTTATAACTAAAGCTTTATTTATTAATAATATTTTAACTAAAATAATTTAAATAAAATTATTATTAAATTAAATAAAAAAAGCAAAATTATTATTAAATTAAATAAAAAAAGCAAAGTTATAATTAAATTATATAAAAAAAATAGAATTATTATCGGTTAAAGCTAAAAGATTATTAATTAATTTATTATTTATATTTAAAAAAGCAAAAAAATTAGTAAAAAACTTTATAGTAAATAAAAAATTATTAAAATTTTTTTAATTTACAGAATTTAAATCTATAGGCTATTTTTAATTTATAAAATTATTATTATTAAAATTGTTAAACTATTTTTAATTTATAGTATTATTATTATTTATAAAACTCTATTTTATTATAGTTTTATCGTTTTAAAAAAAATCGGCTGCTAATACTATATTATCTTATAATAACTTTATTTATAAATTATTTCGTTATTATAATTTTTTAATACCTGCTTTGTAAAGATTTTTATTAAAAAAAAGCCCTATTTTTTGTTTTACAATATTATTATTAATTTTTACCAATTTAAACGTAATTAGCTTAAGTTCGAAATTGTTTTTTTCTTTTTTATTAAAATATTTAAAATTTTTAATAAATTTTTTAAATTTCTTCTATTTATTAAAGTTTATTTTATCGATATTATTGCTAATTTTTTTATTTTACAAGCTCGTTTTAACTAAAATTTTATAAATAAAAAAATTTATTAATATAACAAATATTATAATAAATATTGTAGATTTATTATTTTTTAAATAACTAACTAGTAAAAAAATTCTATAAAAAGCTTTTTTTATTATAAAAACTTATTATTATTATTTATTTAATTTTATTAATATTTTTTTAATAGTATTAAAATTTTATTTAGTTAATTTTACTATAATTTCGATTTTTTTAGGTAAAATATACAATTTTCGAGTTTTTATTTTTAAGGCTTTTTTCGAAATTATTTTAATATTATTAATAAATTATAGTTTCGCAATATTTAAAAATTTGTTAAGTTTATTTTTAAAAACAAAATAACGTAATAAATTTTTAGCTATTTTTTTTAAAATATTTTATATTATATATTAAGCTAAAATAACTAATATATTATATATTTTTTTATTATTTTTATTAAAATTTGTTATTTATTTTATTTTATAATATAAAAATAATTTTTTATCGTTTTTAGCAACCTAAATTTTATTAATTTTTAATTAAATTTATATAAAAAAGTTACTAATATTTTATTTTATAGTTATTATAATTCGTAGTTTATTTATAAATAATTTAAAAATATCGACTTTTTTTATTTTCGTAAAATTAACTAAAAGTAAATTTTTTAATTTATTAAAAAAAGCTAATCCGTTTTTTTTTAACTAATTAAATATTTTAAACTTCTCTAATTAATAACTTATATTATTAAAAAAATTCTATTCAATTTCGAAGAAGTTTTTTTTTTTCGTAATAAAATAAAATTTACGGCTATTATTATATTATAGTTCAATAAAAAAAATTAATTTATTATAGATATATTATTTAATTTTATCTTTTCTATCTCTACGAAAATCGTTTTTTTTAGCATTATATTATAAAATTAAGTTATTAATCTATTTTATTTTATATTTCTTTCTATCGGTATTATTATTTTTATTTTGTTAAATAATATAAAATATCCTTGCTGCTATAAAACTTTTTCGTTTTTTTTTATTTTTTATAACATTTTTTGCAAATTTACTTACGCAAATAATATATTTAAAGATTTGCTTTTCTTTATTTTTATTAGCTTTTTTACAATTAGGCCGGTCTATTTTAGACTATTTAAAATCTTTAAATTATATATAATAAACTTAACTTTCTTATATAAAATCTTGCTTATTTTAAATCTTATCTATTAAAAAAAATATAAAAACGTATTAATTTCCTTTTTTTTAACTGCTAGAAATTTTTATAATAATAGTTTAACGTTTTATAAATATAAATTACTTTATTTTATTTAAATTATATAAATAATTTATAGTTATATTATAATATATTATAATAGTTATTTATTTACGGTTTTTAAAAATTTAATACGCGAGAATTTGCTTTATAAATATATTAAAATTAATAATTTGCTTTAGATTTGTAAAATTTATATTAGAACAATTTTTGCAAAACTTTGCTAAAAAATTTATAAAGTTATTATAAATATTTTAAAATACTTTTAATATAAAAAAAATATCTTTATTATAGTTAAATAAAAAAATAGTAATTTCTAATATTTTATTATTTTATAAATAAAAAATATAAATATATTTAAATTATAAATTAAAATTAGTTTTATAAATATATTATATCTTAAAAATTATAAGTTTGTTTTTCGAATAGAAAAGTTTTCTATTTATAATAGAAGATTGTATTTTAAAAGAAATACTTTTAAATTCGAATTTTGCTTTTTTAAAATACTCTAATTTTATTAAAAAATAAACGTTTTTTTTTATCGATTTTTAGAATAATAAAATCTAGATAATTATTTACGAATTATTTAATTGTTATAAAAGTTTTATCGTTATTATATTTAGTTTTATATTATACAAAAACGATTTATATAAAAAAATAGATAAATTTGCCGAAATATATTGTAATGCGAATATTTATTTTAGGAATATTTTTATTTTTTTTTAGCGTTAAAATATAGTTATTTAAATAGTTTATAGCTATATATAAAATTAACTAAGGCTTTGTAATATTGTCTTTTTTAAAATAAACCTATATAAAATATTTTTAATTAATTAATTAAAATAAAGGTATAATTGTTTTATCGTCGTTTTGCCGTTAAATAAAAGCGACTTTTTTATTAATTTTATTATTAAATTAATAAATTATAACTAAATTTTAGTTAATAGTAACAATTACTATATTTAATTAAAAATTTTCTTTAATATTAATAATAGAATTTAACTTTTATTAGTTAAAAGTTACAAAAGTGCTTTAAACCGTATTATTATTAGTTTAATTATTATTAAATTAACTATTTTTATTATTATTAAACTAAATATTATTTAATAAATTATTATAAAATTAAATAGAAATATTTTTAACTATTAATTTAGAAATATTTAATAATTTATTATAAAATTAAGTAAAATTATCGTTAATAATAGGTTAAATATTATTAAATAATTTATTATAAAGTTAAATAGAAATATTATTAATTATAGGCTTAAAATTATTTAATAATTTGTTATAAAGTTAAATAGAAATATTATTATTAATAGCTTAATTTTATTAAGCTTTTTTTGCTTTCTGTTTTTTACGTTTACGCTTATTTTTGGATATAGTCGAAATATTGGTAAATAAATTAGATTTTTTAGCTATTTTTATAGTAATTTTAGTAAGTTAAATAGTAAATTTAAGTAGCTTTATTATAGTTTCGATAAAAGTTTTAATAGAAATTTTAGTAGGGGTTTTAAAAGCTTAAGTTGGAGTATTAAAGATTTTTTTTTAAATAACTTTAACGGAGTAAAGAAGATGCTTTAATTTTTAAACTTATTAAAAAAGAAGGGACTTAGCAATAATTGCGTAAGTTAGCTAAAAAGTCTAGATATATTAAAGAGTTTAAATAGGTTAAAAAGTTTAAATAGGCTAGTAAGTTTAAGCAGGCTAAAGAGTTTAGATAAGCTAAGGAATAATAGTAATTTTTTTAAAAAACTTGCGTTTAAAAGCTATTTATAAAGTTAAGGTATTTTTAGTAAAAATTTTAGTTTAAATTAAAAATTTAAAAGCAATAATATAAGTTTTATTAGGTAAAACAGTAGCTAAAACGGCTCTAATTTAAATAAAAATAATAGAGCAAAAAGATATAGTTTTACGTTTTTTTAATTGAAATAATAAAACAAAGCTAATAAAAATAACTAATAATAAAATTTAATATTTTATTTATTACGAAATTAGTAAAAATAGAGACAATTACTTAATAAAAATACAAAATTACAAGTTTTAAGTAAATAAATAAATAAATAATTATATATAAAATAAAACTAAATATAAAATATAAAATATTAAATATAGTATATAATATATAAAAAAATACGGTATATAGAAAGATTAATTTTAAGATATAGAAATAATATAGGAATAAAATTTAATGTTAAATATTAGAAAAATGTAAAGGTAGTAAAAATAGTTTATTTATTTATATATAAATAATATAAATAGTAAATAGTAAAATATACTAATTATATCGATATTTAATATTAAAATATAGCAGTTTTTAAAGGAAAAAACGTATATTAATACTGGTATGTTTTTTTTAAAATAATAATTAGAAAAAATACTTTTTTATAAAATATTTCTTTTTTTATTATTTTGTTTAATAATATTGTATAAAATAGAGTTAAATATTTTACTTAGATTTGATAAGAAAAATATTATTGTTTTTATTTAGATTAGTTAATAATAACGTTATTAAAAAAAAGATTAAAATAATTCGTTATTTGGATATATTTCTACGCTTTTCGTATAGATAACCCGGGATTAAACGGATAGATTAAATTCGAGAAAGTTTCCTAAGAATAGCGTATGATTTTTCTTTCGAACTATATAGCAAATTTGGCGCTTAAAAATAAGGTTGGAAGGTTAGTTAAAAGGAGAAGGTGGCCGCTGATGTTTCCGTCACTAAGGTGAGCGTAGTTGTTAGCATTTTCTGTCCTTTTTAATAAAAGTGACTTCGATGTCTAGGAATGATAAGAAAATTACTGCAAGCTCGGCGCCGGGAGTGTGAATAATTTTAATTTGGTCGGCATATTTGGATAGGAATAACCTCTAATTTATAAACTTACTGGTGCTTTTTAGAAACTCTGGTTTTTTAGCAAATAATTGTACGATAATATTATGGTTAGTATATACGAAAATTTTACTATAATTAAAATATTATATTTATTTTTTTATAGCTTAAACGAGATCGAAAGTTTTAATTTTATAAATATTAAATCGAGTTTTTGTCTATTTTAAAAAGCAAGATAAGAAATATATAAATTATAATTTACTATTTTTTTATTTTTGTATAAAGATTATATTTATATTATTTTTATAGCTAATATCGATTTAAATATAAAAAGGTTTAATATAGTTTAAAAAAGCTAAAACTATAGTATTTGCTAGTTTTTATTTTAATATATTTTAAATTTTGACTATTTTTTTCTAAATTTTTTTAATATATATTTTTAATATATAATATAATTTAACGTCTTTTTTATATTAATATTCTTCGATATTTAAAATAAAAACTCCTTATCGATTAAAAATAAGAGGTTTAAAAAGTAGAAAAATTAGTAGCAACTAGTATAAATAAGCAAATTTTGGTTTTTCTAGATTTGTTTTTTTATTATAAATTTTAAAAGCTAAAGTTTTAATTTTATTAATAAATGTTATAATATAAAAAAAATTGTAAATATATTAACGATAAAAATTTATAAAACTAATACTACGTTTTAAATCTTTTAACGTTTTTAAAACTACTAGCTAGAAAATAATTACGAATTTTTCTTTTATCGTTTTTATATTTAGTTTAAAAACTTAGTATTTAAATATTTATAAACTATATTAAACAAAATAATATTTAAAAAATAATAAAATAAAGCTTAAATTTTTTAATAATATAAATATAATATCGAAATATTTAACGTATTTTTCGATATTTTAAGAAAAAATAATAATATTATTAATATAAACTAAAACAAATTGCTAAAAATAAATCTATAATATATATTTTATTTAATATTAAAAAAAAAGCAGCAAGTTTTTAAACCTTATCGTAGTAATTGTAAATATTTTATAACTTTAGTAAAAAAATACAAAAACTGTTTTATATTTATATTTAAAACAAATCAGCTGTTAAAAAAAACCTTTTATAATATTTATAATAGTAAAAACGATTAAATTATAAAATATTATCAAAATATCTTTAATTTTTAATAATAGATATATATTGCTAATAATTTTAATATTAAAACGTCGTAAATCGACAACTACGCGAGGTTTTTTATTTTGCTAAACTATAAAAATAAAAGAAGTTATTAAATATAAATAATTTAAAAAAACTCTCTCGATTATTTTAGTTTTTATTAAAAAATTTAAAATACTATTTATAGTTTTAAATTTTTTTTAAAATATTAAATAAAACTTTTAAATAAAATTTAAAAAATCGGCATTTTTAATTTAATTAATTAATATTTCGATATTATTATTAAATCTGCCTAGCTTTTTATAAAATAGCTAGCTATATTTTTTAATAACTACTAAAATATAAATATATATATATTTTAGCTAATTATTAAAAATATAAATATTAGATTTTTAAATTAGCTTTTTAAACTCTGGAAAATTAGATAAATAGAAAAAATATCTATATCTATATCTATTATTATTATTTTTGTTTCTATTTTTAAATTTATATATACCTAAAATATTACTAAATAGTATTATTTTTGGTATAGCTTTTAAATCGGCTATAAAAACTTTTTTTATATCGATAAACCTCGTATTAAAAATTTTAAACAATATACTTATAATTTAGTTTTTATAAATCGTAATTAACAAAAAACTAAAATTAGCAAATTTATAATTCTTGTCTTATTTTAATAATATTCTATTTTTTAATAAACTGAAAAATTCGAAAATAAAATTAAAACAAAAAATCCTTTCGATAAAATAGCTATTAATAATTAATAATATATTAAAATATTTAATTTTTAAAATTATCCTATATTTTAGTAATATTTTATAGTTTTTTACTGCTTTAATCGAAATTTCAGTTTTTTTATATAATTTTTTTTTTTTTTTTAATTATACTATAAACCTAAATCGTTTTTTTAAAATCGGCAATAATAATTTCGTCGTTTTAATTTAAGCTACTCTATTTAATATATAATCAATATTTATATAAAAAAAATATATTAAAAATTATCGAATAATAAAACTAGTTAATTAAATAAAAACGTTCGATTTTAGTTTACAGCTTTTTATTTTAATTTAAAAAATTAATAAACAAATCTACTATTTAAGTAATTTAAAGATTTTTTTTTATTCTATTAAAAATAAATTTTCTGCTAAAAAAAATCTTTAAATATTTACTATATACTTTATTATATAAAATATACGAAAATAAAAAAAAAGAAAAATATATATCGAAATAAACTTTATAAAAGTTTTTTAAAATATATATAATAGTTTTAAAATAAAAATAGTTTTCCTATTTATATTATTACTTTTCGATAATATATATATATATTTTTTTCTTTTTTCGATATTTCGGCTTTTTTTAAAAAAATAATTCTCGAAATTTAATATTCTATAAAATATTGTTTAAAGTTATAAAAATAACAAGCTTATCCGGAAATTTTTACAAAAATAATAATATTTTTAGTACGTTAGTTTCTTTATTTAAAATCGATATTATATATAATTTAAAAATTATATTACTATTGCCGATTAAAAAAAATATAGTATTAAAAAAAAATATAATATTAAAAATAGCATTATTACTTAAATTAAATTCGACTAATTTAAATATTTTAATAATTAAATATATAAAATTAATTATATTATTAATAATATTATTATTAAATTCGAAAAATTTCTATTATTTAGTTAAAGTTAGCAAAACGTTTTTTTATAACGTTTATTTTATTTTTTTTTTATAAACGAAAATTAATTATTATTATTTTCGTTATTATTAATATTATTATTTTATTATAACTAATCTATTTTCAAAATATTTAGTAAATAAAAATTGCTTATATTTATATTTTTTAAAACTTTTTGCTTATTAATAATTATAGCTTTAATTTTAATTTTAAATTTTTTAACATAAATATTAAACTAAAATTTATTACTTTTATTTTAAAAATATATATATTATTTAAATTTTCTATTACTATTTTTATTAAATCGGTTTTTATAGCATAAATTATTATTAATTTTAAAAAACTGCTTATTTTTAAGCTTATTATTATTGCAAAATTTATCGAATTTATTATTTTAGAAAAATCGGAAATCTAGTTTCTATTTTTAAAATTGTTTAAGTTCTAATTAAAAAACAAAAACGATATAATTACCTCGATTTCGACGTTAATTATAGTTATTTTAATTATTATAGCTATTATAATAGTTATAATTATTTTGATTATTATAGTTATAATAATTATAATTATTTTTATTAAAATTTCGATAATTAGACTAATTATTATTATTTCGAGAGGTTTAATTTTTAGCGAATTTTTTTTTTAAATCTTTTATTTATTATTTTTGTTTAGTTTTTTAAATTTAATCGCGTTACTAATTGTAATAAATTTTATACTTTTTTTTAGCAATTTTTTTATAAAACTAAATTATAATATTAGTTTTATTTTTATTTAATTTAACTATATTTTTAAAAAAAAAATTTTAATTTTTATAAATATATCGAATTTATAGATTTTTATTATTAAAACTAATTTTAATATATAAAATAACTTTTTTATTAATATACTAATTAATTAGTATAGAATTTTTAGTAGCAAAATTGTAAATTTGTTTTTCGGCTTATTCGAGGATAGTTTTTAAATCTTCGATAAATCTTTTTTTAAAAGTTTCCAAAAAACTATTAAAATTATCGAATAATTCTTATTGGCAAAAAAAAAATAATAGTTTTTTATTATTTATAATTAAAAGAGTTTTTATTTTTTAATAAGCTTAAATAAAAATTATATTTTATAATTTCGTTTTTATAATAACTATAAAAAATCTGTAAAAAATTAATATATAAAAATACTAGCTTTTTATTTTTAAAAACGAAATAATTAAATTTATAATTATGCTTAAAATTATAATTATAGCTTTAAAAACTATTAATATATAATTTAGTAAAAATATATCGATAGTAATTTTTATTATATAAATTATTACTATAATAAAAATTTTGTTTATATAAATTATTATACTATCGAATATTATAAATATTATAAAAATTACTATTTTTATAATAAAGCTTATTTTAAAATCGGTTATTACGTTTTTAAATATTATAAAATTAATTAATTTTTTAAAACTAAATAGTATAATAATAAAAAATATTATAATATTAAATAATAATTCTATTTTTTAATTAAGCTTATTTAAAAAAAGTTTTTTTAAATTTATTATTAAAATCTGCTCTATATTAAAAATTATTTACGAAATTAATAAATATTTGCTTTAAACGTTTTAAATTTATAAACCGAAATAAACGATTATAAATTTAGGTTATTTTAAAATCTTTTTTAAATTTTAGCAAACGATAAAAAATAGTTCGATATTTTTTTTAAATTTTTTAAATTATATATATAATTAAGCTAAAATATTTTCTATAATTTATTTTTTTAACTAAAATAAAAAATGTAGTAATATTTTAAATATAATTTAATATAAAATAAAGTCGAGCAAATTTTTTTAGAACTTTTTTTTTTTTATTACGACGGGGGATTTTTTTTCTATTATAAATTTAAGCATAAAATAAACTATAAAAAAAAAAAAATTCGTTAGCGATTTTTTAATTAAATATAAATATAGTTTATCGGATAATTTTTCTATTTTTATATTATTAACTAGTAATAAAATTTTGATTATTTTTAAAAATAAGCTTAACGTTAGCTATAATATATTAAATTCGAAAAATTAATAGATTTAAAAATTAGCTAATTAATATAATATTATATATATTTAATAAAATATTAAATATATTATTAAAATAGAAAAAAAATAATTAAAATAAACTTAAAAAAAGTAGATTTTTATAAATATAAAATAAATTAGGTTAATTTTTTAATAAATCTAAATAAATATAATAAATTAAAAATAAAACGGCAAAAAGATTTAAAAATAAAACTAGTTTTTATAATTAAATTTATAATAGTTAAAAAATAGATTTTTTAAACTAAATTTAATAATATTAAAATATCGAAAATCGATATTAATAAATTAAAGCTAAAAACTATATTAATATAAAAAATTAAATTAATATAAAAAATTAAACTAATATAACTTTTTGATTTAATATTAAAAAAAAACCTATATAAATAAAATAGCTAAATTTAGCTAGTTTTTTTATTATAAATAATTTAGTTTTAATAATTAAATAGGCTAATATTTTTTATTTAAATAGTTTTTATTTAAAACGTTTTTATTAAATAAATTTTAAAAAAATAGCTATTTAATAAAAAATAAAAACTTAAATTATATAAAAATAATCGTTAACGTTATTTATTTAAAATAAAAAAAAAGCTAATATTAAAATTAAAACAAAAGCTAGTTTTTTTTTTTTATATATTAAATTAGTATATAAATTAATATAATTTTTATAATTTATTACTAAAAACTATCCAAAAAGTTATTAAAAAAGTTTAAAATTATCGTTAATTTTTTTTAAAAATTCCGATAGAAAAATTTCTAAATTTAGTCCTAAAAAAAACAAAGCAAATTTTAGTAATATTTAAATAATAGCAATTATAGAAAAAAATAATATAAAATTAAACTTATTTAACGATAAAATAGAAAAAAAAAAAAACTAGCCGATAATAGTTATTAAAATAAATTTTAATTTTAATATTAATTTAAATATAGTACAAATTTAAATTACTATAATATTTATTTTTTTATTTAAATTTTTTTAAAATTATAAATTAAATTAAATATAAATCTTTTTTATATATTTTTAAGCCGATTGTTTTTTTTTTTTTTAGCTATAAAATAGTTAAATAGATAAAAAAAATAAAAAAAAATAAATAGTTAATATTTAAAAAATAATTTAATATATCGGTATTAATAAAATTAAACAAAGCTTGTTTTTATTTAAAAACGAGTAAAAATAATATATATATATATATAAAATTTATTAATTAAATAATTAAGTTTTATTAATTTAAATATTTAATATATATTAAAAATAAAAAATTCGACAATTAATAAAAGCTAAACTAATTTATTTCCGGTAATATCGAAGTTTAAGTTAAGTTATATTTAAAAATAGTATTTTCGAACTTTTTCCAACTCTAGCTCCGGGCGGTTAATTAATAGCAAAGCGGTCGAAAACGTTTTATTAATAATCGCTAATTACTATATAATAGTAATCAACTACGTAGTTTTATAAAATATAGTTTTAAGAACAAAGTAGTATTAAGACCTATATTTTAAGTAAAGCTAATTTGACGTAAGATATATATATATATAAAAGATTTAGAGTGGAGAGGTAAGTACTAGAGGTAGATGTAGCCCCCGGGTAGCTTAGTCAGCATCATAGAAGACCCACGTGACATTATATCCCCCTTCATACTGACCTGGATTGGTCACTGGTAGAGAAGCAGCCCGTGAGAGCAAGGCGCCAAGCATCACCAACTTGAAGAGGGACTTCATTTCGATCGATAAGTGAGGTTTTGCAGCAATTTCGAATACTGGGTTTGCGGTGGATGATGTCGAAGTGTGCCTGGTGGTATGCGTTTGTTCTTGTCGCTCGGAGTGGTCTTGGCTATATAGTCGGTCTTTAACATCTTGGCGGCCGGGATCGTCCATCCTCTTCCCCCATGATCAAAGATCTCATGACTGTCGACCTGTCTCTATGGACGGAGGCCCTTTCCTATGGTATTCAGCCCCGCTCGACTTGATCATCATGGTCAGATTGTAATTGCCAAGAAATTCAGAGTGACTACTAGAGTGGTTCGAACACTGTTAATGACCTTCCTCAATCGTACAGTTTTGTCGGGGGCCGATCCTATCTAAGGACTGCTCAACCAATAATCGCTATAGATTGCATCTTGATGAGATCCCTAGTCAGGCGAGACCATCAATAAGCGAAATGTAGTGAGCACTCTCCTGTCGCTATTATGATGATATGATACTGCGGCCATCCCGAACTTTTAAATGTTTTATCCCACATCTTACTACTCTGCCAAGAACCTCTGCTCCCATGGGTGGTCCAATCACACGCTGTTTCAACCACCAGCGTATAAGCTAATTCACGAGGACATCCTAGAAAGCTATCACGGTTCTGAAAGCACACGTGATGTCGTTGATGATCAAGTGTTGGGCACTCGCGAGAAGACCACCACTTCGCACATTAAAATCAGATTTTCTGGACTTGTAATTCACTTTATCATTTTCTTTATATATACCTCCATTTATCTATCCCTACTTCGCGGTGTTAGTGTGGCGGCTAGGTCTCCTAAGCACAAGGTCCCATCTCCAGCATGGGAAGCCATCGAGAAGATCCCATTGGAATATCAACAGCAATTAAGGATAGTATCCTCTTATCAAGGCGAGCCTTCGCAGGAGCTCGATCAAGCTGTGAGTGGAGTACTTATCTGATAGCACACAATAGCTAAAACGAGGTCAGTGGAGCGAGTTGCTGAAGTACAGCAACGTAATGGTGAGCGGCGAAGATTTGAAACGGATAAATAGATCTTCAATACCTTATCCGGGCGAAGAAATAGCTATTGGGTCCAACTTAGAGTCTCTCACGAGCTTCATTGTATCGTGAGTTTTCCGATCGCTGTGACAGTCAAACATCTTGCAGAACTCGTTATTGATTCAGTTGTATTGGCATTCAGAAAAAGTTAAGACAATATTGGTTTGGCAATTATTATTTCCCTAATATCACAGAAGAAGGTCGACGCTTGAACTGGCTTCATCATGGTAAGACCACGGATCTCTACATACTGGCAAACAAAAGCGAACCCGGATACTGATACACTCAAAAGCCAACAAATTGCTGCCTCGAGATTCTGCGACAGTCTGTCATGTGCCCTGCTGACTTGTCTTTGGTCACCATGGAGTGGAAAGATACTACCAGCTTCCCGACCGCCAACTTCCACACTACGCACGAGTGTACAAATTGGGACAAGCTGTACGAATGGCAGAAGAAGCGGGCAAGAAACATATGGAGCCCGGACTTCTTGTACATCCACATCTTGGTGAGTTATCGTTCTATGCACATTCTTCGCTGAGGTCGTGATGACTTCCCTCACATGCAAATAAACAAGAGACGACGCTATATCAGGGCATAGGCATGCCAAAAGGTCTACAAGTTCGAACTGTACTGATAGTCATGCAGGTGTACCTTATCCGGATGGCGTTTACGAAGGTCTGGGTGTTGCTGATCCGGATCATGTAATTGGTCATAAAACGGACATGCACCAGTAGAGTTGCGAGACTAGAAAACTGTCACATCGCCGAGAAAGTTCTCCAAGCAGATTCGAATTATATCCGAATTTGAAAACATCTTGATCACCACCCACTTGAGTTGCGTACAATAAATGAATGCCATGCAATGTAATAATTGGACCGTCTTCGGCTAATACCCACCGTCCATATATATGCTCCTGACAGGTATTTATCAACGCTTCTCACAGTAAAGTGGGAAGTGAGATGATTTGTAGGGTATTTCAAGGCCAAATTCGTGCTTGATCAAACCCCGACAGTATATCTGGTATTTCTACATCCTGAACCAACAAATTTTGGTCAGTTCATGTGTTTACAGTCGCGTGCCATGAGATTTGCCTGTCGGGGTGTTGTAGATTGGCTGGCGCCGCGGTAACATGTCGTTCCAGTGCCTCGCTTCAACCTAGAGGTATGGCAGCTTATGGAAGACTTGTGTTTTTGAAAATGGCTGTGGTGGTTGTATTTCCGAAGACAGCCCCTGAATTCTAGATTGACAATGTTTATTTGGAAGGTTAAGTTCTTGTAGGGGAGGGAATGGAGACAGGAGCATGAACTCGAGAACCAATATCTCTGATCCTGCTGAGTTTCTCGTTGCGGTCATTGCTGTCTTCATTTCAGGCTACTACCCCATGGAGCTCTTTTTGACAAAGCTGAAGCCGTCCGGGGTTTTTGCTCCAGATCTCGTTTTCGTAATCTTCGTCCGAACATACGATCCGGTTTCGGGGATTCTTAGAAGAAAGCCCGTCGGCAGCCGACGCGTTCTCTGCACGTTGCAGATGAAACGACAACGGATAGTTGTCGCCATGGTTTTCCGCTTTGCCAAGGCTGACTTGCGACCAGCAAGGTAACGAATGTGGTAGATTATCAGGTTCCCGTATTCTCTGAAGCGATTCATCGAATCTTGGGTCGGTGCTCACGGGAATAGTGAGTCGCAAGATTGCCGTGAGTGTTGGCCAGGATAGGAATTGCAATGATGACCAGTGCCATCGTCATGAGTGCAGATGAATCGGGTCTTGCCTGGACCAAAGGTCACTGTTATTTATATTATCAGTTACTGGGCAGTGCAAACATGTCCGGGTAGATGTGTCATACTTACATCTGAGCCTTAGCCATTGGTACCTATCCTCCACAGTGGACAAATTTGACCGAGGTCATTCGTCTGTAATCCCTATGCTGTTGAGATAGGCTGTGCTGTTGCCTCATCATGACCCCCGAAGCGGATCTTGCGGCCCTTATGCTGCTGGTGAGCCTTCTCCGCCTCGTCGGAGTCCATGTCTGAGGCTTCGTCGTCTATGGCATGCTCGACATTGCGATTTTCGTTGGCTAGCATAGATCGGAGAGCAGAGAGATCTGCCTGCCAGATAAGAACAGACAGGAGAGTTAGTCGATGACATCCCCTCGCTTCGAGAATTATTGTCAGGAAAGGGGAACTGTTACTTACCAAAGAGCAGATTTCTCTGCACCACCATTCCCGAGACAGTGATCAACTGATGTTGAAACCGGAAGGAGTACAGCATAGCCGCCAGTTTAGAGGCCATGCTGTACTCCTTCACCGCCACAACGAGGCTGCTTTGTAGGTGTCTTCTCTCCCTACATGATGAAAGGGAAAGGAGAAAGGGAGAGGGTGAAAAAATTATAAAAAGGAAGGGAAAAGACAAAAGAAAGAAAAAATATGAGAAGAAAATATATATAAAACAAAGGAAATAACAGTAAAGGAAATGGAGGTGCTACAGGAGCTTCTGTAGGCCTGTATACAGATGGTAAATTGAAGGTGTATGTGAGGATGGAGTAGCAGACATCGGGAAAGGAAGAAGAGTTCTAGGTGGCCCTTGTGCACCAGGGCTACAACCAACCGCGTTGCTAGGCGAGGGCGGTGAACAACAACCTTCTTATTGACAGCGCGCTTTATTAACGTGTTAAGCGTCTTCGGTGTTTCTCTACAAGACTTTGTATACAAACAAGCCCTGGTGGCTGAGGGCGGTCACGCGGGGGGGGCAGAAAGATCTCGCCTAACCTCCTACTCAGTTCTGATTTCTTAGGCGGGTCAAATCATGATGGAGGCACAAATATGTTAACTAAAACTCATTTATTCTCAGGTTCTCGTATTAAGGACTATCTAGGTCCACAGACTTGACGGTCGTGCTATGCTTTGCCATACCATCTCCACATCATACATGTCTCAACCTACGGAGACTCAACTCATGCACAACCACCAATCTCAAGATGAGAAAGCTTCCGTTCTGCCGTCATGTCTAGACCATCGCCCTCTTAACATGTCTCCAGCATTCTATTTTTGGGGGGGTTCCTTTTTTTGGTTTTTTTGGTTTTTTCTGTAGTACTCGAGTTACATTTCCGAAACCGCAGACTCCGCGCGGTGTCTCTCAGTGCACAATATAAAGCTCTCCTGTAACTGTGTACTGAAAGTTGTTGTCGACAACACGAATTCGTAGACAACCATTATCGCCGATCTGCCAGTGGTTCGGGTACTGCAAACCTGGGGCAACGCCTGTGTCGTACCTACGAATCCACTCCAGGTTGATTCGGTTCTGGCCGTATTGGTAAGGGTAGGTGTTTCTGTGTGCGATACCGCCATAGCGTTCACGGACTTCTCGAAGCAGGTTCTCGTTGGCCTCGTGAGCGCTTGTGTAGCTTCCGATGATCTGAACGTCGTCACCAGGTGCAGGGTTCACTGTGCCTCCCGGCACAGGCCCTGTAACAACGAGTCGATGGCAGAGATCAAACTGTCCAACTCGGAGGCGGTCCAGGGCAAATTGGACGCGACGTTGTTGTTGTCTGGCTGCGTCTCTGTTGGCTTGCTGGCCGTTCTGGGGGTTTGGTACGGCAGGTCGCTGTCCGTTAGCTTGTTGTCCGTTGCCTTGTCGTTCGTTGCCTGGTTGTTCGTTGCCCTGTGGCCCGTTCTCTTCTGCAGCAGGAACTCGTCCATTTCCTTGACCCAGGTTGGGGGGGCCCGCCGGCGCTGGTTCGTTGTCCGCCTGCGGTATTCCAGCCGGTGGAGGTCCTGGGGCAAGATGTAGTCCTCGGGCCGGGCCAGGCGCTCCTGGGCCGTTGTCTGGCTCTGGAAATTCTCCTGGGGGTGGAAACAGTGCTGCTCCGATGGCGATTTCACGTTCTCGAGACTCTGCAGCTCGTTCGGCATGCCAGAGTTCCTGAAACAACTCTGCGGGGAAGTAGGAGTGCAGGGGCAGTCCGTTGTTGGGGGCTCGGAGAGCTCGCAGGGCTTCGTGTCTGCATCCGACAGCGCCGGGTTGTTGCTGTTGTTGCTGCTGTCCTCCATTTTGCACTCCTTGTTGTGCTCCTTGTTGTCCTGCATTGGCGAATACGAAGGCAGACTGTCCGATCTGCAGAGGGGGGATTTGGAGCTGGTAGGGATAGGCCATGCTCAGGGCAGAAAGTTTGTTTTTTTGGCGATAATTAATAGGGCGAGACTAGGACGCGTTACAGAAACTTAAGTATATCGCAAATGTTCCAGTCAAGAGGTGGTGTAGCACTTGGCGGCGGAAGGGAAAGAGCAACAACAAACGCGGCTGTTTTGTATTGAACCCAGACGGGCGGTGGCAACTGTGAACCGGTCTGAAGCAGAGAATTTGGTACCGACCTCCTTCTCATTGTCCCCTTGACTCACAGTTATTCCCTCCAGGCGGATAATGCACAACCACAAAGATAAATGGGGTTTTAAGAGGAGAATCACTGCTGGTACTTTTCGAAGCATTGGCCTCAGTGTGTCACTTTTCATGTGGCTGGACATTGCCCTGCTGTCACAACTAGGCAGGTGCGTGTTACACACAGATTCACCAAAAGATTAGGTAAGCTAGCCGACGTCTCCTCACAGAGTTATTAGGTACCTAAGTTATTCACATTACTACAGGTGTTAGGTAGTCGCAAGCACAGCAAAAAGGGACTTGACTTGATCCTTTATTCACCTGTGACGAAGACTGGCTCTGCTGGCTTTCCCTTCACTGATACACAACACCTTAATTCTGGTTTCACTCTGCCTCTTCCATCACTTCCTCTCCTGATTCTGCTAAGAAGATCTGCTGACTACCATAAAGGCAAACAGATTGTGGTTTTGATAATGTGCGACTAGGCAGATGCAACCTCCATAGATGATGAACCGCTGGCCGAGGGTGCGGTTGTGCTTTTGCTTGTAGTACAGTTTCCATCGTGCGAAGTTGATCATGGCGCAAGTATTGGCAGATTTGACGTGAATGGTCCTAGAAATCACTTCGCGGTGGGCAGGTCGATTCTCAGCATTACGAACATCCTTGATCACGTAGTACTGCTGTCGAACTCGGTTGTCGTTGGGCACGGCGACCTCTGATAGATAGAGCTGATAGAAGATGTCTGCCGAGAAAAACGTGTGCAGGGTGCGATCATTGACGTCGTTGGGCATGACTTGGGTGTCTGCGACCATCTGCGTGATTTCCTCAGGTCGAAACTCGCGGGGGCCTACCGAACAGATCAGCCACTTCTGATTCGTGACTGGAAACTAGGGAAACGTACGCATCGGTAGCACAAAAGTCTGGGGAAACTGGATACCCTCATTCTGACGCGGAACCGATTGATAAGGCGGTGGTGCTGATGCCTCACCATCAGACGCGGCTTGGCCATCCATGTTGAGTGAGATCGAGTACTGCTCAGCTTATCGAGATAGGTTAGTTTGAGTGTATACAATCAGGTACGTGACTCAGAGTATGACATATTTACCTCATTCGAGTGTTATATGGCGAATTAGAGAGGGTGGGAAGTAAATGCTCAGAGAATTTGGGTAAGGAAATTGAACGTGTAGGTGGTGGCGGCGGTCTAGGCTGATGGCACACTGTCATTCACAGTAGGCACTTGCTCAGTCACGCCCCGCCCCTTTCCATTGTTATCGCTCAGTAATTCTCTCCGTTCTAGCAGGGCAGTGTGGGAGAGCTATCAAAACAATACGAATTAGTGTTGTCAGATGTGTCTGTTTATTTTGCAATGTAAACAATGGACAGACTCATGTATCATTTATGTCCGGAGAAAACCCTGTCTGCATAAAGATGTGAAACTTGACCGGGCAATATCTCGTACCAATGGATTCTACTTCTTGTGACCATCCAGTCTACTAAAGAGGAGTATTTTTACTGCTCTTCTAGTCCTTTATACCCTGTCTGATTGCAATGTGCCTCAGGTTTATTACTCTCTCTGCTCGGCAGCGGATGGACTATCCCAGCTAAGTATCAATTGGAGGCTGTTCATTTCCACATCCTTTTTGATGAATTGCATAGCTAACATACGACTGTGCCGGAGCTTTTGCTGCCAAAAGTGAGCTAAAGATACCCAGTCTCGTTGTCGGAGTCAGAAGAAAAGAGCCGACGCACATGCCAATATCGAAGTCCGATTCCTTTTTCATGGGCCATACCCGGCACACACGGACCCAACACAAAAAATACAATAGAGTTAGAGGACTAAAAAGGTGGAAGTCACTTGCTCTGCTAAGCTGCAGCTGGTACGTGTTGCAAATCGCAGGGCATTTAACATCATGCGCCCGAGCATACATGTGGGAGCCCACACGCAGATGCTCGGGTCTGAGTCTTGCATGCTTGGTGTAATGCAGCCTACGGCTGTGTGTCCCGGCCTATGGATGCTACGGCGGCGTTAACGGCAGCAGATGAGGTCTTCGAAGTTCCGCTTTGCATTCGCCCATGACGACAAAAGATTCCATTCCGGCCCAGCCTGACCTATTCATCATACAAAATGGTTCATGATGTAGCGACACTTTATCACAACTCAGAGAAGGAGATCATCACCGACTCAAAGGGGACTGAGTACCCTTGTGCAGAAGGCGAAGTGGCAAAAAAAGCTTCAAGTCATATCCTGTCATTCTTCTCCTGCTATTTATGTACCTGTTCTCTACTTATATACACATATCCGATTCTAGGAACACTTCAACTTCCTCAAGACAAGCCAACAACCTCATAGTTGAAGTCGCAAAATCCGTCGGAATTAGGCGAGTCGCCAACATCCACTGAAGAAGAAGCGCTGGCAACAACATTGCCAGACGAATCAAGCAACTCCACCGACTGCGCGCCTTGCACCATGCCCGAAACTGTGTTGAAGTGAAGCCCTGCGCCGAGCCCTGTATCCGTCGCAATGATATTACTAGCGCTAGAAACCTGCACGCTATACCCACTAGCACCAGAAGGCAAGACAACGGCGTAGTTCACAGCGTCAATGCCGGCTTCCCAACCAGCTGGTGTCCCATCAGAGCCGCTCGCCGATACGCACGACGTCAGCACCGGACGGTACCACATCGCACCAGCGAAAGAGGCGCTGTTGGCGGGGACCATGCTGTCCGTTGTCGTCGCGCCGGACTTGAATGCCGCGATGAATGATGAGATGACACTTCGCCAGCCGTCATGAGGAGTTGCTGTCGAGTTGCCGTACTCTAGTTCGTCTGAGATTGCGCCTTCTGGCCATACGTTACCGATATAATGACTTTCGCCACCGTCATTCTGTGACAGAACTTTAGCGCGTATTTTGCATGTCTTCCAGGTTGAAGCAAAAAAGGGGGAGTTAGTATTTAGAGGGAGATGGGATACTCACCCAGGTCATGACCTCCATGAACTGAGGCGAAATGTCAAGGATCTGCTGCATGCGCTGCGCAAGTGTCCCCTCACCCGAGCGGTACCAATTTCCACCGCAGCAGTGCTTATACTGGAGGGAAGAAAGCCCTGCATAGGTAACAGTCAGCAAGTCTTCAGCTACGCTTCGAATTCTTGTACCAGGTCAAGCCATACTCACCCATCATGTAGGCTTTCCCAGCAGCATCAGCACCGGACTTGACGGTCTGGTCCCGGCTGGACGAGACATTGGCGGGGCCGTTATCGTCCTGCTCAGGCCAAGCGGTATCCCACGAGAACACACCATCGAGTGCTGAGCTATAAGAAGACCAGAAAGTGCTTGGGTCACTATAGTAATTGACATCGTCGTCAACGTTTGGGATGAGATAGACGTTATAAGTGTCCTTAAACGACTGCCAGGGCGAGACACCAAGAAACCCGCCCGAAAATGATGAGACGACGGGTAAGTTCGAGTCTCCGTAAGTCAAATACGACTCACGACTCGAGAACTGCGTGTAGATGCTGGGAAAATCCGAGAAGGTGCCATCCTCCGACAAGTCAAAGCTGAAGAACAACTTGAACCCCACGGTATCGGCGAAGTCGAACAGCTGGCCCGTGGTGTTCAGCGCCCAATCAGCCGATGGCGAGCCGATATTCAATGCGAACGCGTCGAAGCCCGCGGCTTGCGCCTGCTGAATGTCGAGCACCGCATGGTTCGTCGTGGGATCTACTGTGCCGATCTACATTTAAAAAGGCGGTGGGCGATGCCATCAGATCGATTTTGCCCATGGGAGTTGCAGACTAGTGGGAATTGGAGGGATACGCACCAGGTAATGCGCGAACGCCAACTTGTCTTGGGCCACTGCCGAACCTAGCAAACCGGAGCCGATCGCAAGGACGGTGAGGATAGAGGGCAAACCGGGAGCCATCATGTGAGTTGAGCTATATTGCTGTACAATATCCTGGGGCGGAGTTCTGCAGTTTTTGCTCTGATGGTGTTAGTCGCGAATCTGGGCTGGTCTTCTGCCAATTCCTCGCCTTACCCACGAAGAGGTTTCATCCTTTATATGATTTCATCATTTTCAACGGGACGCGTGGGTCCATTCGGTAAACCACGAGGTGGTTATATTAGGAGATGCGATGGATGAGGCAGGTAAGACTGTACCAGATCCATTTGAGGGTCTACTTGTGTTTCATAGCAGGCTTCGCCCGCACCATGACGCCGTGGGATTTAGTCCCCATTAGGCGGACCAGTACCCATAATCGCCCTTCTTCCTTGCTGCACTACATCGTCAAAAGCGCCTTCAGGCCGTCCGCCAGGAATCTTTTCATATTAAACGAGAAATTGATGACTAACTCCAATGAACAAACAACAGAATTCGATTTTTCAGGGCAAGAAATGCCCATCCAATTTGAAAGAAAGAGAGGCGTTCTGGTACCATACACCGCGAATCCGGCCGGCCGGCGCATTGCGGGCATGCTGTCGGCGCTATTAATCAGGGTCAAGAATGCAGCTAGCGCCCGAACACAGGTAAGAATCGGCAAAAGAGGTAAGATTTGCAAGATCTACCCTCCGCACACCACCGCCGTTGACCATCGGAGCGCTTGGCGTCCGCATCGCGGCGCATCAGGATACTTCCTTCCATCTCTGTACTTGTCCAATTTGCGCCTTGGGGTTGTATGTCTTCGTCACCATTTCACATATACACCTTGTAATTGAGTCTTAAGGCAAGAAGTTCAAGGTTCGATTCAGCCTTTCCATGTGATCTTCGAACAACATTCTCACATGGTTATGTGTGTGTTCTGTTGAATACGTAAGATCTGCAAGTTGCATCACGGATCGGGCTACCAGTTCATCAGAAAATAGAATCATTTAAAGCAACCTCCCAGCGCTTTTTGCTGTTCTTTGTGGCTCATAATGCCATCCTGAAGTGACCAGTCAGATTTTGGAGATAGTTGGGCGTACCCAAGGCTGCGCCCTTGTCAGAATAGTCGGGTTGAGGCGAATGATCAATCACCACCAGCAAGCTGAGAGCTTCTCCCTTTGGGGTATTATTCAGCTAGACTAAACAGCAGTATAACTACTTCCATTCGTTTACAGACTGCAGTTAAATCCTCTTAGCTCATTTGGGTTCGCTGAGAGCTAGGTGCATATAATATTCAGCTGAAAAGAAAGTCTAAACTGAAACCTGATCAATAAAGGCGTTCTGGATCTCAACATAGCGACAAATATGGGAAGTGCTCCCAGCAGGACATTCGAACGCAAATGGAAAGACAGTCAGCTATGTAATTATATAATCGAGTCGGTTTGTCCTCGCAACTTATCCAGAGCTACACCATCATTGATACGTCCAACTCTGTACGGTTCTGCACGCACGAAAATATCCACGAAAAAGCCGACGAAAACGCTAGAAGAGTAGACAAAGGCACAAGCAGAGGCAAAGGCAAAAGCGGATGCAGTTGCGCACTGGAAAACATTAACCGTCTCTGAAAAGAACGAGGAGTGGCAGCTCTATAAAGCGCAAAACCCAGCCAAAACTGCCTAGGTATGGTCTAGCATGACCGATACCGAAGCCGACGAGTTTCTCCATGGAGCCAGCCCCCCTATGCGTCTATTATATGGGTAAGTACTACCTGTCCTCACTCTCGTGCATGAAACAAACAGGTGAACCTATGCTAAAGCCATACCTCGGCCCTCATTCCTACAGCCGACAGAGCGGCCTCATCATCAACGCCGACATGAGCGATGAAGCAAAGCGTCGCTAGCGCAGCTCATTAACAAGGTCAAATCAAACTTCAACTGGGAGTAGACACTAGATAACAAAGATAGCCATGAGTGGAAGCTTTCTCTACGAATGGACGCCGCCTCCCAATTTCGGCGTGCGGGATCGCACCAGGCCGTGGCAGTCCCACATTTGCAGGTCTCAAGTCTATGCTGCTCTACTACGCCTAAGTCCCTCAGTCAGAAGATAGAGACGCCCTATGGTATGAACAGTACGCAGATCATCGGGCAATGCAAGCGGGAACGCCTCATCAGCAGTGCGAAGGAATGGTTGCTTGCCGAGTTGGTCAAGTTGGACCCATTCAAGAAGACAGGCTGGAAGCCCGTCCTGAAAGCGAACACGGATGTGATGAGAAAACAACGCTGATTTTGGTGACAACAAGACTAGCGCTCGGACGGAGCCCTGGAGTCTAGATTAGGTGGCCAGCGTTGGAAGAGTCGGTCGACGAAGATGCGGAACACACAGTTGGAGACCTCGGCGATGTCGCGAGATTAGTATCTTGTTATTTGGCTCATCACCTATCTGAACATGTAAGATGACATAACGTAACGCTTGTTCACAAGCATCAAGTTTATATCTTTATACTTGACTTGCTTGAACTCGTCCTCTACTACTCGGATTCTTCTTGGTGGTAGACGTGGCAATCGCGCTCTTGTGATTAAGCGCAGGAGCAGGATGGTCTCATGTGGGAGAGTTCCATCACCAGATCGAGGCACAGCATGGATGAACAACAGCGATTCGATAAAGAGCCCTGGGCACGCAGTAAGGATATATCTGCAATAAAGCCTTGAAACCTGACCCCGTGATCTGTAAGACAAGTGCCTAAGAACTTGAGACCGTAATTCTCACTGAAAGCGAGCTTGCCTGAAAAGGGGCTCGTCTGCTTCACCTCGATGTAGCAAGTCTGCCATATCGTTGGTGTAAGGAATGAAGCGACTTGCTACATTGTGATGAGGCGGAGACGCCATAATTCGTCGCTTGAGCCGTGGCGGATCAGACTTAGTACGATAGCTCCCGGCGGCAACGCAGAAACTGGGGGAGCAGATGCAACTGGTCTTGGAATAATTGAACCGGCGAGTTGTTGGCATGGCAGACATCTGGGACAGCGACAGGATCAATGGGTGTCAAAGCCAATGTGGGCTAGATACACGGAGGGACAATACACACGTAGTACCTCCCTTGTTTCCGAGATAGCTTCAAACCCCCCCCCCCTCCCCGGCCAAGATGTCAGGGAGAACCCAGCCCTCAAGCTAATTACCGGGATAACCATGTACTATATCATGTACCATTCTTGACAGCCCACCGGAAACATGTTGTTGAACTGAAACAGGCTTCAACAGACTCTGTTCCTGTTTTACGGTGTCATGACGGATGGCGACGTGCAACGTTTTCCTTCTGCGCTGTCTTGATTGACACCGGAAACGGTTAGCTTTCTAAGCCCTGGGGGTCTTTGAATGTTTCCTGATCACGTAGCGCTCGGAGGACGGGTCTGCTCAAAGATCTGAACGTGTGGATGCGCGGAGCTGTTGATTTCGCTGGGGAAGAGAAAATGGATGCGGCGCCAGCTATCCTTGGCCAACTTGAAAATCAATCGTGTGGGAGGGCAGGATCCAAACACGGACAAAGATGTTCTGTAATCAACCAGGAGCGGCTTACCGGCCGAGCTTTCGGGGCTCGCTGTTGAGGCTTCAACGAAGGGCCTATCTCTACACTATGCACATAACAAACACGGCTGAGGAATTATTTTCGCATTGTTCGGTGCATCTCAGATACTGTTCTGTAAGTGCTAAGGAGCGTTCTAGATATGTAGAAAGCTTTCTAAAGAGTCGCTAGGTAGGAGATTTCGTGAATATTCTCATACTCAGGAACGTCCTAGCGATGTTCCACATCCCTTCTTCCTTTTAGAAACGCCTTCGAAAGGATGGGCTTCATCTTTTTTCCCTTTATTTCGAACGAAAGACGCTCGGTAATCCCTGAGTGACATAGAAAATAAACGGTATCTCGATCGAGGTTGAATCAGCGCAAGGAGCTGTCGGTGAGGGCAAGGCACCGGCGCATCGCCAGCCTCCTGATGTGTCGCTATTCCGCTTATGATTTTCCAACCGTCAATTACGGATTGTATTCCTCATGAAAAGCGATCCGATTCATTTCTAATTGTTCCCCATCAGGAATTCTAAAGCAGTTCCAACAGGTGGACAGCTTTCCTCAGACCCGGTGTCGATCTTCAGCTCAACCTCGTCTTCAACGTGTCCACTTGCTCTCAAATTCGATTAAACACTATTCTAATCGCGATCATGTCATATCGGTCACTCGTTATTGTGAACGCCGGCAAGGCTGGCCGCAAGTCTGTTGCAGTCTCAACTGCATGAAGAGATCAAGACTTATGTGGGGAATCCAGCAAAAGCGATGGCAAGGGTCTTGGAGTCTATTCCCTGAGACATGTGCTTACCCATCGTTGAGATCCTGTCAACAGTTCTCTTGGACTCTCTCCTGATCATTTGGGGAGGGGACGACGTGGCTTGGGAAGATTCAATCACAGACGACACCTGCCAGGACATACGGTTCCTAGCATTTCGGGTTGCAGGCTGAAAGTACTGTACCGGAACCGACATGCGTTTTCTTGCTCGGCGTGTGGTGGTGGTGCTCTCGAACGTCCTGGCCGGTGGCAGTTCGCGGATAGGTGATATAGGTGTCACGGGAGATAGAGGAGCTTTAGGGGGTGTCGTTCGAGTAATATTGTCAAAACGAGGTTCCGGTGAGGGATCTGGTGATCGCCAAGATATACGTCTCCCCAGGTTGGCGAGCCTCCCAGTCTTGGTACGTTTCTGGATTCTATCAGGTTGTTGTTCTTCTATCACAGAAGCACCTTCGATAATGGTATCCGCCTTCGAGAAGACGCTGATGGGGGGATCATCTTGGAGTAGAGGTGCGGAGATCTTGATATAACGAGAGTTCCTTTTTCTTTTGAAGAACATGGTGAGTCTTGAAACTCAATGTAGTCGGTTAGATTGAATGCTTCTCTGAAAGTAGTTGAGCGGTGTCAGAGAACCTAGCGCTACATGGGCCAGCTATCAAGCGATGGAAATGTACTGATGATGATACTATGCCTCTGTCAGATGGTGGAAAAAGCAGAATGCCACAAGAGTGAGCAGTATAGACCGGAGAACAATGGCCTGGGTACAATGGCCATGGACCACCTCCAGGCGGCGCTCCCTCACCCCTTTAAAGAGGTGTTCTGCTATCACTGGACCAAACTTTGGCATTCTAGTGTCATCCTCCTGGCTGACATTGTAGACCCGGGGATCCCATTAGTGATGCCTTAAGGGCTTAGTTTTCACCGTTTTGTTTTACTTTGCGAGATGGCGGGCATTGTCCTTGTATCGTCGGCTGACTTTCTAACCTGATCGTTACTAAACAGCGTGATGCATTAGCCAGGATTTTGAACGGTGGTGGGCTCAGACTAAAAGTGTTGCTACGCTAACGATTACCGACGATCTTCATTGCGGCAGTGGCACACGCCAAGATGTAGATCTGTGCTTCCAAAAATAGTCGGCGGAGTCTCACGACATGTTTGATGCTTCAAATTAAGGCATTCCAATAAGTCGAATCTGCTTTGAAGACGAGAGCGCATTTGTAGCAAAAGCCTTGCACTGATGTTTGCTTCATCTGATAGAGTTGGCTGGTATGGAGAACGCTGTAATGGGAAAGACCGTAAGCAAACAGCTCTCGGACTTACCTAATTCGTCAGTCGGCAACCCGAAACAAAAAGAGATCTGCAGGAGCGACTAGAGAAATAACCTTATTTATCCACAGGTTAACAGGTATCCCCGGCAGTAGTTTACATTGGATGTTAATCCAGATGTGAAGCATTGTCTTCTTACCTCAAGTGGAGACGAAAAGGTATGGGAGATTCATGACATCTCTCTTGCTACTACAACTACTACTATCTACACTAATTAGCCAATAGCGAATCGCTCCGGAGGCGGTGTGATCAGTCTTGGAGCTAGCCCTATCGCTAAGGCGACTTTCAAGTCCCTCCTCAGAATTTGACAATCGAGACTTGATGAAATTGCCCTTGTGAGGATGAATAGAACTTCTAGACCGTGAAGTCGCAGAATGATGAAATGTTTTTCCTGTTCATTTCACGTGAATTATCATCGCCCTATATTTGTAAAAGGCACCTGCTTTAAACGGAGCATCGCCCGGGTTGTACAGAGTAGCTTTGATGACGGTTGTAGTCTCCTAAAGGGTAACCAGGTGGAATAGGTATGATAAAAGGTTGAAGATACCTATATGAAGGGGCCAGCTATTGCGGTTTTTCATTCATTCAAAAATCTATCCTATTATCATCTTTATTGTAATGCTAGTAATGCGAGGGTATTGAAAGGATATCTCAAGAGTGAAGGAGGGAGTGGATTGATTGAATGGTCAGTCAGTTACTATGCTGATACTGGCCAATCAAGCATTTCTTCTTCCATTGGTGAAAAGAAAATACATAATGTCGTGCTTGGATAATATGCGATACGGCGGAGACGGGAGACTGCAAATACTTTGAAGCAATATTGTATGTAATACATCTGAGAGAGTGTACCATTGTTGCAGCTTTCATTCCTGAGAGGTATGCAATGAGCTCCGGAGACGCTGATATTTACGTAGGTTAGATGGGTGTAAAAAGGAGCCCCGCAAGTATTTGGGTTTTGCCAGGGTCTTGACGGGCGTAGTTGGCGATTCTACTGGGGTGTTGGTAAGGGTAGTTTTGGTGGTGATTATGCATTGCGGCTGCAAATTGTGCAAAAAAGCTACTTCATCGTGGCCTGTCGAGCGTTCCCGTCTATGCGCAGTACCTGGTGGAGCTCCCTTTTACCCCCCTCGAACCTTCGTAAAAGAGACAGCGAGAGGACTGGGAGGTTTGAACAATTGAACCGACTATACTGTGGAGACTCAAAGGCGGTGAAGGTGGGTTGCTATGATAGTGGGGCAGCCAGGATACCCAGAGCCTTTTAGACCGGCAGAATAAAAAAAAAGTTCAACTGTTGTACCTCTCATTTGGTTTGAGCATTGAGGGCCGACAGCTCAGTACAAGGGCATGAGCACTGTCCGGCACATTATATCACCAGAATCAATAGCGTGTCATTTGAGCTCTGTTCGGTCAATCATCCGCAGTAGAGAGATCGTCACATCCGTTTGAGGTGGTGGCTTGTCCAGCTCACCATGGATGTTCATCGCATCCGTTACGTGCCTTATAATCCCAGTCCCATCAATTGTGTCGCTTTCTCGCAGTCTACCGCATCGAAAAAATCAGCACCTGTTCGCTTGGCTATTGGCCGCGCATCCGGTGACGTTGAGATCTGGAATCCTCTAGGTGGATCGTGGCACCAAGAGGTGATAATTCGAGGAGGGAAGGACCGCACAGTAGGCAAGTGCAAACATCTATTTTACGTCATCTTACCCGCATCTTCTAACAGCAGATTACAGATGGCTTGGTCTGGGTAACAGAGCCTGAGCAAATATTCCAAGATAATATCAAGATCCCTGGTCGATTGAGGCTCTTCAGTTTCGGTTACTCGAGCACAATCACTGAATGGGACCTCGAAAATGGTCTCCCGAAACAACAGGCCGGCGGTACACACGGCGACATCTGGTGCCTTGGGGTCCAGCCTTTCATTGTGCCTGGAAAACGTGGAGACTTGGAGACCGCCAAAGTTTATCGCACCGGCAAGAAACTAGTAGCTGGTACCATCGATGGCAGCTTGATCTTGTACGACATTGACGAGGGTGGACTGCGTTATGATCGAGTGCTTGCGAGGGCATCATCCAAAAAGACCAAGATGGTCAGCATTACCTTCCAAAGCCGTAATGTTGTTGTGGTAGGCACCTCTCAGAGCTGCATTCTCGTGTACGACATGCGAAACGGCATGAATCTCGCCAAGATGACACTGGGTTCCGATCTTCACGGCGGCGCCAAGGAAATCATAGCTTGGTGTGTTAAATGTCTTGATGGAGGAGATATAGTGTCTGGTGATTCTACCGGAGAACTCCGCATATGGGACGGGAAGACGTACACGCAAGCCCAAAGATTGAGAGCCCACAACTCCGATATTTTGTCTCTTGCCACGAGCGCCGACGGCTCCAAAATTATTACCGGTGGTATGGATCGTCGGACGGCCATCTATCGAAAGACTCATACATCCGGATCAAGGTGGGCCAAGGTCTTCCATCAAAGGCTTCATCACCACGATGTCAAGACGATGGCTTCATTTGAGGGCAACGGCATGAGTGTGGTCGTCTCTGGAGGTACGTGATTCATTGCCAGGGAAATTTTCGTTGTGCTGACAAGATTGCTAGGTCCTGATGCCACCCCTATAATAATGCCCCTCGAAAGGGCTGGCATAGAAAACCATCGAGTGCTGTCATCCCTGCCTCAGGATCCGCCGTTACAAAGTGCCTACAAAAACCGATTGATGATCAGTTGGTGGGATCGAGAGGTCTCTATTTGGAGAATTCAAACGTCCCTGGGCAATCTGATCGAGAATTCTGATAGTGAACAAGAATTGGCAAAAAATCGGAAATTAGTGGCACGAATATTGATTAAGGGCGAAGCCAACGTTACGTCGGCATCTATCAGCTCTGATGGATCGTTACTGATCGTAGCAACCACGTCCGATATCAAAGCATTCTCTTTGAAACCTCGGAATGGCATTCATTGGGATGAGCTCAAGATATCAAAGGTCGGGGTTCCGAATCAGATTGCATCCACCGGTGCTACGCGGACTCTGATCTCTCCTGATAACCGGTGGATATGTCTTATTCTAGTCGGAAGCGTTATATCGCTCCTGCGCATCAGTCAACCCTCTGAGGCGTCTGAACAACCTTTGATTCACCCTAAGACAATCCGATTACAAAGACTGAAAAGGAAAATACCAAATCAAGTCACTCTTGGTGGCCTAGGTCAGTACGACCGAACTATCACACAGGCAACATTCTCGCCCGACGGCTTAATGCTAGCTGTTGCAGATCTCGCTGGCTACATCGATACCTGGATGCTTTCTCAGCGAAATGGAAGCTTGGAGAACAGGACGAATGGCACGAGTGGTGATCACTCTGGTGATGACAGTTCCTCTGACAGCGAATCAGAACTAGAAGCGGATCTAGCTGAGGGCGCTCAGTGGAAACGCAACCCCAACGCCGCTTTGATCCCCAAACTTCAAGGTGCTCCTACTGTGCTATCATTCTCACCTCACATCCCTTCTTCTCAGACAACTACCGATGACGAAGAAACACATGACTACAGATTACTTGCTGTGACCTCCAGGCCTCAAGTCCTTATTATACATCCCACTATTGGCTCTCTCAGCTCTTGGACCCGTCGCAATCCTGTCCAGAAGTTCCCCGCACAGTTCCGGGACATTCGCGATCTTGTCAAAGGAGCACTCTGGAGTGGTAACAGGATCTGGCTGTACGGAAACACGTACCTCTTCATGTTTGACTCATCACAAGACCTCGCAGAGCCAATCACTAAGGTTCAGTTGATAAAGCACGGAACGAAACGCAAGAGGGGCCCGGACAGCGGTGCTGGAAATAAAATGGCAACTGGGGCATTGGGATCGACCAGAATATTCAAACACCTCGAAGACGGGATGGCGGAAGAAATCGCGCTGGATGCTCCGATACCTGACCCGATGGACGAGGACGAGACAAGCCAGCCTACAGGGGACAGTGATAGTGACGAGTCTGAAGATGAAGCTAAGGGTGAACTGGCTCTCCTCAGAAATGCTCAAGGAACGGATAATTCCGGGTTGAACTCTACGAGAGGCCCTACTTCTTGGCATACGTTCAAATACCGGCCAATATTAGGCATCGTGCCGCTAGGGGTTGATGAGATGGAGTCACTAGCAGACGGCAACTCCATGCAGGTTGTCATGAACGGAACCAAGCCCAGACCACTTGAGGTGGCTCTGGTTGAAAGACCGTTGTGGGAAGTAGACATTCCTGACAGGTATTTTGGGGAAGGCGAAGTCGAGAGATAATTTGCCGTCGGTGTCAAGATATCAATGTACTACAATCAGAGTTGTTTCTATACAGGCTACATAGTCTTCATCTGACCTTGGGTCTCTTCATCTCTATTAGCTGAGACTTCTCCGTGCAAGATGTGATTGAGAGAATGGCGTATTTAGAACTATCAAGATAGCATCTCTAAAAACCGCTAGGTATGATACTGTTCATGCAATGAGTAGGGGAGGAGCAGATGTAGGCAAGATCCGCTTCTTAGGAGCAAATCATTACAAAAGCAAGAGAAGCTGTGTTTAATTAAGAGGTCAAACCAAGGTTGAGTTCATTCTGCCCGCCAATTGCGCTTCTATAACTTGATCTTTTTTTACTGTCAATATCACCAGGGTTCAAAAGCAATACATGCAACCAAACCTCAGCCCTCATGGTTTCTCTCCAAATGCGCATCACCACCCTTGTCCAACAAACCCCCCCATCTCCAAGACAGACCAAACTACCCCATACCTACCTATTATCTTTCCTAGTCCCAGCCAGATGCGCACCAAACAAGGAATCCAAACTGTAAAGTCGTTCGGAACGCTTAGGTTTTGGTACGCAAGTCCACCATGCCGAATAGAAGAAAAGAAAAACGTAAGGGCGGAGACGCGTCATCGGGGGCGGCAGGCACCCTAATTCATAAAGCTTACCGAATGGATGGTCGTCACAAATATCCCACTCCCACGCTGCTCTCCTTACATTTCTCGCCATCACATCTTCCCGTGCGACAGGACCGGGGTGTGTCGTCTGGCAGCAGATCTTATTGGCAATTGCTGTCTTTCATTATCCGAATATGGTAATTACAAATTCGAACGTGCGAGGTGCAGTGTGCAGCGTACAGCGTACAGCATATATGTGTGTGTACAGTACCTCATGAATGAATGTGCGGGACTGCATGTCGGTAAGGTATCAATCATAGACGGCTTACTTGGGTCGCTACCAAATAAAAAGAATTAATACTGCTACTCCGTAACACGGATGCATGTCGTTAGGTGGTAGATTGGAGAAAAATCTGGGACTCAGGGATGCGACGTAGGTTCAACGTGCCACGTCGGTTGATGGGAGGTTTGGAGGTAGCTGATAGGTGTGTATGTACGTGATGTATCTCGCCTTGCCCGATCTTGTAGAATCTGAAGGTGCCTACCGATCATCCACGTAGTACTGCTCAGACAAAACACCTCGAAATGAATTTCGTGACGTTCGCCTGCCTGCTGCCACAAGCCGTAGCATCGGCGGGTATATCTAACATCAAAAACTGCTGCCTGCGAGCACGTGATCATTACCTAAAAAGGTCAATAAATCTCCTCGGCAGTCACCAATCAAGAAACACTCACCCTGCTCAGCCGCGTAATCTCACCTCGAACTCTATCAAATTCTGAAACAAGCGACAGAAGATCGTCAGCTATATTCTCAGTATTAATACCCGGCAACCCAGTGCCTATGTACATGTAGTCATAATAGGGCCAGATCCCGCCGCCACGGGTGGTAGGCAAGGCAAGGTACAGACTATCTTGTAAAAGATCATCTCGGAATTATTCTTTCTTGGGTTCGATGACGATCTTCCATCACCTAGGTTCTTGCTGGGTTTGCACGTGTATAAGCTTAGTTCGAGATGCGGGTTTCTAGCCCTAGTACCTTGCATACCTAGATATAGAGTAGAGAGAGTATAGAAATGAGGTGATAAGTAGGTAGATGATAGATGAACTACGGATACATGTCGAGTGCGCCCATATTGGCTCCCGGAGAGAGCACTTGCATTTCAAGTCCAATTGCTATCGCGAAGCTTCGCTGCTTCATCTAATAAAGCTGTTCGAAACCCTCAAAGTTCTAGATTGAGAGAACTGAGGGTTGAAACGTGATCATCTAAGGGAGGAAATTCTTCATACCTAGGACCTCTCCATGCTGCCTTCAAGCGAGAGCATGGACTATAGCTCACAACCCATCAATAATGACCCATTCTCCCTTATATCGACTTAACTAACAAGTCGTCATCGAAATAAATTTTTGTGCATGATCTTATTGATCGGTACAGAGTATTCTGTTTGTCTGGAGCTCTCTACCCGTCAAGGTAGAGCCTCGCTTAGAATTCTCCGTGTCAATGTCTTCATTTTCAGGGACAAGCCTTGGCAACTTGAGAATTTTCTGCTTCCTAATAGGAAGCCCGCATAGCAGCAACGTGACATTTCAGAAGAACGCTTTGCCAGCCCTGTCGTTGCTCATAGATGGTGTTTCTAAATGGAGAATTTCCAGCCCAGATACGTAAGCGGAAACCCTAGAGGGGAAATTTCGATCTTCATGAATGAAGTTTTCTATGTCTGACATGGAATCCCAAGTTCGGTCAAGTATGTAGAAGAAACCCGACATACCGGTTGAAAGATTCACCTAGCGTACCGTTTCTGACGTAAAGTATAATTCCATTTCTTCGACAGTCTGTTGCCTCTGTCTATCTCCGTATATATCAATTTCTACGTGTTTCTTTGACTCCCAGTCACTCGCCTTCGCGTCCAGGGTCTTAGCTGACTTTTCCGTCTTGGCCATGTCTTTGCATACTCAGAAAGCGAATGTCGACAACATGAGTCTCAGGGCTACCCTACCTATCTAGTATTTGCCGACCGAAAGGGGTCACAAGATCCGAGCGCGAACTATCGTACGAAAAGGGGGCGCGACGTAGTCGAGCCGGAGAAGCGTCTTCGTGCTGAGCCCGTCTACATCACGAGATCAATTTCTCGTTCAAGAACTCAGTGATGTCCCACAGAACATCAATATTTCGGCTCTTTGACCAACTGCAAGGCTGAATTATTGCCTGCACTTGTAAAATATCGAATGCACGATGTTCCTACGCGACAGTCGCCTCCAATCATTCGGCGTAGAGACCTCCTATCGTGTGGCACCTGCTGTGCTTATACGGCGCGATGCCACCCGCCCGTGTCCGGTGGGAGCGTGCCGAGTCCCATGTGCGGTCGAACCCACATCGTGAGCGATGCCGGTAGTCCCAGCACGTTTTTGCGGGATGCAGGAAGAAATCAGCTCGTCTGGCTTATTTAATTCCACATGATTGTAACGTCGCCGGTCAAAGAGCTGGACGTTATAGCCACAGGACGAATGACCTCCATGTCTTTCTCCGTTTCTCGACAGGAGCGACGATTTGACGCTGCTGTCGTAGGGAATCGCAGCACAAGAGGAGATTAAACATGCTCAAGCTATCGAGTCCGCCAGCAGGGTCCCCCACGGGCACGGACATATTCCCCATGCGGAGGAAAAAGCCGAGTGGCATCGAATGTTTTGTCAGTCGGCGTCGTTCGGTCGTCAGAAGAGCTCGTGACCCTCGAAAAGCGAATTTTTTTTTTCACTGTTTTATGGTTTCATCAAGATGTAATATTGGAAAATAGAGGCTTAAGCGAGGAGGGCGAGACCACTCCGTTATTAATAGCTCGGCAGTTATAATTGGAGGGAATACCATACGAGATCAACGACGGAATGATCAATATTGACATACCTGGCAAAAGCGAGTGCAACGCGCCACGCTTACAACCTCACATTAAGAGCAGGTTGAGCAGGTTTGAGCTCTTATTGAAAGGTGAAGAAATTGGATGCTAGATCTGGTCGCAAATTTATTACAGATAAAGATGGAGTATATTGATGGGTATAACGATGGGTATATCCGTGCCCTCGGAGCTTTGCTTGGCTAAGCTAGGGTAAGGCGAGCTATTACGCAGCTTCGGGGGGTTACGTACAACATGTATGTGAATAAGCTCATGTTATCTCCGGAAACCCAGGTTCGTCTCTGAGTCGAGATCGCCACGTTTCTCGACTATTGAACAATGGTCAAGTAAGAATCGTATCGAGCATTGTAGAACTGAGTAATATTAGTATCACTCAAGAGGTTAGTGGCCGTGACTTGATGGCATGGGATGCCGTGGTAGGAAGCGTAGAAGTCTAGGCGCCTCCAACTTATCGATGAACGCGAACGGCGCATGGTAACCAAGTGTTTGACTGCCGCATCGGGGGATGGAAGCAGAGCGGGAAACACTGCTACCCAAACCGCCTTTCAAAGAGCCTGATGAGCCAATGGGAGCTGCAGTGCACAACAAGCCTGAGCACAAGGGTAGTAAGACCACATGGCAGACGGAGTACAGATGGGCTTATGTCATGATCTGCTAACCGGAGAGCTCATTGGCAGCGGTAAAGAGCCCGACGCGTGTACGGAGACAGGGTAGGGACAGGGTGTCGGTAGCGGGACAACGGGAGTAGGATTGAAGTTGCATCAGCCTTGCGCTGCAGCGGAGCCTTGGGGTCTAGATCATCGTGGCCTATGTCTTCGGACGAACGATCCGTCTATCCAGATCTGAACTATTGTTGAGGTTGTGATCTAGTTGGTTTTCTTCGGATCGTAAGGTGCGTGATTCGAGAACAACTCTCTGGTTCGGAGTACTTTTCCGTTTCGAGATCTCTCTGAGTCTCTGGTACAGAGACTCAAGGGCTAGACGGGTGCCGACTGGCCGATCTGGCTCACTATGAGTTGATTGATAGCCAGGTCAAGGTTGTGTCATGTCTATAACTGGAGTCTACGGTGTTGACTCGGTTCAGTCGTTACCGAATGAGCAGGGACAGGGAAACCTGTAAGCCCAGCACCATGTTGCATGCTATATCCGTGCTACCTAGACAAAAGTGTGACCATCGTGGGCCGAGATTCGAAATCATCGTCGACTGAAGAGTGGATGCCATACTATTACTCGATTTATTGAAGTTATGAAGGAGGAAGTAGGTCCGTATACCAGTTGCGGAACATGATGCAAAGATGTACTTTGACGAGTTAACCTTTAGTAGCAGCTCGTTCTCACGCAAGTCGATAGTCCTTTCAATGATCGCCGTTAGTTGCCTTGCTCTGCTGAGCTGAGATTTCACGTGTAACGTTAGTAGGTAGACATGTGGTACCGAGTCAAGCATGGTTACCGGCAGTCTGTCATGAGTACGGAGTAACCTACGAGTCGACGTTAAACTACAAGGAGCACACGGAGCACACGGAGAAAGGAGAGGATATTGCCAGGAAAAGCAAAAGTGAGGATAGAAGCGCATGCGTTGATTGGTTCAGAAGTGACACGCAAGCCTTAACAAGTGGGAATGGGCGACGCGTCAGCGCTTGAGTTTCCGATGGCAGCTATCTTTGGCGATCAGACGGTCACGTGGTCAGACCATGCAGATCTCCATTACCGAGCAATGGGAATTTGGAGAAACTCGAGGTTGAGGTCTTTCCAGGCCTTTGGTTCAATCTTTATATCAATAGTCGCTGGACATTTGGCTAAGATTCCAATACTATGCAATGGTGTAGCGACGTTGTGCAAGCTGTTATTCAGCTTTGCTGCCAAGAATGTTTAAGGTTTACGGATAGGATTGAGGCTCTGGAACGATTAGCTGAACAACCAATTCAGAAAGGCGGGATTGGTAAGATGGGAAAATGCCATTTTTCGTATGTACAGTAGGTCTCAGAAGTAAAACAAGGAGCGACTCTTTTCCGTTCCTGAACAGTGGCAAACTCGCGTGGCAAACGGAACCCCGCCTCGTTTCGCCTGATCAGCGCTGGGTTACGCCATCAATTTTGAGAATACGTTTGTTCTGGCTGCCTAGATGATAGTTCTGTTTGTATGGAGTGCTGCGATTGAAAAAGACCAAAACAGCTTCACAATGCCCTATTTTTCAAATCCCCGTGCTGAGATAAAAAAGAGGTATAATAAGAGGTCGAAAGCCAAAGTGTGACCTGTATTCTTGTGATTGGCGCAAGTGGTTGAGCGTCATGACGGGGTTGGCTTGCGCCATTGCCGTGCATTGATCATCATCTTTATCATTAAATTATCACTCGTCTTAACAAAAGCAAGAATAATCTGCGGTAGAGTCTGTAGAAGACTCTTTGGGGATAAGGGTTACCACAACTAAACAAAACTGAAGTCAAGGGATAGAGAGGCAATTTTGAATCATGAATATGGATATTCGTTTTTTTCTTCGATAGACCATCATTATCATGATTTTGGTGAGTGGGTAAGAGTGGGTTCTGGCCGTGCCACTCGACCGACATTCATCGTCTCCTTACCTACACGCACTTAAGGCGGAAGTTGCTGGGGACAGCAGAGACGATGAGCCACGCTTGAGTCGCTCGCACAGCCTCAATGCTTGACTGAAATGCCAACTTAGCAGTCAATGAAAGGATTCAATCTTGAAGTCTTTCTCTCTCTTTTCTCTTTTCTCTTCAATCTGATCTGTGTAATTTGAGAGTACGTATGAATTCGTTGGCTGCCTGTGTAGATAGAGTGTTGCCCTCGTAGTCGTAAGATTCCAGAGTGGTGATGATGATGAGTGCGTGTCGCTGCTTTGCAATTTGCTTGTCTTGGCATTTTGTGTGATTGGACGGGGTTCCATCGAGAGACGCGCGTCATGCTGATAGAAGGGGGGCCGCTCTTCGAAGCCCCTGCAGGAGGAGAAGTTGCGGCAGCCTGGGCGAGTGCCTATTATCAGCGACAATAGGTAACGCCAAGCCGGAACCTTGGCTACGTAGACGTCCGTATACGTAGTCCTAGCCCCACAAGTGCTTGCCCCCCCATCCCCCTGTAAAAGTAAAAGTAATCAGGCGCCCCCCGAACTTCTAGTAGGCCCTCCCCGTCCCCCCGTCCCGTTTTGATGGATGCCACCAGTGGAAGTGGAAGTGGAAGTAAGTAATAATAAGGTAGAACAACACGACCCTGCACACTACCAGGTACTCTACTCCATTAGGCTGTGCTGCCTAACCTGCGACTGCTCTCTCCTTGTCACATTCATCTCCATTCTCCCATCACCCATCTGTCCCTCCCCGACAGCACGAACAACACAACAACGAAAGACCGAGTTTCACATCCGACGACAGACAGACAGACCAAGAAGCCGACAACAAGGGAAAAAAAAGGACAAGAACCAGCGAATGTCGCCATTCGAACCTCCAACGCCGTCGTAGGGGAGATTGGCCAGCAGCACTGACTGCGCAGGTTCAATATCTTCTTCAGTAATACTGTCACTACCAACCTCAATCAATCAACCAACCACGAGAGACAGACGACTCCTCTTTTCTCGAGTAGTACCCGACAACGACAGATTCCCCTTCTGTGTTGCGGCATTATCTATCAATCTGTCTATAACCTCACCCACAGTATACAACACCATGGCCGACAACTCCAACCCTGCCCAGCAAGGGGGCAGTGATCAAACCAACAATAGCGAGTATGGAGATGAATGGGCGAGAGACCTCCGTATTCAATTCGAACAACTGCTGCGATCTAAGCGCTTACACGACTTTGAACAATCCCGACTGCATCGACATCGCCTCCAAGCCCAATCACCACGAGAAAGAGCCTCATCTGCCAACCTGCGAGCCCCCCAATGTGCATCATCCGATCGACCCTCCACATCCAACGGCCAGCCTCCAGCCTCTCCCATGACGCCGCCCTCCTATTCATCACTGAAGCATCTTCCCTTAATACCTACCCCTCCCGCGCCCAACGACCAGCAGTCCCAGAAGCATCGTAATCTGCTCATGTTCCTAGCCCAGACACCTACCAAATACGAAAACCCTGGCTTGTTAGACGAGGCATTGCGAACAATACCGCTCGAGAGGATATACAACGAAGCCGAGGAGGAGACCCAGGTACTGCAGGCTCAGGCCGAGAGTATAGGCGATGGCCGCAAGCCTGACTGGGGCTATCAGGACTGCGTCATCCGCGCGCTGTTGAGGTATGAACTTTCATCTCCCGCTATAGTCTCCAGGCGACTAACAGATTCCAATTGTAGATGGTTCAAGCGATCTTTCTTCACTTGGGTGAATAACCCAGCCTGCCAAACCTGTTTCTCGCCCACCATCGCAAAGGGCATGACCCAGCCAACGCCGGAAGAGAGCGCTTGTGGTGCCATGCGCGTTGAGCTGTACCAGTGCTCCAATCAAGCCTGTAGAGCCTATGAGCGTTTCCCCAGGTATAGCGATGTCTGGCAATTACTCCAGACAAAGCGCGGTCGATGCGGCGAATGGGCCAACTGCTTCAGCATGCTATGTCGCGCTGTAGGTGTCCGCGTACGCTGGGTCTGGAACGCCGAGGACCACGTCTGGACCGAAGTCTACTCAGAACACAAGCAGCGCTGGGTCCATGTCGATGCCTGCGAGGAGGCTTGGGACAACCCGCGGCTTTACACCGATGGCTGGGGCAAGCAGATGTCATACTGCATTGCCTTCAGCATAGATGGCGCCACCGATGTAACCCGTCGATATGTACGCAAGAGCGAACATGCGCGTGAGAGGAACAAATGTCCGGAAGAAGTTCTCCTCTACATTCTACAAGAAATCAAAAGTCTCCGACGCTCAAATATGAGCAAAGACGAGCGCTTCAGATTAGAAAAGGAAGACTCGAAAGAAGACCGTGAGCTGAGGGGCTTCGTCGTCGCCTCAATAGCTCAAGCTGTAACCAGAATGGTACCTGGTGCCGCCAGCTCATCAAGCAGCAGCAGCAGTAGCAGTAGCAGCAACCAGAGACCACCTAATGCTAACAATGGAAACACCGCCAACGAAGATCAAAAAGTACCTGCCGAGTTACCAGGTCGGCAGAGCGGCAATGCCGAATGGGTCGCTGCTCGTAGAGAGAACGGCCGCCGGAATCAACAATTCCAAGACCCCAACCGACAAGACCACCCATAATCATATTCCAGCCATCGCTCATTTCATATATACTCATTTAACAACTATCCAGCTATATACCGCTGTGGCGAGCATTGAATCTTGACAGCCAGTCGACTGTTGGCAATGCCATCCGGGCCGATCCAACCAATACTGGGAATACCACCGCTCTCGTTTGCCACATAATTAGCCGCGTCAAATGCAAATAGACAGCCAGAATTCCGGGAAAATCTCCCCGTAATTGTTATATCACACCTCATACCTTGGCAACAATGCCTTTTCATTTGTTACTCCCGCTTATCATTATCGTCCAAGCCTTCAGCGGACCGACCGTCACTCATAAACATCATGGACTCAATTCATTCGGCGTCATAGGATAGGGTGTGGGGCGGCATATTATTCTTCTTCTTCACATCATAACTCGGTGTGTCGTTTTTTGTAATTGAGAACTCCCCGGGGCCGGTGGTTTCTTGGATAGGGTGGAAAAGAGTGTGGAACAGGCACCTCTGCGATTTCACTCCCGGCGTTCAGGTTTACATATGCATGACGGACGAACATGACGTACGGTTCGTTTCGTGTGGGCGGCGAATTTAGAGAGGAGGATGACATCTTCTCGTTGCATCTATTTAGCATTACAGTGTACATTATTAACGAGGGGAGATGAATAGAGCTTTCATCCCCCCTCAAGACTCCATTTTTTCCCCTCTGAGGGACCAAAGGTTTTACCTGCGAGGAGTATACCGGATTTCTTGGGACGAATGAGACAAGAGACCCAGCAGTATCTGGCAGATGATGATATCTATCTGACCCAGAAGCAAAATATATACTAGCGAAATGCATCTTGATCGCACAGATCTTTCATTTATGCTTTTACGTGCCTTTGTATTCTTACTATCTACCAACCTGATTTTCTGAGCCAGACAACCAGCGTAGAGGTAAGGCAACCTGTTTGCAGTTTTGCGTTCTAGGTATTTTCTCCCCGCATTGCGTAGAATACTTACTTGACTTCCCTTCGGTGATACAGACCGGGATACCCGCCTGGCGCTCGCTTTGCATCGCTTCATCACGAGCGCGCAGCTGACCGTGTAACGATACGAGCGGGTTTAAAGAACAAGAAATTTGGAATGCTTTTGAGGCCCTTATATAGGTATGTAAGTGACGATGCTGATCTTCCTCGATTGACCAGCCGGGCTCATTGGCATGGACAGGTAGGTAGCTATACCCTCCTCCCCAGCGCCCGCACCTTCGGTAATTGGTGCCGACTACATGTATGTATGTATTCCGTCCCCCACGCATTTTATACGAATACAGTGGCCCTGCCTAAGCGAGAAGCACGCAAGCACCCGGTGGCCGACCATGTTGTATTTTGTATATCAGGTATATATTATGTCTTTGCTGTTGCTGGTCGGGTGACATTATTGTCTTTACCAGTATTTGACACACCGCACGCATACGCATGCACAAGCGCAAACCCGAAGATAGACGGACCATCGACGGAAGGCACAGACAGGCGGATATTGGCGGCAAGCTGCAGACGGGCGGGCGTGCATTTTGGGGGGGGAGGACGAAAGACGGAGGCCCGATGCGAGGCGAGGTGAGATGAAAGCAAATTGAAGGAAAGGAACGTGAAGTGAAGTGAAGTGTCACAGGGCTACCTACATGTAGATACTTACTAGATAAGTACCAACCAAATTCAAGTGATAGTTGGGTGATACAAATCAATGCGCATGGATGGATGAGTCGGTGAGTGGGAGTTAGGTATGTAGGTACCTAGTTAGTTAGTAATCTCCCTTCTGTGTAGTGCTGCTTTTGGTTGGAGTGATACAGGTAGATAGATACCCAGGTAGGTCAAGATAATTGGGTGGCTAGCTAGCTGGCCGATAGTTGAGACTTGGGCTTGTTGATGAGCTGCTCGCTGTGTACCTAAAATACGTTGCATGTGTAATTGGTAACTACCAAGCCTACGTTCTGTAAACTTGGTGGGATGAGTTGAGTTGGCTTGGGCGAGGCGAGGTAAGGTAAGGTGAGGTTGTATTGTCATTGTATGAGGATGGCCAGTAGTCGGCTGGCTGCCAATGGAGGAGAGTTAGGCAGGTAGACGGATACGTTGAGAAAACGAAATTTTGGGAAAACTGCCAATTTTCCATAAAAGCCCATGACTGTGACCTTATCGATCGGAAGTGCACAGAGACAGATTTAAAGCTCGAAGACGGTTATGTAGTAGTTCCTACTGATAATTGGTGGCTTTCATCGTGGTCCTCGTGACTTTTTGGGACAGTATCGCATTTGCAGGAATCACTCAGCCAGCTGTTGGATTTGAGCACTACGCAATGTCAGGCAGGTTTTGAGTTCAACGCGAGCCTCATGGGCCAGGGAAGTGTTGAAGAAATTTATCCGGAACGTAGTCCATTAACTGGAGAGTCTTTCCGCGCCTTGATATCATAGACAATAAGAGCTCTCTGTCTCAATGGCCTCACTTGAGTAATCATATCAGTCACAAGAGATCAAATATCATGACCGTGCGTTTGTCCGAGGAGATGAAGACAGAATATATATGGGCATGCATGACTGTGGGAGAAAGGCAAGATGATAACTCGACTACTATTACTACTACTACTACGACGACGACGACGAAATGGCATCCGCGAAGAGCTTTGGCTTCTACCATCAATAAACCAGTTATAGACGATGCGTATGTGCCACTTTCCATTTTCTCCTCTCTATAGTTTCATGTACGTGCTTTTTAATTTTCAATCTGATACCCGAAAATCGGTTTCCCTTGTCCCGTTCTCGTCATCCAACATGACTTTGCACTGAACCCCAACCATCTATCACAAGAAAACTTACCCCCTTTCCACAATGTTTCGGCAGGAAACTCGTGATCATTCCCAACAAGACCCCCTCAGCGAGGACCCTTTGGCCCAAGAAGAGGTCCCGAATACCCGGCTTCATTAGGAAACTTGTAGTCCTCCCCAGCAAGTCCTTCAGCAATGAAGCACCTGCGCAAGATGCTCTGTATAAGCGGCTCCTTGCGTTTTGTATACTGCATTATGTTCTCGCCTGAGGTGCCGCTGGCGAGCGCCGCCTCGCGCTTTATAGCAGCGTAGGCGTCGCGATCGTCGTCGTGTGTGCGCAACCAGTCGCGGAACAGCCGGTGGCGCTTCACCTCAGCGCATTCGGGGCCGAAGACATCTGTGGATGGGGGCCAACGGTATGTGTTGGTTAGTCAGGGGAGTTCTTCTACATTAAACTTCATCCCCTATCACCTCTGCTACCAATCCTAATCTACCTAGATAGAATTCCGGGGAAGAAAGAGAAGAGACCGGATGGGAGGGGGTAGTGAGAGTTATAAACATACGCAAGTTCACGCGAGGCTCCGTAAAGCCGAAGAATCGGTGCTCGTACCAAGCCGGCTCCCGGAAGAGCAGTTGGAAGCCCGCAGCCTCGAGCGCAGGGACGTAGGCCGCTTCATCTTGAATGTCGGGCACGATGAGGTCGATGTCTAGGACGTTCTTGGCCAGGAGTCCCGGTACGCTGGTCGAGCCGACGTCTTTGAATTTTAAAAGCCCGTTGTCAGTCAAGGGTAGATAGATAGAGACAGAGGTAAGATGATTTGTCTCCGTCGTCTCCCTAAATCTTTCCTTCTTGACCAACTCATTGACTCTCTTGAAGGATCTTTTTCCCTTTCATTTCGAAGTCCTTACTCCCCACCAGGGCAAGAACAACGAAGGTGGAGAAAAAAGACTACTCACGCTGGATTGAAACAAACCCCTTCTCCCCGAGCGCCTCACGCATTATCTTTTCCACTTCGGCGTACCGAGCCGGCCAAGCAGGATCGTACTCCACGATCTCGATAGGTGTGGGCTTCCGGTGGGAGACACGCTCAGTACTCGACCCATCATCGGTGAAGAAAACCAGGACATCTGTGGGGTCGCCAGCCATGTTTATTTTCTCTCTTTCTCTTTCTGTCTCTCTTGTTTTCCTAGTCCCCTTCGCGTTTTCCTTCTTTTCTGCTCTTTTCCTGAAACCGTACGAAGTTTTAGAAATTCAAAGACAGGGAGCAGAAGAGGAGAAGAAAAAGGATGAGGATGCAAAAGAGAAAAGTAGAATGAGAGGAAAGGTTCGGTTCGGTGATGAAGATGCGGAATGTGGAGTGTTTATAGTGCTTTTAGACCGAAGGACACCGTCGGGCCACCCGTGTTCTGAATATGGGCTGTCCACTTCCCCTGCACGCATCACTTGCATCATAGGACGAATGCTGCAACGTCCGACGTCTACACGGCGTTACGAACCCACAGGTATCCACGGCGCCGGATGACTCACTCGGTGGACCGGCCGCATTGCATATAGCGTTAGACAGACTGCTGCAGTCAGATTTGGTATCTGGTAAGCACCCACCATGCACCGCAGGCTAACTTGCATACATACAAGTACCTGGTTAGGTACGTAAATGCGAAATGAGATGTTGTCAACCCATACGCGATATTTGTTACCATCGAACCTCGATGACAACAAGACTTTGATAACGTCAAGGCGAGTTACGGAGTATTAAGAGTCATGGACAAAAATCAACAATGTGGACAGTGAGCTTTGTCAACGAGTGAATTAATCGTTTAAGCGACCTAGGGCCTACGTGTATGACATTGGGACTCAAGTTAGCTGAGCTCTCCCAGAGTCCCCTCGATCAGATCAGTTCGGCCGATCCGCTAGAATACAAGTATCTTCTCTCTTCTCAGAACAGAATCTTATTTAGATTCGTATCTCAACTGGACCTTCACGTTTTCTTGTCTTTCAATCGGTCGTGACCACTGCCTCTCTTCTTTCCTTCATACAAAACAGGCTGAGACTTCTACTTGCTCGTCTCACCTCACCAAGCAAAGTCCAGTCCCGAATCTTAGCATGCTTTAAGTGCTCCAAGTATCTGCATCAGAGCCCTCGGGGAAGAAGAAGGCGATGATAGCAATAATGACGTACGTTGCCACAAGTAATGCACCTTCAAGGTAGTTACTCCGTCCATCCAAGATCAGGAAGTTGATGATGAAGGCTGACACGAAAAGACAGACGGTCTCGAAGAGCGTGAAATAAAGCGTCATCGGCTGGTTGATGATCCAGCCGATGATGACGACCAACGGCGTGACGAACAATGCAATCTGGATTGAGCTACCAATCGCTACTCCAATAGCCAGATCCATTTTGTTCTTCATAGCCACGGTGACAGCAGTGACGTGCTCTGCTGCGTTACCAACAATAGGGAGGATAATCAAACCGATGAAGATCTCACCAACAGCGCTATCTGCAACGACGTCCTGAATTGAATCAACGAGGAACTCGGCACAGACGGCGACAAGGGCGGTGGTAACAAGGAGCAGTATGATAGCCACTGGTTGAGAGATGTCTTCTTCCTTGTGGGCTTCTTCCTCAGCAGCGGCGGGAGCAAGGGCTGATGGCGGCACTTGTGCTGGGAACATGCCTCCAGGTGGTCGGTATTGAAGCTGGTTAAGCTTGTCTGGGAGCGAATTAGTTCGTCGTATACCATATCGAACCCTGGGCACTGGGCCAGCAGGGACAGTAGGTATCTCTCCGGGACGCTGTGATGGTTGCGAGAAGACCGGGGGAGCGAGACGATTGGCAACAGGCCGGAACGAAAGCGCACGCAGATTATTGAAGGGTCGCTTAGTTCCAACTGGCTCTAAATCGGTCGTACCATCCGTAGCGGGTGTTGTTGTTGATGTATCGGCAAAGTCAACCCTTCGGGGTTCACCGTTATCATGTGCAGCGCGCGCTGTCCCAGGATCCAATCCGACAATGTTCTCTTCCACAGCTTCTTCGACTTCGGGTTCGATGGGAGTCGAGGCTTTCCTATGCCGGTAATGCTTACGCTTAGACTGCTTGTGGCGATGTTTTCGGTGAGACTTGGGAGGGCGGTTGTCATCTTCAACCGCCTCATCACTGCCCATCGAGTTCATACGGGGGAAGAAGCCGGCTCTACCACTTGATGATTCTCCAGACTTGGAACCTTCGATAGCGGGACTAGTGTTGAAGGACGAAGTTCGGGTGCGAGTTCGCTCATCATCGGTATCAATGGATGCAACACTGGACTTTCTACGACGACGTCGAATCGCTCGCTTCACTCGCCGGGTCATAGTATTTCTCGAATGTGTAGATGAGTCCGAATCCGAGTCGGACGACGAGCTTGAGTCAGAACTTGATGTTTCCAACCACGCAGCGGCCGGACCAGGAGTAGACTCTTCATCGATAATATGCTGAGGTGTAGATTCGTACATGTACGCATGAGACTTCAGCTGGAACAGAAGATATACCACATAAACGAGGAGCAGGATCTAGATCTCGTTAGTTTATAAGAACTAGACTAACCAAAGTTTTCACATACGACGCTGATGGCTCGGCTGACTTTCAGAGACTCTGCGTCAGCCTTTGCCTGTGTGGAGAATGAGTAGTGAAACGCAGTCTAGAATTTTGAGTTAGAACGTTCAAACCCGTGGGGTAAAGTGTAACGTCTTACGGGAAGCACGAGGCTGATGACGCTCAAACTGAGCAAACAGGCACTCATTTGAGTAACAGTACTATTGTACACCTAAATGAAACAACATTAGCATTCGTTCAATAGGTAAAATCTCAGGAAGGGTGGCCAACCTGTTCTCGAAATCGTAGACCACCGAGTAGGAAGGCTCCTCCTAGAATGAGGAGTAAATTTGAAAGGATTGAGCCTAGAAGAGAGGCTTGGACAATGCGGATTTCGCCCTATATCCCGTCGTTAAAATCAGAAGTTTCTCCTGTGGCAGTGAAAACGAACCTTGACTAGTGCAATGCTGCATTTCAAAGTCATACTGTCAGCGTCATACTTTACACAATAACACCAATGAAGGGTGGAAGCTCGAGTATCACACTCGCCGCGCACCAGGGCACGTTAAATGCTTTTATACGTACATGCTACATGATGGTCAGCAAATCGTCGCTCTCGATTACTTCTCTCCTCGAAAACAGTTGTTGGTCAGGAATCTTACAAGATGATCAATTCAACAGCATTACCAAATGTCACATTAAGCAGCGCACCGACAGTGTCACCCAGCTTGTGAGCAACACACTCGGTGGCGTAGGCAAGTAGTGCAGCAAGAGGAATGATGGCAACGGCATTGATACCAAAAGTCGCACCCGGATTTGAATTCGGGATGTTGGCGACGACGATGCCGATAGGCACAAATACAAGACCTAGATTGATCCAGCTGTGGAACAGAATCTTCTTGACGGTGAGGAGGAATTGCATTGCGAAATTAGGTTTTTTCTTCTCTTCTTCGGTCTTCTCTGACTCTACGACAGTCCCCTCCCCCTCAGCTTTAGATGCCTGCGTTGTTGAGTTGCCGGCATTTTGGGTATTATCCAGGACTCCGTTTGGAGTTTTGCCATTGGAAGCGCGATCTCGGTCGGTGACGCCATTTGGGCTGTCGATGTTTTGTTGAGGTGGATTGCTTATGGGTAGCTCAGGGTTGCTACTGGAACCAGGGGATTTCGAGTCTCCATACGCATTGGTCCGTGCCCAGGAGCGTATGCGATCTGTAAAGGACGGCTGATTAGATGAGCTTTTCTTCATCGATGTATGGTACTTTGGCAATGTCGACGCCAAGGTCGTGGGTTGTTTGGGTTGGGAATGAAAGAAAAGATCCAGCCGGGAAGGGAGGCTGTAATAAATAGGGCTACCAAGGGTCGGATCATCGGGGCCTAGGTACTATACTTAGGTACCTCCACTGTGTCTGTCCTGAGATAAGGAGGACCGGAGCGCGGGGGTTTGTTCCGTGGATCACAGTGATTGGAGGCTTGCAGGGATCCTTTATGGGTAGCCAAGACTTCGGGTGGATTAGATGATGTAGGAATTGAGTTCTCGACCTCTCTAGTTGATCCAATGAGTCGGACCCTCAGAGATACTGAGTAGGTACATGAAGTACCTACTCCAAGACAGTGAATAAGATACAATGATATACAGGGAAATACTTCCCGGTATCCCTCCGCGTGATACAAAGAACAGAGAAAAGAAAATAGAAAAAGAGTTTCAAAAGTTGACAGGAAAGGTGTTTGGATGTCCAAGAAAACATAGGCATCCCATGACTCTCATCCCAATTTGGATAGCCAACATTGAGAAGGGACGGGCGCATTAGCTTGGACCACTCGCGAGGGCTTGTAGGAGATATACCAAGCAATGGCCACAGGCCCTGACGTGAGGTTTTGCCAACCAGTATCGGATGCATTGTGCAGCAGAGAGAGGTGTATAAAAACATTTGGAACCGTTTTTACTGTATAAAGAAGAAGATACATGGCAGTATGCCACACGTGTCATGCCGCTTGCAGTCGAAATGATTGGATACGGATCTTGTGGCAGTGTGAGGCGGCTCGGCACTAAGCTCGCGGGGGGGTTCCGGCACAGCTTTGTGTGACGGGATGATGACGATCAGGGCATCCGAACTAGGAAGTAATAAATGACGATAATTTGGACTTACGCATTCTCCAGATAGATTAGCCAAGTGGCGGAGATAAACCTTGGTGCTTCAAGCCACCAGCTTCCTTTCCTCCTAGCAAATATGGGAGGGAACTACCAGCTCGCTGAATCTCAATTGATAATCGATCTGATATGTGGCGCGCGGGTTGATATCAGGGCTACTTCGCAATTCTGGTAACGATATCCAGTAACAAAGAATTTTCGGTACTGGGTGGAATGTAACCAGATGATGATGGGACTGTGGAACGAAAGGAAATGCGCCAAGTTGTTGCACAACCGGTTGATTCCCGTGTTCGCAAGGCGGTCTCTGGAGTTTTGTCGCGTGTTGCGCGTCTGTCAGGCCCAATGTCAAAGTGTTGATGAATGTAGAAATAACAGTGGTTCGGTGCGGAAGCTACTAGTAAATAAATGTATGTGACACGCGATGCTGGAATGGGTCGATGACGAGAGTTGGTTGCTGCACAACGACGTGTTTCTGGAAAGTAACCTGAAGGTTTGGATGAATGCGCAGACAAGCTCAATGTTCAATTTCCCTTTTCTTTGCCTTTCTACGTAGCAAACTACCTTGTTTTGGCGCAAGGCGTTAGTCCAAGACAACAGCCAAGGATTTTTCGCTTGGATCATTAATGAAGATGACGATGTTGCAGCCTGCCAAGCTGCGGCCGCGTAACAGCTTGCCCCAAATGCGATTTGCTACGGCCCGTAATAATGAGGCCAACAGGGGCGACAACTCCTTCGGGCTTGGCGCTATGCCATGTTCCGAGTGCGACTTGGCTGCCCACGTGGCGGCGTTTAGTCCACCTGTGGCTTGTCGGTTAGTGACGTAATGATCCTGCCCTTGGATCTGGTGTTGCACTATGCTATCACCAACTTCAAGATCCCTCAGATTTGAGAAACACCAAATGCAGGGAGAAGTGAAATATTGGAACTATCGTTGTGCTCCATTCCGTATTTCTATATCTAGCCAATCACAGTGGACATACGAAGACCCAAGTAGGAAATAGTGCACGTGTGTTCACCTCCCGGTGCCGCGAAATCGGTATTTCTTGTGTAGCTGTTGTCCAGTAGCATAGACACGGAAAATTACAAGATATCGGCCGGGTATAACTTCGTATCTCTTCTGAAAAGTGTGCAGTCAAGCAGCAATGGCCAACATATATTGTAGATAGTATCCCAACTCACTTTCTCATTGTATTATGACTGCTTTCTAGGGGGTCTCCCAAAATCTATTTTGTGTGACTTTGCAATGTATCAGAATGACATGTCATAAACAAAGGCCAAGCTGAACCAATATCAAAGTAAGGTATATGCCAAAAGGTGTCTTCTAAGGTAGGATTGGATATCACCAACATGCCAAATATTCAAGTCTCCCCCTTCCGCCCCTCTTCCGCCTTTCCCCTTCTACAAATCAACGCAGTTCACGAAACGCTCCTCTCCCCTCTTAACTAGCCTCAACGGTACGAAAGAGCCGTTGTAGAGCTTGAGCGTAATCCGCGTCTCAGCCGTTCCCATGACATCCCTTGATCGCTTCACAGCCTTTGCATATAGTTCGCTCTTCTCCTCATCCGTCATGCGCGCAACCTCCTCGTCCGATGCCCAATCACTAACATCATTCTCAATGCTGTATTTCTGGAAAATGACCGCGAAGGCCGCGAGCACCTCGACAATCGCCATGCGGCGACCGAGACAGCTTCGTGCACCGTCCGAAAATGGTATGTACGACCCTCGGACGGGTCGGTACATAGATGCACTAGTGTCCGGGCCGGCGTACCCGCCATAGTCCTCAGTGTCCTCGACAAAAGTCTCGCTCTTCTTCTCCGCTACGGACATTGAGGCTCGGAACCACCGCTCCGGTACCCAGTCGTCAAGATCCGTCGACTCACCCGTGATCTTGCTTGGTTTCGTCGGCCAAACACGGGGGTTCCGGTGTGTCGCCGCCATCGATAATCCGATGTACGTGTTAGGTGGCAGTGTACGCTTGACGCCGTCGATCGTTACGCTCTGTTCCTGCGTGGGTGTTGTCTTCTTAGGTACCTCAACTACGGGTGGCATGAGTCGTAAGGTCTCATTCATCACGGCGCCGAGCATCGAGGCCTGCATGGCATTCAGCTTCTCATCATAATCCCACTTCGCCGGGTCCGAGTCACGGCCTAGAATCCTGTCCACGTCCTGCTGCACTTGCCGTTGTACAGCCGGGTTGTTCGCCAACTCGAGAATCGAGAAGTGCATCGTGTTGGCCGTTGTCTCGTGGCCCGCCACGAACATGATGAAAGCATTGCCTATGATTTCCTCGTCGCTCAACTTGATCCCCGATTTCTTTTTCCCCTCGTCGTCTCCGTACAAGGTGGAAACTAGCGAGCCCATGAGATCCATGCCTGGTTGGTGATCACCACTTCGGATGTCCGCCGCCTTCTCTGCTATGAACTCTCGCATATACTGGCTATAATTGTCTCGGGCCTCCTTGGTCTTCTTAAAGTGCTCGATCGGAAGATTATCTAGTTCTCAGTCAGAATATTCCATCTCCATTACGGCCAAAATGAATATCACCTACCCAACAGGATACAAGGGCACACAAGGATTGTTAAGAGATATTTCAAAGTCCTCTCAATAGACTCGGGAAAGGTCAGAGAATGACCAGCGACCGGATCAACACTAGCGTACTTGATCGACTTGGGATCCGCATCCGCTGGAAGAGCTTGATCCGGCCAGATCAGCCGCAGGCCAAAACCCGCGTAGCTGATAATGTTGAGGGCGAGCGTCATTGTGTCATGTTCGACACTCTTGATGATCCCTTTCTTCTGTTTTTCCAACCAGTACGCCATCATCCCTTGTGTTTGTTCGATCGATTCTCTGAATATGAGAGCTGCGTTCTTCTCGTTGAAGGAGGACGAAGTAATCTTTCGGTGCAAGCGCCAGACTTGTCCCTCGGTGGTAAGGACATTCGTACCGAAGGATTGGAGGATCTTGTAGTGCTCGGTGGGCTTCGGGAACGCCTCGCGTCTCGACGACACTTCGTGCGTGAAGCTCGGGTCGACGGTGTGCATTAACAAGATGCTCGGGGTAGCGATGACAAGTGTCTCAGTGTGCGCCTTCGCGAACGCCTTATATGATCTCGAGTATAACCAGTTCGGCCAACAAATGCTAAGAAGTTATACGTCAATCGAAGGGTTGGCAATGTGTACAGTACCAAGAGGTACACATACTCTTCAATGTCTTCCCAGTAGCTCTTTGGCCAGAGCAGCTTCATCAGCGGAACCCAGATAATGGCAAATGCTTGTCCGTACGGAGTTATTGGCGTAACGGCTGAGAAAGGGTCAATTTCCGCGATGGTCCAGTCAATTTGTGCTACTAGCAATACTCACGAAGGATATAGTACTTAAGGCCAGTCGATTTTGCCCTCTCTATTTGCTTGCGCAGGCTAGAGACATAGCGGTACATTCCCACGGCCGCAAGGGCACCAAATATCAACAGTACAGACGACAGCATGGTGGGCAGAAGCCAAATTTCGTCGCGCGACCCTTATGAACGTGCCCTACAACTTCCAAGGTCTTGAAATCTATCTTTTCGACCGTAGGGATTTCTAAGAAGGTGGGTGTGGTGGATGGCGGTGGTGGGGATCGCCAACACTGATGACGCGCGCAGTTTGGTCGCCGTCGTTAAAGAGCGAACAACTATGATTATATGCCCGAGTTGGGTCAAGCTAACAAGCTAAAAGATAGTGAATATTCAAGTGCGGCCAGCAGCGGTTTCTACGAGATATGTATTTGCGATAACATGCATCAAACGACTGAGCCGCTCGGCCCTCATTCGGACTCACCATTCCAGCCCGCGACAGCACAGGTTCGGCTTCCCTGCTTGGAAAATGTGATATTGTGAGGATATTCTCTCACACTAGAATGGTCTCGGAAATGCCTGAACCCGGGAGCCCTGCAGCGCCAAAGCGGGGACGCCACTTCTTATTTACTGTGTTCGAGGCGACCCTTTTTTTTAAGAAATCTCGCTCTCATGTCGTCCAATAAGCATTGTGCCGCATCCCGTCCTCTTGGTCGAAACCCGATTGCCAGAACTTCTAACCGAGCCTCCACCGTATAGCCGTATGGGCACATGCACATCCTCGCTTAGAACTCCCCGTCATTACCTTCTAATCTTATCACAAGGTAGTTATAGCCGCTAATTCTAGTATAACATAGCAGTTTGAACCGATTCTACGCAGCTAACACAGCCAGGACCAACATTCATTTCTAGTCGGATCTTGTGCTTTTTCAATTCTCGATCTACCTTTTGGCATGCCAAGGGACTTGCTGCATTATTGGTTTATCAAATAAACTTAGGTTTTCGCTACCACCTGCCCTCTAGGTTGTTACATGGCCGCTTTTCTGCTAAGAGAGATAGATCTCGGTGTTCTTACTCATCATTATGGCTATCGGAGTCTAACATATCCTCGTCGCCAGGCAAGCGGTTCGAGGCAAAAGTGACATGCTTCTAACATTAGGTAACCTCTCGCAAAACCACTCAATATAAATGTACTATGCGTTGAACTTTTGTTCCATCTTGATTTGACTAGACTAATAATATGATTTGCTTCAATTCTCAAATAAAGGTATATGTTTAAGCCAGAGCTATAGTCATGTTCAATACTGCATCAAGAGGTCATGTTAGTAGTAGGATACCGTTAGTTTTCCGCATCGCTTGTCAAGCTTCACTCTACTCAGATGTATAGCAAAAGATCACTGTAATTAGAAAGTGAAGTCATTTGAAGATAAAATAAGTACGTATCGAAACATATTAATTATGAGAGCAGGCATATATAATAAGGCTAGTCCTGCTTGCCTGCCTCAATTCTCTCCTCCATCAGTTGTTTGCGGCGTTGGCGCACTCTTCGCACTGGGAAACCATAACCGAAAGCGAAAAAAGGAAAGAAAGAACTTCAACAATAGCAGTAGAGAATCCATACTTATAACAAGTCGCGCGGGTGTCGAGTCCTTAACTATCTCAATTCGAAAATTCGATCCGGAAAATCTTCGTAGAATTGCTCTCGCACAGCTTCTCCGTCCATCATCCCATGGAGATAGCAGTCGCCCTTGAACTCGTAATACAGATGAGGATCTTCCTCTTCGGCGGCCTCTATTTTCTGCCTTTTCGAGGTCTTGGTGCGTTTTGAACGATTTAAACGTCGAGACATCGGATCGGATTCATGGCTGCCGTTCCTCTTGTGGCCTTGCGGTGTCTTGGTGGCGTGATTGCCTTCTCCATCGGCCGTCTTGTCCATATTGCCATCGTGTTTGCTCGGATCCCGAGTGTCGTGTTCTAGGCTGCCGTTGTTTTTAGTCTGCTGACCCTCGTCAATGTCTTTTGGCAGGTTATCATCTAGGTCACTATCATCATCCTCGACGCTTTCATCTTTGTCGTCCTGCTTATCTTTCAACTTGGCCTCTGCCTCTGCAGCATCCTTCGCCAACGCCTTTTCGGCAATTCTCTTGGCTCTCATCATCGCATACCACTCTCCAGTTTCTAACCATTCAGCCTTCTTTTGCTCGATCCTGGGTGTTCTCTTGACCTTGCGCTCGCAGTTCTTCTCCCACTGACGAATGCATGCCTTGAGGGCTTCTTTGCCGTCTTCAAACTGCTCTCTCGCAAGATCGCCCTCCTCATTCTTCGTTTCATTCTTTCTTGTCTTCCTCTTTTTCTTGAGAATGACCGGCACCGTGCAACCGTAAAGGATGGCAACGCAATCGTCCTTCTCCACATTGTACGCGAGACCTAGTCTTCCAGCCTTGGTCTTGAACATGCTTCGGTTCCAGATAACAGCATGGACTCGGCGGCAAAACTCGGCCACTATGGAGTTCCGCTCGTTATTGATAAGGGCGGTTGTATCAACTCGTCCGCTTGAGATGCTTCCCTTATGAACGGATTCTTTGCACGCCCTGGCATAATAGTAAGGCGGGTTGCGATTGTCTCGGCCTCTGTCTGCTACCAATGTTCTCCAAAGTTCGTCAGGAGGGTCCATAGAGTATCCGTTTTCTCCTTCCTGCCAGCCGGATAGATCGAGCCATGACTTGGGAATACTGCCGCCCTGTGACGCATCCATAACTTTTTCAACTTTGTCAAGTTCGAAACCCTGGACATAGAGACTGTGGTGGCGGAGACTAGGCCTTTTCCTAAACTTCAGCACATCGAGATTAGCATGCCTAGTTTGTGCGGCGCTGTAGTTGCGGTGGCCGTCGGATGGCTGACCGACTAGAGGATCTGCATTGGTTCGACCGGTCTTGAGGAAACGCATGCCGGGATGACGGTCAAGACTGAAAGGGGCTCTTGAAGCAGGAGCCACCCACGAAGGTAACTCTAAATCTCTTTCCTCTTCAGGCTCGTCCGAGGTATTCTCATCTGTGTCATCGTCTTCATTCTTCTTTTGCTCTTCCCTCGACTTTCTCGCATTCTTTTGCTGGTTCTTTTCCTTCCTCTTTTCCCACTTAGCCTCCATGTTCGCCTTATACTCGTTACACCACTCTTCATATTTGTCCCATCCATCCCCCGGTTTCCAGATAGCAGTACAGCCCTCTGGTGGAACCCATACTTCCTTTTCCTTGATCTCCTTGAAGTACTCTTTGAGATTACGGGGATCCAGGACTCTCTGATCTTCGGCTGTCTTCACAAGCTTCCACTTGACATGCTCATTCTTCGTCTCTTCTTGGTTGATTTCAGACTTTCGAATTTTCCAGTGCATGTTCTGCGGTCGTTTCGGAAAAATTCTTTTCGATTTGAATGGAATTTCGAAATTTTCATTTTGTCCCTTGTCCAATCTAACAGTCTTTTTCTTTGATGGTTCCAGAGCCCATGGCCGACATAAGATGTCCAAAGCCTGTATAGGGTCTAGTCTTTGCTTACGGCGGATCGCGAATCGTACGAAGTCACGACATACATCGGAATATTGCCGGCTGTAATCGATAGGGAAAGGTTTCTCTTCGAGGAACTTGTCGAATAATGTCATTGTCAGAACCGACTGGTCTTTCCCATCAAAAGCTGCTCCCACAAACGGTGCTGCGTCCCTAGCTATGGCCAGCAAAGAGTAGATGACGTCTCGAGGCTCTGTAGCCTTGAAGGTAAACATGGTCGAAACAAGGTATTCTAGACTCAGAAGACTTCTCCGCTCCAGCGGGTCGATCGTGCGAACCTTGAGCAGCCTCTGCCTTAACTCTTCTCTCGTTTCCTTTTCCCCTTTATCGTCGTGCAGCGGTGAGGTCTGAGCACGGAAGACCTTTCCAGTGGCCTGGACAAGTAAACTGGCCCCGAGCTCGGACACGTACTCAAACCAGCCGGGAACGTGACGGAACTTCTCATCCTTCTGCATGATCTCCGAGAGGCGGTGCGTGGCTGTTTCCACTTCCACAAAAAGCTCCACGGCAACAGCGAATTCTTTCCAGGAAATAGAATGTTTCCCACAATATACAGTCGCTTGCCTCGCGAGCGCAATCTCTTGGACGACCCAACGCCGACTAAACCACGGTGCTTGCATTAGCATCATAAGTGCTTGCCATTTGCGGGTGTAGCGCTTGTCGGAACAGATCGTGTCGAAGTTTTTGAGCTCCATGATCTCGTCCCGTATAAAGTCGATAGCCACCTTACTGTCCTGTGTATCTTCTCCGAGCCAGATACACACCTGCTTAGCCCGAGTGTAGATTCTTGACATCATCTGTACTTGATGATTGCGCTCTTCAGGGTCCTCCTGACATATACATATCGCATCTATCCACAGGGTCCTCGCTTCATCTGACTTGCGGAGATATTTCAAGGCCAAGGCTAAGTCCCGCCGGACTTTGATCTTGAAGGTTTTGTCGTCCTCCAGAATTTTGACGGCATATTCAGGCTCATCGTTTCCCCAACACCATGACAGAGCTTCATACTCAATCATCTTCTCAGCCACGGAATCCCACTCTCCCTCGAGTTTGTTGAGACTTTCAGCTTCCAATTCGGCCTTCTCAGCCTGAGTTCTGTTCTTGACTTTCTCGCATCGTTTCGCCCACTCTGCCTTGCCTGCTTTCTTATGTGCCTTTCTATCCGCCTTGACCTTTTCGTCAGCCTCATCAACGCCGGGCTTGTAGCACTCCGGTAGGGCCACAGTCACGGGTTTCGTGTCTTGTGATTTGGCGTGGTTATCGTCTCTGAGCTGCATCGGGACGTGGAAAGTCGGGTCATAATCTGCCTCGATGAATTTGCAGAATATGTCTTGGCTCTGAGTCTCACCGCTCATAAGCTGGACAAGCCGGATCCTCTTCTTGTCGCCCGGTAGTGGTTTATACTTATACTCCTTGAGTTTCTTGAGGCTGTCGCTGTTGAACTTTTGAAGGTCTGAGCGGTAACCGGGCATCTCTGGTAGCCCGCCGCGTTCATTCAGAGATACAATGAGATAATCGCGATCACCAAGCCGGAGAGGCTGTGGCTGCCCACGATTCGCGGAAAACATGTCCCAGAGGGAGGGTTCCCACGGTGTCGACTCCTCCCAAGACATTGTGGCTCTGTTTTCGGGTTCTCCTATCCGCCCCAAGGGAATTTGCTTTACTTTGACAGTGTAATTTTTTGAAAGCGTTATCCCAAAGTTTAAGGGTAGAAATATGAGGTAAAGGGGTTCCAGCTAGTAACAAAAGGGTGAGTGTAGGGGGGCAGCCGCAGCTCTCTAATAAATCCAGTGCCCTCCAACTCCATGATGAATTGTCCGAGTCCCTTATATACACAACTATAATTGCCTCCAACTATACCCCTTTCGATATTCCATGAGGGGGGCGTCCAATAATTTTGGAGCTGCAAGACGCAAATTGATGGCTTGATCGAGGTCGCATTGACCTAGGCGGCCCATAACAAGGCTGGATACAAATTAGGACACCCGAAGAAGAAGTTATGAGCCTCTATGAATCCTTCCGGCGGGAGCACAAGATCATGGTGTGGCCAGACCCTCTGGTGCGGCTGCAACCTCGAGGAGGCCAGACAGGATAGGATTGGACGAGGCTCCTGCAGCTCGGGGCTGAATGCATAACGGCAAGCAGCTATCCGCAGCGGCGCACAGAACTAGGACCAATTAGGTCGGTTCTCCAGCACAGATGACCATATGGCGAACCAACACACATGGCAAAGAGCGGGAGGGGATGGCCTGATCCAAGCTCTCTGGGGACATGCTTCGAGCCTCTCGCCCGATACGGCTTCCATCACGGCGCTTAGAGTCGCAAGTCCAGGGGAGCTTCCCATTGAGATTGTCGCTGCAGATGTTTGCCGATCTTCAGTTCATGTAGATCTATGGCTTTGGAGAAGAACTAATCAGCTGTCTGGGCTGACAGCCACAATGGACCAGGATATGCAGACTTTGATTGCCAGCTGCATATATCACCAAGTATCGGGTATATCTCTCGTAATGACATCGGCATGGGTTACTAAGTTGATTCGGGAAGTGTCCAAAGCCGGCCTGATTTTATGTGAGGTTGTTGTTGAGTTACTGGATATTGATTCAATTAATCCTTTAGTTTTCAAAGGGTAGTCCGTTTCAGGTTTCTTGATGGAAACCAACTCACAGAGAGCTTCCAATTCGTTCGATAAGCCCAGAAGGATTACGCGTCACGGAAATCCTTATCGCGAGTTTGCCAACAAAAAGCCCCAGAGTCACTGATCAAGAGTATTGTAAATCTTGCAAATACAAAATGTCTGCGTTTTCGGTATAAATAGGCATAAATCATTGTGAAAATGCTGCGCCGGCCATTGCTGGCGATACTGTGCCATGCATTGTGGGCTAGTTCCTCTGTCTCGGCCGAGACGGGAGAGCAGGTCCCATTAACACGACCTCTCACTCAAGATAACGCCACCTCACGCCCACGCTGGCCGCTCAATTTCACTTCCACAGCGCCGCACATATTCTCATCTGCGTCGTCGCTCCTGCAACAATGGGGAAACACATTCTTCCCCAACGGACACGCCATCGTAGCATGCGAGATAGCGCCGTACACGTTATTCTATCACGGACGACAAGATGATGAAATGCCGCCAAGCCCAGAATGGCTTGCATTTGATCTGTAAGTTTACCAACCTACCTACCTCGTTTTATATAATTATATACACTTTTATGTATGTCCATTCATCCGGCAATGATGATTTCTCTGTCGCCACTTATTCTTTCTAGGTAATGCCAACTCAAACAGATGCATACTCACATAGCTAACATACATCCCCAGCGGCATGGCCTACGGAATAATGGGCAGCTTCCCAGACTCGCACATCCTAACCTACCAGACAACACGGACCACCAAAGCCGTCTACTTCGACGGCGAATCCGCCACGCTGATGGGTCTCGGACAACTGGACACGCAAATGCTGCAAATCTACGGCAACATCAGCGGGCCGTCACTCGGAAACGGCTTCCGGGGCTTAGGCGAAGAATACGCGCGCGCCCACGGTCTCTGCGACTGGCTTCTAAAATCCGGCCTGCGCGGACCAGGTTGGGGGTTCGAGGGTGTCATCCGTATGAATGCTGCTTTCGAGATGATATGGTGCGATTTCACGAGCCCGAGTTTGAGATTGCTTTCGCAGGTTAATATTACGGCGCCTTTGCTGCCAAGTGAAGAAGAGGAGAAGGGAAGTTTCAAAGGGGATCCAGGAGAGGGAGAAGATCAACGGAAAATCCTCAAATCTAGGCTTAAAGCAGAAGAACCTTCAGACCCTGATCCACCACCCTACTACACCCTCCCCCCTCAACCAACCCGCACCGACTCCTCCAGCGATCCCACCAAGCCCGCGCCGCCCCCAAACTGGCGCCACAGCGACCGCGAGCCATTCCTGGCAGCACAATCCTGGGCTTGGTTCGACAGCGCCGCAGCGCACTATGGCGGCTCCGTTGCCGGCGGGTTCGGGGAGACGCGCGCGAAGGTCCTCCCCTGCGGGATCCTGAGTTACTACTCGCCTCGCTTCGGACATCTGTCGACATGGCGGGCTGAGGAGGAACGGCACCGGCTGAATCTGACGGAGAAGGGGTTCTGGGAGGGAAGTGTGAACCGGAGCGAGAGAGGTATGCAAGAGGAAGATCGGCGGCGCGCGCTGCAGGATCTCACTCGTCGCAAACGACTCCATCACCTCGCCAACACAACTGCCGAGGAAGCGGCGATGATGCGGGGGGATGCGGAGCGTACCTTGAAACGATATGTTGGATCCGGCTCTTCCTCTTCTGAAGCCGCGCCAGAAGAGATGTGTTCTGGCGCAGATTGGGTCGTCATGACGAACGAGATCAAGCAAAGTACGACGACGCAACTGAAAGAGACAATGCTGTTACTCTCGATTTTCCCGTCAAACCACAGTGACAGAAAGCCTGCTATAACCACCAATACGGCTACCAACACCACCGCCTTACGAACATGGCTTTCAAGCCTAAGATCCCTAAACCACCTCTTCATGGTCAGCTATCTCGAATATCCCAAAGCCAGCTTCTCCTCGTCCTCTTCCTCTTCCTCCAACGAAAATCCATCAACCACCTGGAGCATCCACTCAGACTTATATGCGCAAACCTACTCCCGCTGCCGATACCGGTATACCCGGCTAATGGAACCGTCATCCTCATCTGGCACAGACCCCTTCAACCCCGAAGAACAAGACCTCCGATGGTCCGTCGAGGAGACGTTCGGCGCGATCTGCTCCGTGCTGCTAACGATCGGCTTCGGCATCGAGCAAGCCTGGGCCACGCACTTCCAGCACCAGCACCCATTTACTTTTACCAGATCTAGATCTGCATCTGGGATAGAAGTGGATGAAGATTTACGCACCCTCGCAGCCTTCTGGGCGGATGGTCTCGATGAGCTCGTGGCGTGGCTGGGATGGGCTGATGAGTTCGCTGGTTGTAAGGAAGTTTGCGCGTGGGATGAGAGATGTTATATTCCCATCTGGCCGTTTATTCGGATGGGTGGTCCTGGCCGCGGCGGAAGAGGTGGTCCGCCGGGAGGAATGCCGCATCCCCCTCCGGGACGGTCACCACACCACGGCGGGGATCGTCCCAGTGATGGACCCCCTCGTGGTCCCGGAGGAGATGGTCCTCCTGATGGTGGCCGAGGTCGAGGACCGCCTTCCCGCAGCGGCCGTGGGCCGTCTTGGGGTTGGGACGAGTCGGATTTGTGGGAGCCAAAGTGCATAAAGGCGTCGTATTTTGTACGTGGTTGATTGGTCTATTAGCTAGGATAGATTTCTATGTTTTCCCGTAGAATTATACCCCTTGCCCTTGTCATCTATTGTAATAATAGCTCTCGAGCATGCCAGGCGTGACAATTGTGAGAGTTTGAAGCATTGCCCAGCATGATGATCAACCGTGCTCTCAATATCAACAGGTGGGCATGTAGGCACATATCTTCTCGGAGAGTCTTTTTAGCCTAAGCGTCGGGTATATCGAGACTTGCCTCGAGGAAGTCATTGTTAGATCGCTTGGGGCTTTGGATGCCTGGGCATATACACGTGAATCTATTCTTAAATTACCTTTGTGTACCTTCTTCCGCCCATCATGTTGAGATAAAGGCCTTCATAGCAGCGACAGCATCGCCATCGTGAGACTTCAACAGCTCGGTAGCTTTCGGTTTCGTCAAGTCGAGTTCGTCAACCTTAGGGGAATAGCACGTCAGTCACAGCTCCCAAAACCGCCCCCATCTCTCTCTCCCCCTCAATGGCCATCCCAGCCAGCAATCAAAAAGACTAAGAAAGACTCACAAGCAAAGCGACATCAGCAGCATCAACCTTAACCTTCTTAAGGTCCTTCTTCTCCTTCTCAGCACTAGCACCTCCCAGATTCTTCATAGCCTTGCTAACAGCAGCAGCGTCAACATCGGCGGAAACACCTGCATCGCCCGAAGCATCGAGGCTCGCGAGGGCAGCGGCGGCTTTGCGGTCCTCGGCAGACTTGGCGGCCTGCTGGCCCTCCTGGAGCTCGTCCTCGACATCGCCGGTGGTGGCGCCCTCGCGGATGGTGCTGGGCTGGGGCTCGGCCATTGTAATGTGGTGGTTGGTGTTTGTAGGTGTAGACAAACAAGTGCCAAAGGGCCGAATGACAAGAATGCGACGGCCCGGACTGTGTATTCGGACGGGAAGTTACGTACGGCGGCGGAAGGGCGTCGTCGAGGTCCGGACGAGAAGAGTATACCTACAGTGTCGGCGGGTTTGCGGTCAAGGAAAGATGGGTAGAATATTATTAGTGGGGGTTTTAAGAGAAAAGACAGCACTGCAACTCCAAACTGATGGCGGGGGAAGTGGCAGGTCCTTGCTAATTGCCCAATCCGGCAAGAATTATTTAGCACAAGTCCAGCAAGGTCCAGCCAGGTCCCATTGCATACCCGTCTCCGATGCACCATACCACAAAAAATTCGATATGACGCCGTAAAAGTGGCTTCATCCGGCCTTGCCATCCTTCCGGTCAATTTTGGAAAATCGTTTCATTATCAAGTTCCAAGTTGGGTTGAGTCATAGTAATACAGGAACTTGGCACATCCTACCGTATAATCCCCGATACTCGTTCCATTTACTATTTTGACTCACCTAGTTCAATAAATCTAATTGACTATAAGGGTCTACAAAACCAATTGGAGGGGTAAGTTGTCTCCTTCTTTTTTCATATCAAAGCCCCAGCAAAATTAGTCCAGACTAATAACAAGACTTTCATTAGTTGCCAAAGGGAGTGCATTCAGTTGTATTCTTAAATGACTGCATTGTTATTCATTATTCCTAAAAGTCATTAAGCAGTCATGAGCTCCTCCCAAGAGCACACCAACGGCACCAGCTCGTCCTGGACGCCCGCAACATGGCGCTCGAAGCCTATCAAGCAATGCCCAGAGTATCCCGACGTTGCAGCCCTGCGTAAAGCAACCGCCGAGCTATCTACTCTCCCGCCAATCGTGCACCCACACGAGATTGAGAAACTGAAGCAAAATCTCCGCGATGTCGCCCGTGGCGAAGCCTTCCTGCTTCAGGGCGGTGATTGCGCCGAATTGTTCGACTACTGCCGTCAGGATGCCATTGAATCCAAAATCAAGCTCCTGCTACAGATGAGTTTGGTTCTCATCTGGGGTGCCAACAAGCGTGTTGTCCGTATTGGTCGGATGGCAGGGCAGTATGCAAAACCGAGATCAAGTCCGACGGAGATTGTCGATGGGAAGGAGGTGGCTTCTTTCAGGGGCGATATCTTAAATGGTTACCACCTTGAGGATAGAGAATTGGATCCGCAAAGATTGGTCAAGTGAGCTTTGCTCTCGCCGTTCTGATTTATGATAGAACTAACCAATCCTCCCAGGGCCTACAACCACTCAGCCGCAACCCTAAACTACGTGCGCGCCTCCATAGCAGCCGGCATAGCAGACCTGCACCGTCCACTCAACTGGTCTCTAGGTCACGTCAAGGACCCAGAGCTCAAGGCAAAGTACTCGGTAGCCGTGCACTTCCTCCAGGATATGCTCCGCTTCATGCACACCATCGGCGCCGTCGGATCCGACACTGACAACACCAAGCTCGACACCGTAGACCTATTCACGAGCCACGAGGGTCTGCTGCTCGAGTACGAGGAGAATCTAACCCGGTTGATGGATGTACCGGCTTCGGCACTAGAAGGCAACAACGGGGTAGGACTGAACGGGAGTGGTCCACAGAAACAGTGGTACGATACCTCTGCGCACTTCATTTGGATCGGCGACCGCACGCGGCAGATCGACCACGCACACGTCGAGTTCTTCCGAGGTATCGCGAACCCCATCGGGATAAAAGTCGGCCCCACAACGCCCACCTCAGATCTCCTCCAGCTCCTCCGGACTTTGAACCCGAATCTCGAACCCGGGAAAATTACGCTCATAACCCGTTACGGCGCGTCTAAAGTCCGAGATCTCTTACCAGGCCACATCCGCGCCGTCGAAGGAAGCGAGTACAATGGCCTCGTGATCTGGCAGTGCGACCCCATGCACGGAAACACGCGGAGCACAGGAACGGGAATAAAAACAAGGAGATTCGACGATGTCTTCGAGGAGCTGAAGCAGACGCTGCAGGTCCATAAGGAGGAGGGGAGTTACCTCGGCGGCGTGCACCTGGAGCTCACGGGCGATGCTGTCACTGAGTGTCTGGGTGGTTCTGAGGGTTTAGACGAGGATGATTTGTCGACTAATTACACGAGCTTCTGCGATCCGCGCCTTAATGAGCGGCAGGCTCTTGAGCTTGCGTTCCTTATTGCGGATTCTTACCGTAAGGAGAGGGATCTTTAGCTTGTTGGTTATGTAGAATTGGAGAAGAAAGCGAAAGGTATGACTTGTAACTCGGGATCATAGGTAGGGTAGAAAAAGGGACCACATCAAAAGGGGTCGACTTCTATGCAAATAAAATCATTTGATATTCTATGGAAATGGTGACTGGAATATGCAGTGACAAAAGTTACATCCCACATAATTACAAACCGACACAACACACATCCATGTACCATACTGCTAATTGCCAGTTGTGCCACACTTGTATGTGGTGAACTTCACAAGCCCTAACAATGGCAGCCTGGCCGAGTTGGGAAACAAAACGCTCTCTCTCGCTCCCTTCTATCTCCATAGTACCTTGCCTCAAGTATGGTACGTCGGTATATTGATGGCGGCTAGCTACTTAATGATGCATGTACCTAACAACTACGTATACCTAGGTAGTATTTCGAAGATGTCCTGACTGACGGCTGTTCATATCAAACGGCGTCATTATCATGACTTGAAGCATGACAGATATCTACGAATCTTTGTTTCGATCATAACCAGTACCGAGTCGCGGATACTTATCTCTCCATACCTGTTCCAACAAGGACATTAAGACGTAACCAAGATAAAGTCACAAAAGCCATGAGTTCGAAAGTACGAGCATTTCAGTTTATCAATATATTATCATCCACTGTTTGGCCTATGTATCTACCTCACCATTTCACTCTACTCAGATAGTCTCCTTGTCCATCCTTTTCTATCAACACAACACACCTGCCAACGTCTTGTCACATCTGCTGTTGTTCTTGTCCAACAACAAGCAGCATCCTCGAGTTCCGTTTTGGGGGTTTGATTCCGCGAATCGGGGTGAGCGACTCGCCCAGATTCTACAATGCCATATCTGTTCACCCCATCTCCGGTCCCCGCCGTGATTTCAATCATCTTCAACAGTAGCTTGTCGTTGCCCTCGGCTACCACCAAGGGGGTTCCTGGGGCGCTGCAGGTTTAGTACTGCATCCATTTTGGGCGAAACAGGTTTGGCTATGTTTCAACAAGGGTGAAAGCTCGAGAAAGAAAATAAAAAAGCAAATATTAAAAAGTAACAGGGTCAAAGGAACAGAAAGACCTTCTAAATCATCATTCCAACTCCCTGCCAAATGCCCATAGCCATAACGAGAAATTATAGTTCCGAACCGTTCACTAGTAATCAGATCGTGTCATCCGTCAACCCAATACCAGCTGAGTCGGTATTAGACGTGTCGTATTCGTGAAGAGTGGGGGGAATGTGGGCATTTGAAATTGGTTGATTACAATCATTGATCCATCTCGTGTTGACCTGTCAAGGTCAGATGAACACCCACCAGGCGACTGCACCAGATATGCCGGGCTGGAAGCTTCCCAAACGCCCGGCCAAGCTGGTATCTGGATTGTGTAGGTTTATCTGCCGTCCGGATCGGGGAGTACCGTTGTCAAGCTTGTTTGCCTAGACCTCACCACCTCTGGCTCGTCCCCGTCGTCGGAAGAAGTCCATGACTCTTTTGGCCGCACCGGTACTACCAGCGTGGTCACGCGGTCTTCCATACTCTTCTTCTCCCTCATAGGCATCTACGAACCTCCGGTTTTTCTGCAGCCGCTGGCCCTGTTGTGCTCCAGTCTGGCGGTTTTCGTATGGGTCCGCTGCGTAGTTTGCCTGGTGCGGAGCCGAAGTGGGCGGTTGGCGCTGTTGTGTCCGGTCAATTGATGACTCCGAGCCCGAATTCAGGACCGCTCCTTGTTGTAGGTAAGACGGAATGGCAGAAGCTTGGGAAGCCGAGGGATATCGACGGTGCGTAGTGTTAGCGCCATAGCCTGCTTGAGGTGCTGACCCCAAGCGCTGCTCTTGGGGTTGTTCATACATGCCATCTGTACGGTTGGAACTAGTATTTCCGCGACTCTGTGGTTGAGTGGCAAATTGATTGTAAATTTTCGGCTCCGGTGGTTCTTGGATAGGGAGGTCAGGCTGGGATACCTCAGATGACGGCGGCGAGGAATCTTTACCCAGTCCGATAGCTTTCATGAGCGAGAACCGCCTTTGGTGAGTTGGTTTCTCAAACGATCCTTGAGAACCGGCCACACTGCCGCTGCGTTTCTTTCCTACTCCTATAGAGAATGACCTTCGCGAAGCACGAGAGTCCATCGATGTTCTTGATTCGCCAGGCATGGTGTTGGACATACTGATAGGCGGATATTTCTTCGAAGGTTTCTCTGTTTGCTCTGGTCGCTTCTTGCGGCCACCGAAAATCGAACCGGTACGACCGAATATCTTGCCGCCGATTTCTCCGAGAGTATTTGACCGGCGGTGTCCCTTGTTCTCGCTCGGCGGGTGCTGAGTTGTCGGACTTCCATATCCAGAGACCTCTGCAAACTTGGGTGGTATGTTTATACTAGGTCGCCCAAAGCCAATATCGTTCGTCTCTTGTGGTATAGGTTTAGAAATAACATAGTTCTTCGCACCCTTGGGTTGTTGTATGCTTCCTTGCGCGTTAGTACCGGCAATGGCAGGGGGTAAAGGTTGGCCGTACGACGCTCGTGAGGATGGACCCAATCCTCTGGAACCAACAGATTGCATTGACCCCCCAGTGGCAGGTCTTGACATCGATGCACCAGAAGCACTTGTCATATATGGATGATCAGTCGTCGATCGTGACTGGGTGGGTCTCGAAGCGCCGGGCTCCCGACGGTGAGAGCTGGGTGGTTTTCTAGGATCTCTTGGTGATCCAGAGTATCCTTCTTTCGCCCCCGGCGGATCCTTAGGGAGCGGCTTATCATGTGGGGAGCTACGGACCTCAGCTGCACCGCGGCTAGAAGATCTTGCTCGAGCCTTCCCACGTGGGGTTGTCTGGGCTTCTTGCTCTGCTCCGCGCTGTGTCTGAGTTGTAGGTGCGACATATTCGACTTGTACAGTTCGTCGCTTGTTCTCTCTTTGTTGCTTCGTATAGGCTGCATCTTCTCCGTCCACATTACCTTGCTTCCTCGCCAAGTCACCCACCGCTGGGGCTGGCTTCGACTTCGCGGGTTCCCGAACAGAGGCACTTCTTGCCAGGCCGTTGGATTCTATCTCATCGGAGGGCACCGTGGTATTCTGTATTTCGCTAGAAGTTGTCGTGGTACTAGTAATAAGCTCTACAACATGAGCATACTCGCTCAGCCAACTGTGTCGGGCAACCTCGAACAAGTCGGCGCGCTTTCGTGGGTTAGGAACAAGGATGCGTCTAAGTAGGTCTCGAGCGTGGGGGGTGACATATTCGGGGAATGTGAGAGGAGTATTCACGATATACTTGTACAGCAGGTTGATGTTATCGCCTTCCGGGTTATCGGGATCATCGTCAAACGGTAAGTATCCTGCAAGCATGGCATACTACACATTGATGTCAGCTTCAACATACAACGAATGGACGAGTTGTAACGTACCAAAATGACTCCGCAGCTCCAGACGTCGACCTTGCGGCCGGTATAGAGCGAGTCGCTTACAACCAGCTCTGGTGCGGCATAACAAGGACTTCCACAGCTTGTCTGCATCAGATCGCCGCGGCGGTTGCCGTTTGGCTTGGTCTTGTCCAGACCAGAACGTTTGACGAAGTCACGATCCGACAAATTGAGCTCCTCTTCTTCGGTCAACTCATCGTGTGCGTCAAAGGTGTTGGCAAACCCGAAATCGGTGATGATGATGTTCCGGTTGCGGTCCAAAAGCAAGTTTTCTAGTTTCAGGTCACGATGAACAATACCCTTCTTGTGCAGATACCCTACTCCAGATATCAATTGGGCAAACAACCTCCGAGCCTGTGGATCCTTCAAGTATCGATGATTCAGGATGAAGTCGAAGAGCTCGCCGCCAGATGCGTACTCGAGAACAATGCCGATATGGCGTTCTGTTTCAGACATTTCGTGCAATCTGACAATGTTGGGATGGGAAAGCCCACGTAGAATAGACACTTCGCGATAAATTTTGTTCAAGCGCGATGGGTTCGAGCCTACAGTGTCTCGGCGGATAAGTTTGATAGCAACCTGAAAAATGTCCAGAGTTAATTCTATTTCGTCCAAGTGTTTTGATGTTGGCAGTTCTTACTTGCACTCCTCCATCTTGCTTCCAGCCCAGCTTGACTTTTCCAAATTCACCTTCACCGATCGTATTACCCAGATAGTAATCACCAAACCGCGAAGACTTTTCCCGCTTTGAATAATCATGACGGCTACGGCCTCCGCGATGATTTTCGTTTTGGGCATCATGCATTGGAACCACTGGGGGTGGTCCAGCTGCGTCATCATCCCCAACATTATCAGAAGGATCACGCCCTGATATGGGATGAGGTTGGGCTTCGTTTAATCGCGCCTGTTCTCTCTCCAAGTCTACCTCGGGTTGGGATACCAGCACACTGTTTAGAATTTCGCTAGCCTCGCGGGAAGGTTGTTTTGACGACGTTGATGTTGTAGGTTGCTGTTCACGGGTCCGTACAGGCATCGCAGCGGATACAGTCTGGCGATGCTCCCTGGAGCTATTAGGCGCATATGACATCTCCTGGTACGTGGACGCAGCCCTCTTGGATCTGGAGCTCGACTCGTCATGGGAAGATGGGCCGACATCAGAGTGACTATTCGCAACAGGTCTCGAGGACTCGCCGGGGTTTCGTCTCGGGGAGTTCGCAGCAGCGCGTTCCTCAGCACGGGCGGCTCGACGGGAGCTGGGCTGTCCTGACGTTGAACTTCCATGTTGTGTTGACGAAGTTCGAGGTGGTGCCACAGGTGGATCATGGCGACGGCGGCTCGAAGATGATCCTGCAGGCGACGAGGCTGTCACATGGGCCGGTGCGGCCAATGCAGTGCGCGAGTTCATGGGCGACGGTTGCGCGGGATCTAAATAGGATGCTTGCTGGTTCGTAGCGTTGGTACTGTTTCCGCTGGGTCTTCTGGAAGGACGTCGCGAAGAGGATGCGGGCGAAGAGGCAGTAGGAAGGTCTCTGTTAGCATAGCGGGCGTCGTGATTCGGAGATTGGGCTGGAGTATACTGGCGGTTGTTGGAAGACGAGGCCGAGGGCGAATGGGTGCTCAATGCAGGCAAGGAGTTCGGCTGGTGAGGCGCAGATTGCAGCGCAGCAGAAGACATCTTCTGCGCACGACGACACCGACGCGTTGGGGAGTGTTATCTATTGGGGCTAGAAATGCAAGTGATTAGAACTTTGCGTATTGTACGTAGAGTGAGCGGCAAGGCGCGCACACAACGAGGTCAACATACAAACGCTGTAAGTGGTGACAAATTCGCGGCTGGCGCAGCAAATGGGAAGCTTGTGATAGGGGGATAAAGAACAAAAAGAAGAAGAGGTTGTTGGTCCCGTTGAGGCCGAAAGTGCCAAAGCTGAGCGACGCGCGCCAGCTCAATGCAAAACTGCTTTCAAGGGTTGTCTGACGGTTTGATCCTCCAATAGAACAGATTATTGCGTTCAATATGTCCGGACTTTAAGGCAATGGAGGTGTTTGAACACGGTGCAGCAGTCAGCAGTTACCTCAATCTGTACTTTTTCGAGGGTGATGTGGACGTTGACCGTGTTGTGGTGTTTTTATGTATTCCAAATGGGTATATGTATAAGTGGTAGGATGATTGATTGCTCTTCAGTCGGTATGTAGTATTATTGATTCGACTCCCTTTCGTCTCGCTCGCTCTCATTCATTCGTTCCTTTAATCGTTCGTTGTGTAGGGAGGTAGGTGACTGGCGGACAAGAGCGCGATAGGTAGTGGTGGTTGTGGTGGCCGTGGTGCTGTCCGCGTCGGATAGAGAGAAGACAGGACTTGACCAATTGCTTGGTTGTTACTACTATTCGCAGGGCCTTAATAGGGGAAAATGATGCATATGCATATCCACAGCAGGCAGGCAGACTTCAAGCAATAACAACAAACCCAACAACGCAAGAGAACAATTCTGTCCCAGGCACTCTCCAGATTCGGGTATCTGAAGAGCACTCGCTGGCGCAACGACGAGGGAAAAGGGAAGGGAGGAAGTCGAGGAAAGGAGGATTGATGGATGTTGTTTCTGTACTGTATCTGCCACTAGCACTGGAAATTGGGCCGAATCTTGGGACGTGGAGGTACTTTAGCTGTGGTGGGCACTTTGCTGTCAAATCATGTACACCTTCAGCACCCACTTGTGCCAGAGGTACATGCGCCCATTAAATTCGGGTAGGGAAACCACAAATTACCACCCGCACCAAGCGTCCATGCTATCAAGAAGTACCTACCTACTTCGCTATGTCCTAGCTAACATAGGTAGTAGGATACTTGAATGAATTTGTTCTTAATGTTGTATTTAACTTAGAGATCATCATTTGAAAAGATACAGAGATACTTTTCGAGAGCAGTCGAGGTCTGTATGCACATGCATCTGAGTACATTGTAGCAATACACAAGTACACAAGAAATTAAGACATTGCGACGCGCAGATAGGCATACTCGTACATGCAGCTACTAATGATGGAGTAAGTGAGCACCAAAGCTACGTATACATCCCACTTACCTCATATAAAACACTTCGTTGAGCGATCCGTTGATCAGTTATAACGGTACAGCCATCGGCATGAATATTTTCAAATAGCATCTATAGGGAATTGAGCTTGATTGGTTTTCTTTACCACATTGTTTCCAACCCCCATAGTGATTTGTCCAAAAAAACAAAAAATCAATCGTGTTGAGAGTCAAGCAAGGAAATGAGCTTTATCTGGGAAATTACGTGATGGGGACACCAGCAAGGGACCATGTCTCTGCACCCTGTGACTCGTAGGAGATGCTACTCTTTTCTGCTAGTTTCAGAACGAAGCTAGCCCTTTCAAGTCAAGGCATGGTCTTTATCTCAAGAACACCCAAGTGTTCAGATGAACCAATCATGAATTCGGAAGCTGGACATTTCCAAATTTCTCTATGCAGGTACAAACTATCCGATTTCACAAGCTTTGGAGGGAGCATCCATACAGACATACATACGTAGCCAAGCACTTACACCGAGAATTGAGCCTCCTCAAGCAATGCTGCGGGGGGCAAATATCAAGCCCATATTCTGTCAGGCCTCAATAACACTCTCTCGTCGAGAAGAACCTGACAGTTGGGTAGGGATATTTCAGTATATATATATGTCTTCCCATATGGTAGCTTGTGTGAGATTTCTGATCGGACTCGCCCCGCGACACGCGTATCTCGGCATGCGAGACAATGTGGTGGCAATGTCAACATGCAACAACTCCGAGGGAACCGTTGATCAATGCAAACCGCTGTGGGTTGTGCCAAAACATGGAGAGCATGTGGTCGTTATCGCATCCCCAGTTGAACTGATTCATGACGTATGAGACCAGGGCCCATCTCAAAATTCGAGAACCCTAGGCACTAGAAGATGGGAAACCGTCTGCAAGTGAAACTTGAAGCCACGATTCCCAAAGGGCTTGGGCGATCCACAGCCAACGATCCCCGTCCTGATAGCCATCAATCTCGGTCATAACCGAAAGTTTGCCAATGATCATGCACGGTCTTTCGTTCAAATTTCTTACCTAAGAAGCTGTGAAACCTTCAATGTGGAAATGAGAAAAAAGATTGATGGATAAAATTCCTGGAAATTCACACATGAAACAAACAGGGGTCAAGGCTCTACCTGAGATGCGCGCAGATGGCGTAGAACAGAGGCTAAACTGCTCACTGCCGCTAAACTTGCCGAAAACCTGACCAAAATATTGGGGTATCATTTGCCATCTATCTGCCGCCCGCCCGAGCTTTTTCTCAAATAGTAGAGAAATGAGGAATCGTTGACAATTCTTGATGTTTTTCATATATATATACAACGTAAATAGATATATTCCAAGTGTCAGATCATGGCAAAGAGTAACTCAGAAAACTCACCCTCGGATGTGGCCTCCTCCTTCTCTACCAGATGCGGAAAAGGTTACTCTGAAAAAGACCATCGCACTTTCTTCTGTTGATAACTGGGTTTTTGGACTGCAGTGTTTGAAAAAGCAAAAAAATCGAGATCTTGTACCAACACCATATCGTCCCAAGTGTCGACTCCCTCGCTCATGTTCACAGGATCTGCCTTTTTGTTTACTTCTATCACTCTTGGCGTGTTGTCGTGCGCGACTCCATAACTTCGGATTTGGCCAACCATGACAGCTTATGATCTATTTGTTTTGGTTGCCAACGCAGCAGCGGCCTATTTGAACGACCTAACTAATCGACTAGTCTTATGTATTATAGATTCTAATTCTGCATGTTAATCTAGCTAGTGTAGTAAATAGGATCTGGTGTAATTTACATCATCATCCCTCATGTTCTTCGGTATTGAGAGCCGAAGACGGAATCATGGACACGAGTCGCGCAGCCATCACTCCGCATTGTATATGAACAAATCAAGCCAAGTTTTTTATTTCAGCTCAGCTGAGTCATATTAAAATGCGTTGTATGCTTTTTGATCTTTTGATGTATTATTCAATACGCGCATGAACGTCGGAAATGAGTGCTCACGGGTCACAGCAAGGATCAGAGTGCTACGAACCATGCAGATATCAAGAATAAGAAGCTTTTCTTCCGCGTTGATCAATGTCTCGGAGTAAAAGATCAGGCCCCCGTGGTACAGTCTTCCGGCGTTATTCTGCCTATGTATTCTGCTCTGCTTCATTGATAGTCGGCTAACCGGCCAGCCCTGACCAACTTTCAAAGGTCGGTTGCAAATAGTAAAAAGTGGCCGTAGATCGTTCTATCTGCTACTAGTAACTCAATAGAGAATCACATTCGATATCTCAGTCTCAGCGAGCCATCCATAGCTTTAACCTGTATACGCAGGCAAGTATTCAACCATATAGCCCGCTGAACTCACCGAGACGCCAGACGGGAAGGAGGGAACAGGAATAGACAGCGAACCCCGTCCCTTTTATTTTAAGCGACCCGCGGCCACCCAGGCTGTCGGGTCTCTTGGAAATAAAATTGTACATCAAGCGCAAGGGCTGGATTGCAATCGCGGCTGGGGTCACACGGCAGTGTTTGGAGAATCCTTCCTATATGCTGCGGACATTGCTGCACAATCAAGATTGGGTTGTTGGTTTCTGCTGTTGTTACCTGGTTTCCGTCGTAACGCCACGACAAGGTTGTATGACTAGTGGTGTAGTGCATATCCAGGACGTATTATAACCTTCTCTATTCTTATCCGTACATTAGGAGTCGACAGCATATGTTATTGCGGCAACAGCTTTTATCATTATAAAATCTCACTGTCATAGTGATACACTTCTCTCTAATTAATAAGGCATAGATGCAAACCATACCTAACATCCCATTCGGCACTATACTCTGTTCTGAACCCGCGTAAGTTGTTTATGTAAAGGCTATGAAAAATTCCGACACAAAATGGCGACTCTCTGTCAAAACCCCTGTCCTTCGGAGCTCGAAACTCGAAATTTGTAGGCTATCACTGTGGTATATAATCAGACGCTTCAGCGCAGAAAATGAAGGTGTCTCTTCAAGATGAGCTCAATCCAGATACTCAACATAGAATACTGAAACGAATAATTAACACTGAGCAACAACGCCGCCCTGCAGTCATCAATCCATATTAAGCTCCAGGGCACAGAAAACGGCAGGCCAGAAAGTAGCCCGACATAAACAGGAGCAGCAAAAGGAACAGCGGCCAGATCGCACAATACCGCCCCCTGACTGGGACACGCCGGACTAGAAGGTATAGATAAAGGAGTCAAAAGGCCATAAATAGCCGAGAGATGGATCGAGAAGTAATTGCTACTCGACCGCAGGTCGATCTACGTGCAACAAAAGCATCTTCAAACATCGCATAGACCGAATGAGTTAAATACCTTGACTTCTCTGACTCGGCCATGAACATCCATTTGCGTAGCACGAACGACAGGCAGTGGCTCCAAGTAAATAAAGATTCACCTCTTTTCAAACAAGCAGGAAATCCACATATAGGAAAGCCTTGATTCACAATGAGCATTAAGATTCCAATGTTCCTGGAAAGAGTAATGAAGTAACTACTCATCACGGGATAATTGAGTGGAAAGAAGATCTGCATTGAATATGAGAACTGTAGAACCGTTTCAGAGAGCAAGAGCACCAACAGCATTCGTACATTTCAAAAAGATTATCTGATCAACTAAACAGCTATCACGACCATAGTGCCTCTGATTATCCATTATCATGCATATCGGACACCAAAGAAGAGCTGCCTTGCAACAAGACAAGCAGCTCAGTGATCAAGTCACCGGATATCTCAGCCGAGACTTCCAATTGCAACTGCCCTGGGTATAATATACCAGTACAACCGATTCGTCTGACGGCCTCAAGTCAACCCAAGCATTATACAAACCTTCCCCCCCAATCCAAGAAACGTCTTCAAGCCTCGCCATAGCAAAACCCAACCAACACCCAAGGGAGCCTCGTGATCAATATAAACGACGACTAACCCGCAGTCCTAATTTATACAAAAAGTTAATAAGCCATATTCCACCATCTCTTCCAGCCTAATCAATACTCATCCAAGCAAAAACCGCACCCGCTCCCAGAGCAAGCACGGCAGTCAGAACACCCGCACCCGTCCGATCAGCAGTCGTAACCGGGGCCCAAATCTTCAGCGTCGTCTTCGGCTGACCCGCATTCGGATCCCCTACGGACGTGCCTCCCGTATCGCTCGTCAACGGCGGCGTTGTGCCCGGTAAGATAAGCGCCGTCAATGCGCCCAGGACATTCATCTCCAAACTGGCGCTCAACAACCCATCATACGTGCCCGTCGTCCAATGAAAGCCGCACATGCGTCCGTTGGAGCCGCCTGTGCACTGCTTGACGGCCGCTTGGGCCGAGGAGAGGAGAATGGGCATGAATTTGTCGTGTAGGTATGGGGCTAACTGGATGGAGTTCGCCATCCACCGGTGCATGTACCCTCGGTAAGACTCCATATCTGAGTTGCAAGATCCCGGAGACGGTTCGCAGGAGGGCTCGTAGGCTATGCCGTCTCTGAAGAAGATGGTGAGGATATTGTCTGATAGGCCGTCCAGGCGGGTTTTCCAGGTGGCGTTGGCGTTTGTCTGTGGGTGAGTGAGTTATTCGGTCAAGTCATTGATATCACATTGGGGAGGTTTGGGATCTTACATGATTATACATGAAGGCGCAGCCCTGCAACATCATAGCAGTATTATAGCTGAACTGAGCCTTGTTTATATCAGTACAGCTGGGTAAGTGCGCTCCATCATAAACATCAAACTGGTCATTGATGTAGCCGACGGACTCAAGGAAGTCCCAAGTCTTCTCGGCTAAGTCGCCGTATGTATCATTGGACGTATAGCGCGCGAGTCGAGCGCCGATATTGAAATAGCAGGCATTTGCCACAGCTGCCCACCGTTAACATCACTCCGAATTTCTTTTCACCTTAAGATACTCAAGAGACCAGGGGGTCATTTCTTCGAGGGTACATACTATTGACATAATCCCACCCGTTGTTAGTCGAATAAACCTGCCAACGCAAACCCCAATCACACTTTCCGCCGGTCTCCGGTGCTCTTCGATCAATATTCGACTGCTCATTGAACACAGCCTGCGTAAGCGCCAACCATTGCGGATCATCAGCAGGAGGATCTGAAAATCCTGTTTCGGCGGCGAGCATCGACGCGAATCCCCAGAATGCCTGATCATCGTTCCCCATGGACGCAGACCAGTTTGCAGGGAGATAGTCGCGATCATCGCCGACTTGGAATTGCAGCGCCGTCGAGACTACGTCGTCGAACTGGTTATCACCTGTCGCGTGCCGGTAGTCGAGGAGTGCTCCCCACATTGCTCCTCCTTGCCACCAGTAGTAATCTCCTGCCGGAGGAGGGCCCGGCAGGATCCCGGGGACCCAGCCCGGTTCATCACCATGGTAGAAGGAGAGGAGGTCTTGGGCTTTTAGCAGGGCTGCGGCTTTTATTGAGGCTGTTTATAATGCGGCGTATTGGTTAACATGGGAAGTGACTGGTACAGATTTGATAAAAAAATGTCGATGATATCTAGTAAAGGAGGATGAGTGGTTGAGAACACTAACCTTGATCATTGAAATTCACTTCCAGCGCACCAAGAACTTGACCACTAAGTAGACACAATATGCTGAGCGATGATGTCCGTAGTAACCTCATATTGGGAGAGTCCGGTGAAACGAACGCCTTCCGCACAATGGCGAGGGGCGATGTCAACCGGCAGCGACACGCAAGTGGCGTATCGAGCCACATTAAGAAGTAAAACACAACAGCGCACCTAGAGTATTAAGGGAAGCAGGAGTATCAATTCCAGATGAGCCACCCCTTTGAGATCAGCGTCAAGCAAGCGGAATGAAGGGAGGAGAGGCGGCGTGATGTTTCGAATCCCGTATATACTGAATATACTGATGTCATAAGATTATAAGGCAATATCTGATATGCTTGAAAGAGAGACAATATCAAATGAAATAGATAGGAAAGAGGGAAGGAAGCTTACCACCGCACCGGTATGAGGCATATTGCTGTCTTAGTAGTGAATGAATGGGAGGCAAGAGCGAAGCCGTTATCTCGTAAAGTTATCTTGGCGGAAAACAACGCCCAGACTCTAAAGGGAGAAAAGAACGGGTGCAATTGTGGTTCTTAAACGTAAAACGACGGTGGAGAAGAGAAGATTCAGCCTTCCACACATTTTCGCCATCTCAGGATCTATCGGTAAGTATATCGCAAGTTTAACAGAAGGCAAGTTGAGAAGGCGGGCGTCCATCCTCGGTTTCTCCATGGCCTATTCAACCGATCTGGGTAGAGATACTACTGAAACCTGTGATACCGTGTTTCCTACTGGAGGTACTGACAGGTAAGTCACGAGCATCATATAAAAACCAACACAGAGAACAAATTAGGTACTTCAACACCATACGGACATACTGGCTTGCGTAATCCCAATCTTGGCGAGCAGTAAACCCACAGCACGCCCAGCCGTGCCGAGCCTAAACAGCCTCATCGACCAGACAGCTAGAAATAAATGGCAACCAGTCGACTTGAGCACACGAATATCCTCAAAGTTTATGCTAGCTCATCTTATCTCCCAAACTGTTTGCCTGCTTCCCTTCGCTGTTAACATCGCTATGAAAACCGGTTTTGTCCAAAATACTGCCTCCTAGATGAATCGACTATGAAGGACACTTGCCAAGTTATCAGGATCTATTGGTTGGAAACAATGGAGTAGGAAAATTTCAGCATGAGGGGATCGTGTAATCAAAGAATTGGATACGATGTCTCTAAATAGATATCATTCGAATTTCCATGTTCTCATCCTTCCTTTCTGTATAGGACCATGTAGATCACCACCCACCGCGGTGGATGTCCTTAGGGAATAACTAACCTATAACGGGTTAGCTGCCGAGCCGTCCACCAAGAACCCCCTGACAATCACTGACGTCGTGCGTGTGACCCCACGTCAAGAACTCTTGTCGCAAACCACCTCAGCGAGATGTCATTTCCTACATATAGATTCACCACTGCAGAGGTTATGCGAAACCTAATAGCCGCATTTATTGTGCAATAAGCATGTGTGCACATGACTTATTGCTCCTCTGGAGCCACCCCCTCTTCTCGGTAATTGTCGGGGCTTATTTATCTTCACAACATCTATCCAGCTCCCTTACCTCCAATGGACCGATAAAGGTTTGCAGATCACAAAAGATCAGCATGCAGGATCAGTCTGTCGATCCTACCTACGCAAGGACCAAAAATCTAGATCTAGGACCCCTACAATAGGAAAATGCAACCACAAGATAATTACCATATGCACAGCAAGGAACGCCTTATTCAAGCGCCCATTCTGAGCAGGTCACGATAATTCGTGAAGTTACATAGAGTCCATTAGAATGGAAAGAGGTAGGCATGACGACACAGATCAGATGAAATAGACGACAAGCAAACAAGTCACGAAAAATTACCAGTGATTGATGCAAGGTAAGGTGGTATTTTTGGTATATACCTATCCATGATGCAGTAGCCGCAGCAGAAAGCAGTAGCAGCCGGGAGATGCGAGCAAGCAGCACACCGAAACGCCTCCAGCCAGCCAACCGAATGACCAACCGGACCGAGCCGGACCGAATCACAGTGCCAAACTAGTAATGCAATGCAATGCGAGAAAGAACCACCCTTTGTTTGTTTCCTTTTCATATCCTTCCTTCATTTCCCTGCCCTGCAATCAATCAATCGGATGCCTTCAGTGGATGTCAAGGCAGTGTATCTTAGAAGAAGAGGGTGCTGTTGCGAATCGAAGGCCAAGAGAGACGGGTAGTGTAGCTTGTTCAACGGGGTATCCAGATATCATGATGGTTTCCACGCAAATTTCGCCCTCAAAGTGATGGAGCTGCTTTTGCTGGGAGTTTGTCGAAGGGGAACCCGTATGTCGAATCACTCTCCGTAGCCAGAAACTTTCCCCCTCAAAACCCTGGGTTTAATAAATCATCAAACCGTACCGTAATAAACTCCGAATCCTAAGTGAGCAAGGCGAAAATGCAAAAGAGGGCGCTATCATTCCGGTCGTGAAGAATACAGACGCTATCGTGAGCTGTCCAGTGTTCGGTTATCCATCAAGGGTCGAGAATATTGCGCATGCTCTGTATCTTGGATCCCATGAGGATGGGTCGGGGACATGTTACAAAAGAGCAATTGGCTACCTAGTTTTTTCCCATGCGAAAAAGCTTCGTTCGCAGCCAAAGCATGAATGCTGTCCAGGCGCTGTGCGTTTTTCGCTTCGCTGTGTTCTTCCTTCTAAGAGCCTCGAATTGAACATCACCAGCGTTCTGAGACTGCTCCCCATAGGAGGGTTGGCGCAAGTATTCGGCAGTATTTTTGTAGCTGCCAGCGAACTTCTCGGGTTCGGTACGAAACTGGGAGGCGGCTGTGTTCTTGCGCGAGGTGCTGGGTCGACCCGTTGACAGGCTGGGACGGCCGAGGTTGAAGCTGTGGCGGCCACTGCTGGCAATGCTGACCTTTCTATTGTGTTTTCCGCGTAGCATGGCCTCCTCGATGGCAGCGAGCTCCTCTTGCTGTTGCGCCGCCAGCTGCTCCTTGCAGCGTGCGGCTAATTGCTTCTCCATCTCTTGTGCAAGCTTCTTCTCAGTGCGCTCTCGGCGCTTAGCCTCCTCGCGGGCGTACTTCTCGTCCTTCGCCTTCTCCTTCATCTCGAACTTCTGGCGGGCTGCACGCAAGTGCTCGGCTCGTGTCTGGGTGTCGACATCGGATTTGGCGCGGATGCGGGGGAAGCCGCTGTCGAGGGAGACACGGAGAGGCGACATGGGTGCTATGGAGCTTGCAGGGGTCGCGGCAGTGATTGATGGGGGGTGAGATGAGGCGGGAGAGTCGAGAACTTGGTCGAGGTGTAGGTCGGACCGGCTTGACACATTCACGAGGCGCGAAGACTGTGCTGGAAAGGTCCGTGAAGTGGTGAGGCGGGGGGGTCCGACGGGCGGTTGTGAGTGGGAGTGGGATGGGAATTTGGTAGAAGAAGACGCATTAGGCACTTCAGTTAATGAGGATGAGGTGTTAACCGAGTTAATAGTGCTAGTGGTGGTGGTATGACCTGGTAGAGATGGCCGGCGCAGGTTAGAGGCTGATTGAGAGGTAGGTAGGTTGGCGCCGTGGTGTGCTAATTGGCGCGAGTGCGGGTGATGGTATTGAATGTAAAGGCTATTGTTACTGGCAGTGGTGGTGCTGTGAGTGTGTCGTTCATTCATATCATCACCATCCCCCTCGTCAATCAGTATCGAATCCGGCGCATCGGCAATCGAGGCCAGCGAGTTTGCGTACGACAACAATGGCGGGGTTGATGTACGCGGCGTCTGCTGGAAGGGGTGCACAAATGTCGCTCGCGGTGTCGCGCCGTTGTTGCTGCTGGTGGACGTTGCGACTGACGCGTGACTGGTGGCACTGATCGACCTGGAGTGGTTGAACCGTCGAACCCTGTTGCTCGAGGGCTCTGCTCCTCCCCGCGACAGCACTACTGTTGAATCTGCACCCGCCATCATCATTGTCTGATCATAACCACCATCACTATTTCCCCATTGCTCATCCTGATCGTCCCATCCTCGGTCAAGATCCAAGCTCTTCTTTTCTCTGTCCGACTGCGCAAATTTCTTTAATATTGGCTTCACTACCGATTTGTTGCTCCTGTTCTTGCTGTATTTATCCCTCGTACCGTGAGAGCCAAGCACCGACATGGGCTGTATAGTTGACGCCATCGCGGCGCTGCTGCACACAATGCCGCGGCAGTGATGCAAGCCCGTTGGTTTCGTCCACGGTGTTGGATACAGTAAATATACCTAGATAGTATATATACTAATGAGGGTGGTGCACAATGTCTCTCCAACAAAAGAGCGGTCAAGCGACCAACAGCCCCTTCAAAGCTAGCAACAATCCGCAATTGATGTTACGATAAGCGCATTTGGATGATGTGTTGTAATGAAGGAATAGTCAGGTCTGGGACTATCTAGATAATCATAAGGATGTAAATAATCAGAGGGTGGTAAGCAGGAGGAGAGCTGAGGGACCGGGGCTGATGATAATACAAAAGCCTAGACCGGACTAAGAGAGTGGGCGAGATTTGGAGCGGAGTTGGGCGACCGGATCTTGATGGTCCCGGAAGAGCGGCGATGATGCAAAGGCACTATTTCATATAGGAGGCAGGCTAGGCATAATAATACTCATGATGATAAGGGCATGTAGGTCATAACAGATAATCAGGGCTGGTTGGCCAATTTACTTGCGTCTCAAGACGTGGCTGATGCGAGGATCACGCAGGCAGACACGCTCAATTCAAGATTCATATAGTTTCAGCCAGAAGATGATAGGGGAGCGTGTGAGGGAGATAGTAATGTTCTGTCTACTGGAGACACAGATGACCAGGAATTCCAAAGAATGCCAGGGCGAGACAGGTCATGCGGGACGGATAGTCGGAAGAGGCGGCGGAGGAAGACAGAGAGGGGGAGACACTTCAAATAACTGTTAACAACAAAGTTTTGTGGCAACAAGAGCTTATGCAGTTGGCCAGTCAGTCCCGTATTTCCAGACAAATACTGATAGACATTAGGTTATTTTAATGTTTTAATAGAAAAATGAGAGAAAGAGGACAAAATGAGTGTCAATCTCCAATATTGAAGGGGGAGTGGGCACTGATCGCGCAGCGCAACGAGCGAACGAGTAATACGAGTAATAATGATAATGAGCAATCAGAAGCTGGAGAATGGGGCATCCTTCGGGGAACAAACACAGCTTGCTGACGCGACCGGAGAGGGAAAAGACCCCGAGCATCAACAACACCGCATATCTTCAGCCTCATCCTCCCCCGTCTCGAACCCCTCATTCGTCCCAGCAAGGATCGGTTACAGGCCCTCGGTTCACTGTTTCCAGTCTTTGCACGTGGTCTAGAAGTGTCGATGGCCGTGACGAGGGGGCGGGGGATCGAGATAGTAGTGGAGTGGTTTTTACTCTTAGCACCCTGCCAGCTGTCGTGTTACTCAATTAAGTCCACAGCTACTCGGTGTTACTAGTACAGTACGCTTGTGCTTATCTAGCTGGCCGCAGTCTGTCCACGCGTCGCGTAGGCGGAGTATTCAGCACTTTACTTCTTTCAGAGACACGGGTTCTTTAAACTCCCACCAACAAGCCATTGCGGCGCTGGGTCCAGTGGCCGGAGCCTGCGACAACCAACCTTGAGCGGATGATGAACCTGTGCCGTCTCCATTCCTCCAGATTCATCATGATTCATGATATCCAACTTCCAACTAATACCATCAAGAACAGCTGCGACTGTTACTAACTCGCAATATTTGTCGAACAACACACCATTATACTCGAGGAATTTGAATTGGGCGTCTTGTTTTTTAAGCTTGAATTATTACTGTTTGTGAGTAAGTCGGTTTGAGACGGCTTCCGAACAGCTGGGCAAACTTTCACAACTCAACCAGCCAATTGAGGTATATCATCATTTTGTCTTTCGGGTGATCACAAGGCGGAGTGAAAATCGCTCAACAACATCACTTTACAATATTCTGCCAAGCTTGCCTCTTCTACATCAGGTTTTTTTATCTTGCCCTCGAATCGGAGCTAAGACTTAGCATAGTAAATCGAGATTGACCATGATGCCATCCTCCAAGAGACCCTCGTCTCAAGAAGCTCTCAACTCTAGCTGATCACCGTCGGCGTTTCGTGATCTGCAAGCACCAAGTCTCACAGCTTCTAGAAATGATTGTTGGTATACGTCAGCTAACCTCGTCCACGCCGTCATAGCTGTGCTACCAGTATTGTAGATCACCATTTTGTATATGTTTCATTACCGACGGCTTTGACTATCATTCCTGATTTTGCGTTCTTTCCATGTTTCGGTGTCGTCATGCGCCCCTTAATTGTAATATGTTTGTCGAAATCAGCGGCGTGTTATTTGCGCACCACATAGCCTTTCTCACAATGCACGCACGTTGGCAGGCAGCATTTCTCTTGTGAGTTCAAAATAATTGGTAGAACTTGACATATTGGGCTATGCTGAGGCGCAAGCTTCTTTCGTGCATCTAAGTCCTACATATGCGCTGACAATGGAATTGTATTACCATGGACGTCTATACCCAGGCTGCCGTTTCTTCAGTCAAGTCTTTTGAATCTTAACCCCCATTCCATGCCTCCGCCGATCCAGAATCACGTCCTAGTCTCTAGCTCCGTAGCCGTAGTCTCCGAGTGCCGGAAAGTCCGCTTCCCGGTGCGCACAATTTTGAGCTGCGATTTACAATTCGGATCCGGGCAGGCGATCAGTGCATCGGTGCTCATCCAGTCGTTCGCGTGCGTGACTCGCTGTTTGGCTGCGAGAAGCGGCAATACGGATGCTATGTCACGGGCCTTAGTTTAAAGTAGCCATGCGCAGTTTGTGTACACGGCCCCATTCTCGTATGGCTGTTCCGCCGGGGGAGAGTCTTTTTGCCTTCGTGTCTACATACCTAGGCTGTAAATACTGATACCCTGCCCGGCAGGAAGGTACATCATTTCGCCCTCGAGCGTAAAGTAGTCCCCCTCCTTCGCGCCACACATAATGCGCTCGCCCGGCGGACAGACAACCTCAACCCGGAGGTCGTAGAGTTCGAATTCGTCTAGGTGAGACATTTTGAATAAAAGCGGAGGAAATTATGGAGCGACTGCATAGTACAATTCTATTACACGACATTGAAATCAATAGAAATCAGGTATCCTGTGAGCTGAATTTGTGGCTTTCGCCTGGTACGGAAGGTGGTTATCCTTCACCGGAGCCCGCGAACGCCGGGCCTATCTGATCACCATCCGGCGTCACGTCGAGGTGCAACTGTGGCGATAGGAAACACAGATCTTATCTTCGCTACCCATACTGACGCGGAAACGTATTTCAGTCTTGTTTGGAATGGGAAGTGATTATCACAAAGAGTCTGACCGACTGAATGTGTGTTTCGTGAATGCAATATTTCTCATTTTCATAGTTTTGAAGAACTTCATAACTGTCCTCCTGCAGATGCAATATTGGCCGAAGCCTAAACCACCACCTAGGCCGTCCGTATTGTAGGAGTTCAGCCCAGTCTCTAAACAGTCGGTTATAGACAGTATACTTCGAAATGATGACCGTCACGTTACAGATAACCCTCACACATCGTTCTGATATCCACTCTGCTGTATGTTCCGATTATGCCTCCAGATCACAAACCCAATCATACCAATACTGATCAGGATTATCGGGAGAACCCACACGATATCCCCCATTGCTGATGGTGTTGTGCTTTTCGTCGGGCTCAGGCTGGTTTATAGTTTGAGAGAAACCTTGTTTGTATCGACTTAGAGTAGAGTCGGGGGCCACAGTTACTGAGATAGATTTGATAAGGTCGAACACCAATGCGCCGGAATATTGAAACCAAAAGAGGGTTCTAGTTAGATATAAGCAGTTGATGACGAGCTCAGGCTCGCGTTGTGGGTAGTCTCAGGCTCTGTAAACTCGAGAATCGATGATGCACGGGCGGCCTCATGGAAAGATCGAAGATATAAGGAATAGCATAGATCTGGGGATGAAAGACACAGTACCACCTATCTCTCTTGTCTTTCATTGAATGCCCACCTCGAGCTCTCTTTGTTCACGGAATAAGACTCACCCGCTAATAAGCCTTTGTTATGAGTTATCTCCTCACGCATAGTAGCCCATATCTACATTGAAGCAGTGCAAACATAATCTGAAAGCGACGAGCTACAAAGAGTTTTCAAATCATGTGATTTCGCTTGATTACACGACTAGGTCCTTAATTGATGAGAATCACCAATACGTTAGGGGTATATGACGGGCGATTGTAACATGATATAAGAGCGAAAACGCTTTCATTGATTCATTGAAAAGGCCTTTAGCTCGTGCTGACGTCGGCGTGGACCTCAGCATTGTGCTTCGCTTCCTCGTGGACTTTCTCGACGTTAATAGCAGTCTCAGATGATCCGAACACTAGCAAGACACCGATTAGCAAGATGAAACCTAAGTAAAATATCTGGGTGGGACACCAAAAACTTACAATCTTCCATCTCCTCCAGAGATTTGCCTTTGGTCTGCAAATGGGATTAGTAGATGACTCGCCATTGTATATCATACTTTACAAACCTCTTTGATCATGAACCATGCATAGACTACGAGAGCCCAGTTGAGAACGAAGAAGATGATGAAGGTCTTGCCACCTAAGTTGGTAAGGGCATGCGGAGTGATCTTAGAATGAAATGTCAGCACTGTGAGATCTCATGGAACACCGGATAAGACATTGTTCAAGGTTAGGCCGAGAGATGGTACTAACTTGTGAGAATGCGAAATTCCATAACCATTGGGTCGCAGTACCAACTGCTCAAATTAGGACGCTAATCAATAAGCAGCCGTCAAGGTCTTGGACTCACCTGCAACACCAGCTTCACGGATTCTGTTGGGAAAGATCTCGCTTTGGTAGAGCTGAATAAAATGTCAGACCCACCGAGCAAAGGTATGAGATAGATGAATCTTACCCAAGGGACGGGTCCCCACGACTGATTATACGCAACTAAAAATAAGAGTCAGGATCTCTATTATAATTTGCACATTATTAGTTCGATGCAATTACTCACAGGCTTCAAGGTACACGAAAGCGATTGCGGCCGCAGAAGCGCCGGTGACGGGTGCACCAGCCTTCGGCGGGTGTGTGATCGTAAGCAAGGCGATGACGAGGTGGCAAGCTCCCATAGCAAATGCACCCACTAGGAGAGACTTGCGACGACCGAAAGTATCAACGAAGAACAGCAAGAAGGTACCGCAGGCAATAACCTTGATGACTCCGAAGAAACCGCTAAAAAGGTAGTTGTTGCTGCCAGCTCCAACGGCTGCGAATACTTGCGGAGCAACTGTACGAAATGAGTCAGCTGGAACTTCTTCCCACTGCGTTTGTTTAATCTTGAAGCTGCACTCACAGTTAGCTAAGCTGGTGTTTCCTGTCAGTTGCACACCGATCTGGAGGGTGATGACGAGGAAAAATCGGAAGCGGTTGACTGGAAGCAGGAGTTCTTTCCAAGTCAAGCCTTCTGTGATGCGTTCTTCTTCTTGAATACCCGCGAGGATCTCAGCAAATCTGTGTTCTAATGTTAGCTCCTAAAAACAAAAGATCTCAAGGGGAAAAGTTGTCAACATACTCCTCTTGCACCTCGGGGCTATCGCCACCACGAACCCAAACAAGTGACTCCAAAGCTTTCTCGCGCTGACCCGTCTTCGCCAGCCATCGAGTGCTTTCCTTAGTTAACAACATGCCTAGGCCGAGGATGCCGGCAGGAATAATTTGTAAGCCGATTGGGATCTGCCATTGACGAGTAATAGAAGGACCAAGCGTAACGCCATAATCGACCCAGTAGCTGGTTAAGACACCAAGAGTGTAGAAGAATTGAAACATCTAGGCATCCAAATGTTCGTTAATCAAGCAGTTCGCGAGAAGAGGAGTCCATCGTTTCTTACAGCTCCAAGTTGGCCGCGTATCTCTTTAGGCGCCATCTCCGCGGAATACATGGGAATGATGACAGTGGCCATCCCGACGCCCACACCACTAATGACGCGCGCGACATAGAACGCTGCTAGTGAGCCCGTCTTGATAACCTGAATAATCGCTCCGATTTCGAAGATGAGTGAGGCGAGAACGAGAGACCAGCGACGACCAAATTTAGCAGTGAACGGCCAGATGAAGAAACATGCGAAGAAGGCTGTGGATTGAGGTAGTTAGAAATCATGAGCCTCATCAGGGTACGAGAACTAATTTGACGTACCACCGGCCTGCAACAGACTGGCTGCATTACCGCTTACGGTAGATTTGCTGGAAGTCGTAACATGGAAATCCTTGAGGAATGACTTGAGACTCAATACACCACCTATAATACCCGTATCATAGCTGGAAGATAGTCAAGTCAGCAGATGAACAGAGGCCAAGCAGTCGAAAAGCGCGAATAAGAAGACATACGCGAAGAGAAAACTGCCAGTACAGCAGAGGGCGACCAGATAAACGGCCCTGAAGTAGCCGAGCCTTTTGCCCATGTTGGCTACTCTGATATCTCCGACACAGTATAAGTCGTGTGCTTTTCTTTGTGGATTGGCGCACACTCTAGTATTACGCAGTCAGAGCTGGGTCGAAATTGACTGTGTCGTTGGTTTTGCGGCTCAAATTCCTCGATAATCAAGCTACCACGGTGGAGGCAAGGCGCTTGATATCTCCAACTGGGGAAGACAACAGGAGAAAGAGGGGATTTGGAGATAGAAATACAGCTGCATATTTATTACATAGCGATATCACCTTAGAGCCCTGGAAAGGTACCGAAGGACCGCCGCGTCGCACGTGGTAAAGAATGGTCTGTTGGGTGATGCAAGGATTATTATTAGGTGGTTGATCGACAAATCTACCCGCCATGTCCAGTTCCATAAACACACACTACTGTAGCTTTGATTTTTCCTGCTGCATATCCGGAATTTCCCTGGACTACCGAATCAAACTTGCCTAACAAGAGAAGGCCTGGACTTTGGAGCCTCTCAGGCGGTTTTTAGTGAAGACTTCTGGCCGCGTATGGTCCCTTCTCACTGTGAATCATTTGTGTGATTTGGTGCTAAGTTGACGAGCTCCTCTGAACCCTGTCTATTTGCGTATTGCGTGATTGAGTTGTCCACCTTGTACAATTCGTAGATGGGGCAAAGTCATAGGGCTGCCATAATGCATCCAGATCGAGTTGCTCTACTCAAGATATCAATAGTCACAACTGGTGACTGAATCTCATCAACATCTTGTATATAAATTATAGTACCATTATCTCATAGGACTCCAAAGGCGAACTACCCCAGACTTTCTCCAGATTCTCCTGCCGTTGAGCAGTGTGTGGGGAGCATCGAGTCGGTAAAGTCAGCCGCGGCAATCGGTCGGTCTTCGCCGTCATTAGACAACTAAGCCTTGATCATGTGTGGGCCAGTACTCCTCATGAGGGGCTCGGCTGGGATCATCTCCGTTATTAACCACCAACATACGCTATGATGATTTCAGAGGGCTAGGCCATATTGGTCTTACGACTTCGATAGACTGAACTGGCTGCCTTGGTCATTGAACTTATCACTTGCCATTGAAGCGAAAGAACCCAACAATTCCGATTGAGACAAACAGCAAATTAGAAAAGAGTAGGACCCAAGCAGTAGTCTTCCTATGGCATCCTGCGGCATCCGCACGGGTGGAACGAAGAAGCAACTGAGAGACTAGCTGCACATAAGCCCGAAGGAAGAGAGAATTGCATGGAGAGCTGAAGCCTGGTGTCTTGGGCTTGACTTGACGTGATCAATGACGGACAGCGGATTCCGGCCTCTTCGTCCCGTGCAGAATCTTTCCGACACCGATGATCACGACTATCAGAATACCGATACTGCAGCCGGGAGTCTCAACGGAGGAGCGACCCCGCAGGGTCCCGTAACCGCGCCGGCACGCGTGTTCAAGGGTCTGAAGCGGGCCACGTGCTCGCAATGCAGGATACGCAAAGTGAGTCTGTTATCAGCCCCTTGATGCCGTTGAGTCCCCACATGTTTTGCCTTGCTTATCGTCAACCTAGGTCCGCTGTGATGGCCGGGAGGGCCTCTGCCAGAACTGTGATCGTTTAGGCTTCGAATGCTCCTTCTCTCAAGCTCCCGGCAAGACGCCCGGGGGATACGCCGTGAAACCCCCCGAGAGGCGGCGGCGGATGCAGGCGTGTATTCCTTGCCATGCAAAGAAAGTACGGTGCCATGGAGAGCTGCCTATATGCTCGTGTTGTGCTCGTAAGGGACTGGCCTGCAGCTACCCGCCGACCCGCAAGCAACATCATGCTGGCATAGTCGACCCACGGCAGCAGCAGACAAACGACAGTAATGATGATTCTGCACCGTCGTCGTCGACATATCAAGACGTCAGTATGTCCGAACCAGCGCCAGAAAACACCACCACTACCACCACCACCATTATTACTTCCTCCTCCTCCCTGCTGGAGCCAGCCACAGCGCTGGGCCAAATAGAAGACTACTTCCACTACCTCCACCCGCTTCCCTCCTTTGCCTTCCTCCACCGCACAACCGTGATCCGGCGCTGCCGGGATGGAACCATAAACGAGCCTTTAAAACTCGCCATCTGCGCCATAACATCTCTGCATCTCCAGCGTAGCAACCTCCGGCATGATCTGTGGGTCCAACGAGCTGAGCAGGTGATCCTCTCTCAGCTTGGGCGGCCCTCAATTTTCCACCTCCAGGCCCTGCTGCTAATCGTCCGCTACCGCATCGAGAGCGGCGAGTTCCCGACGGCGTTCATGCTAGCTGCTCTCGCGGCCCGGACAGCTGTTGCCTTACGCTTGAACTATGAGCGGTCAGAGCTTGCTTTTGCTGTTGCGCAGGAGGCGAGAAGGAGATTGTTCTGGGGTTTGTACTTGTTGGATGATTACTTCTGCGTTGGGCTGAGGGAGTTCGAGTTGTGCCCCGAGGAGACGATACATCTCCAGCTACCTTGTCATGAAGATATCTTCGAGGCGGGACAGCAGTGCTCCACGGGCTTTCTGAAGCCCGGGATAGAGGATGACGTTTCTGCTAGTAAGTACCGGATTGAGATTAGGAAATGCGCTCTCTATCAGCGATGATGAACTTCTGACATCGTATTTCAGTGGGACTTCTGGGCACATTCATACGTCTCGTTTCGACGAGACGTGCGATCATGAGGTTAGTACAATTTCTGTTTTCCTCTTCATAACTTCGAGCTGTTCGAATCGATGCACGGGCATATAAGGATACTATGTTTATATCAAGAGGTAGAATGCAGTGACCTCATTGTGTGATAGACACAACCGCAGATAAGGGGGATAATGCTCGCAGGCCCCTTCATTCGATTGGCTGCAGTGCCTAGTGTTGGCAGCGGCCTTATAATTTTAGATAGCAGCTGTGTTTTCCAACCGAGTAAGCCCAAAAAGATAAGTTGAGGTGTTAAAGTTTCCAGTCTGGGACATGCCATCCGCTAAGCTTATCTTTTGGATCGACTATTCGAGCCTGCCCACATCCCTTTTTTTTCATTTCTCTTCCTTCCTTCTATATCTATATCTTACTAGAGATAAATCGCAATTAACAGATTTGGAAACAGATTTAATAGAGGCGTAAGCCTTGGCGAGGAATCCTCGTCGATGATTGGACTCCATATTCAGCAATTCGAGAAAGAGCTCGCTGCTCTCCACGGTGCACTGGGTCCAGAGCTTCAATATTCTATCTCAAACTTGACCTCGAATCGATGGCAAGCTCAATTTGTCATGCTCCACAGTAGGTTCTCTGCTCCATTTCGGAGTGGTGGGAAACTAATGCTACGGCTCAGTGTCATATCATCAATGCTACTGCGATCTATACCGCATGTTCATCAACGGCTACCTCGAAGCCGCTCCGAGCCGCGTTCTGGCAAGTATTCAGCCGCGGGACAGTCTGTCGATGCAAGCCAAATGTCTCGAGCACGCCGAGGAGATCATCCGGATTCTAAGCGATCTATTAAATCACGGCAGAGGCAGTAGGGGTGTGGACAGTGGAGATGACAAGCTTTTACTCGAGCGAGACGCGGCAGTCTGCGCTTTCGAGAGCGCCAGATTGGTGATGTTTGGCGCACGGCTGCCTTGCGCGACGTCGACGTTTGACATGGCACTGAGAAAGGCTCGTGAGGTGTCGTTGCGGTTGATTACGGAGTTCTTCCCCTATTCTGCTTCCACACGACCATTGGTATGTCATACTGTTTTTCACTATCACACCCAACCTTCATCTACGCAGCTATGCTAATTTAAAGAACAATGCCCAGCGAACGGATCTAGAACACTTAATAAAATCCTATTCAGTCCGCCAGACCCAACAACAATTTCAGCAACAGCAACAGCAAGAACAAATCATCGCAGAGGAAGAGCCAACTCCTCGACCGCCAGCCAGGGTTTCGCAGTACGCGGCCTCTCGTCAACGTCTATCGGTACAGAGTCTACTTCTGCAGTCGGACTTTGTTGATGATAGCCATGAGATCGCGTCTAGTCCTAGCAGCAGCAACGGCATTTCTAATAAGATATCAGCTACCGCCGAGACTGCTACTTCTGTAAGAGGCGAGAAGGCAAGGAGAAGGGCAACAAGGAAGAGAAGCAGATATGAAGAGGAGGATGATTCTTCAGCACTGTCGATTTCCTCGGCATCTCCCACTTTCTCGGCGGCTACTTCAACACCAACAATCACAAGAGATATTCCTGGTCAAGAAGGATTTATACCATCTTCATCATTGATGCCTCAGGCTCCCCAATCCTCTCTGCCGCTCCCTCTAACGAGTATAACGGCGACCAGCATAACGAATCAACTCCAGTCACAACAAATGCCGCTATTTTCAACGCCATCTTCCCTTCTGCCTTCAACAATAGACGCGAGGCAGGAAGATGCCGGCTTGATCTTCAACCCGTGGATGGGGTTTACGGGAAACGAAGACGTCTACGGGCTTGGATTGTCTGTGAGACGGATTGCTGAGGAGTATTGATTTTAGTGATCTGGGGGCTTAGGCATAGATTACGAATTTATAAGTCGAATGAAGTTAATTACATGATTAACACGACAAATATTTATGTTACAAACATCAAAAGTCGTTGGCAATGCTCTAGCTATGGTGGTTCGGAAAATGAGGTCATCAGCTTGACAAAGTAGGGGAAGGACCTACCCGGTAATGGGGTCTGATCGACAGGTAATGAAAGCCCCGCCAGCAACGCAGTAAAAGCTAAGTGCCCCGCCATCCCTCATATGTAGCTACCAACTTCCAGTTTAACCTTGAACAGCGTGCATTATACCTCTCCTTTTTACCAGGCATCTACTTCATGGTTGACCGTATTAAAATTTCCATAGCGAATATCTTCTTCTTTCCTAGAAATCTATCATCCGCGACAACCTGAGCTCTACAAGACCGAGCCGATACGACACGATACCCCACCATGGCCGAAGAGTCGAAGCCCTCGAACCGCAAGGGAAAGGAGAAGGAGAAGGCTGCAAAGAAGCTACACAAAGCCATCGATGGCCTCTCCAACGAGCAAGTCACTCAACTGCTTGATCTAAATCCTGCCCTCGCTACCGAGCTTGCCAACACCTCCGACGACAGTCCCGATGCTGCCGCCCAGGCTCTTCGCAAACTCAATTTACAAGACATCATGACCGGGCTTGCCTCGAGTGGCAAGAATGTCAAAGATATGGGTGCCTATAAGTTCTGGGCAACTCAGCCCGTTCCTAAGTTTGGCGAAGAATCCGGCTCTAGCCAGTCCATCGAGGAGGGTCCTATCCACCGCGAGAAGACTGTCGACGAGATTGACAAGGAGCCCGCCCCCCTCGTAGCCGGATTTGAGTGGTCCACAATAGACCTTCTCGATGATGCTCAGTTGAAGGAAGTGTGGGAGCTGCTGAATGGCCACTATGTCGAAGATGACGAGGCCATGTTTCGCTTCAACTACTCAGCTAGTATCTTAAGATGGTGCGCTCTGACTTCACTTTCGGCAGCGATACACTTGCTCGTAGTATGCTAATCCGTGACGCCCGATTGTAGGGCCATGATGCCGCCAGGATGGAAGAAAGAATGGCACCGAGGAGTGCGAGCCTCTGAGTCCAAGAGATTGGTGGCCTTTATTTCAGCTATCCCCGTCGAGCTTCGCGTCCGAGAGAAGGTCTTGCATGCCTCCGAAGTCAATTTTCTTTGTATACACAAAAAGCTCCGATCGAAGCGTCTTGCTCCCGTCCTCATCAAAGAAATCACCCGCCTCTGCAACCTCGAGAACGTCTGGCAAGCTGTCTACACCGGCGGCATCGTCCTGCCAAAGCCCGTTAGCACTTGTAGGTACTATCACCGAGCTATCAACTGGCAGAAGCTTTACGATGTCGGCTTTAGCCCGTTGCCTCCCAACAGCAAACCTCAATTCCAGATCAGGAAGTACGCTGTGCCTGAAAGAACCTCAATTAGGGGCCTGAGAGAGATGCAAGCAAAGGATATTGGAGCTGTGCAAGAGCTCTTGACGCGCTACCTTGCCAAGTATGACATGGCTGCCACGTTCGATAAACAAGAGGTTGAGCACTGGCTCTTACACGATACGAAACTATCGCCAGAGGAACAAGTAGTCTGGACATATGTTGTTGAGGTATTTGTTGCATTTCCTACTCGTCTGGGCTGTTTTTCCGAAGGCGCTGACATAGTCTCAAGAATGAACATAAGAAAATCACAGACTTTGTCTCGTTCTACTGCCTCGAATCATCTGTCATTAATCACCCTAAACATAACAATGTCAAGGCAGCCTACTTGTTTTACTACGCAACCGAGGTCGGCCTCAAAAAACCAGTTGACAAGGACGCCCTCAAGACTCGTCTCAACGCTCTTGTATCTGATTCTTTGGTTTACTGCAAGCAACACAAATTCGATGTGTACAACGCCTTGTCCTTGATGGATAACGGTTTGTTCCTCGAGGATCAGAAGTTTGGGCCGGGTGATGGCCAGCTTCACTACTACCTGTTCAACTACAGGGCTAACCCCATAGCTGGCGGCGTGGACAAGAAGAATCGTCTCGACACTGAACATCTGAGTGGCATTGGGTATGTGCCACCTTGGGCGGAATGATTAACAGGTGCGACTACTGACATGTGTTCTAGAAAAACACAAATCTGATCTCGTGCATCACTTCGCTGTGCGCAATCCTACGGTGCTTACAGCTTCTTTAATATGTTCTAGCCGGCAACGACCCAATACTTTCTCAATATAGATCATCTAGGTTGCAGACGCATGGATGTTCCCACATAAACAGACAAATGACGGAGCTCTATCGCCTCTCCCCCATGTTGCTCGTTTGCTGGGATATTTCGGACTGAGTGGTTCGCTAAGGACCTTCCTAGGTCTGCCGCTGCATGGATACAAACGGGGACATTCGAGAAGGAGGAAGGGTGCGTATGCAATTTATGACTTCAGACGGCCAAGATCCCAAGCATGTGGAATTGATTTAAACTCGGCAAAGGGTACTCCGAGGGCCCATCTGTCCTCGATCCCGCCCCAGATGGCCAATCATGCACCCCTTCTCCGCGCGAGCCCATAGTGGATGGGGAACGAAGCTGCCGGGCAGGTTACCATCTATCATGGGTCCAAGCAATAAAAAATCTGATTTCATTACTCTATTTTTGAATTTAATGTGTCCTTGGTTTTTGAAGACACCTTATTTTTCTCTCTCTTTCTCCCCTCATCGCCTCCTCTTACTGCACCGTGTCTGAGCTTTGAGTTCTTTTTAATGCTGGTACACGCGGCAAAATCGTCTTTTCTCGGAACCGGCTGCTCTGTGCGGTTTCACTAACTCGGCGTCATGGCCTGATTACTTCCTTGCATGTTTATGTTTGCTAGTAATGATGAAAGGGCCGAACAGCTCGCGTGATATCTTTCTTCTTACGTGAAGGAAATGGTCTTTTCTTTCTTTTTCCCTTCGCCTGTAGAGGACAATTCTTGACTCTCACGTTTCTTACATACGCACATACCACTTTTTTTCCGCTCTCTGAATACATTCGCTTTACTCTTGTGACGATGACTGAGCGTTAATACTACAAATCTGGAAAGAAAGCCTAATCCTACGCCCGACCCAAACTCACAACCTCACGCGCTTCAAGTTTTGGGTTTGGCAAAGTGGACGTATTTGATACATGAGGTGGTGTTGGGTGGTTAGTGCAGTTAATGTTGAAATATGAGAAAGAGATTTTAGGCTGGGCAAGCGAGAAGATAATGTGCGAATATATGCTGTTGAAGTGGTATTGTGATGACTGTGGCGCCTGGGTACGTATTGATTATATATGTTTCGTATTTACTTACAAGTTCCTTACTTTCTTACCAGACCTTTAACTCGGAAATTCAGGTGCTTATCAACTGACATGTTCTCTCTCCATGTAGTAAGTACGAGCAATCAGACAGTCTTCTATCCCGAGATTCCACACCAAGTATCGTATTCCAAGATATCTAGCTTGAGACACTGTCAACTTAACAGAGTTAGCTGACACGGAATGTTTTCGTTCTTTTCCCTTAACAGGTACACAAGCGACGAGGTCAAAACGAGCGACTGCGAGGAGTATACAGAGAACGGCAGCTGCGACGAGAAGAACGTCTCGACGGAGGGCGAGTCCGAGGCTAGTGGGCTCTGTGATGATTGCACTGCGGCTCGCGAGGATAGTTGAAGAAACGAAAAGACTTTGGTGTTAACACATCCCTCCACCTGCTGTTTTGATACCCTAGTATTTCGGACTAGCTGATGTTACTCGCCGGAATGCTCAACATAGGAGGGTCCTTCTCCGGAAAAAGGAGGGCACTAATTCGGAGGACGGATTACTTGGCTGAACCCTCTTGAAAAAGCGTCTATTTGTCGACTATAGATCACCCAAAAACTGGTTTTAGGAGCTTGCTGCTCTCTGTGGTGTTAGCGAATGTCGAAGGGAGGGAAACCGGCTGCATATATGCGCCAAGTTGGTTCTCTAGTTTAGGTACACTCATGGGAGTAGGGATGTGAGAGAAGAGATGAGAAACTATGATGCAAGGAAGATATGACCAGAGTTTCAGATACAGAGATTATAATATATATGATTCAATGGTTGTCATTTTTTTCATGTATGCAAGAGCTGATAGGCCATTCCCGCCTTATTCGTGGCCGATACCAGGGATCACCCCTGGGTAGAAGGAAACACTTTCTCATCCCATATTTTGTTATACCCATGCACGTACATATCTACCTACACTACGTGACAAGTATGTTGTTTACAAGGCACACATCTCAAAATAAGACTCTTGCCCGATATCCGCGCTGACCCGGCTGGTCAACCGGGAAAAGGTGGTGTTAGCCCGCCGCGGGAGCTGCAGTCGGCGGATGATACCATTATCGAATGGGCATGGCAACATCGGGGTGGCAGCGGGGTGCGCCACCAATCAACTGCTGATCGCAGCACGCAATTCGTAGCGCATCGCCCGGATGGGACTAGTGAGGGGTTCTCGTTCAACATTTGGAGGGGTAGGGTTTTCTAGAATATTTGGGGGAATTTTGGAAGAAAGCGCTGTCTGCATACCTACTTGTAGGTATATTGTGATAATGGATGTTAATATTGATCAGTTAATTCCATTATTCTTGTTCTTATACTTGCATCAAATGGTCATATGTTTTATGCTGACCCAGATACTACGAATTAAATGAATCATTTAGCCCGCTATTGATCTAAAAAGAGACGTTTGCGTGCAGAAGTATGACGGCTCATTACGTCAGGTATAACATTGAGATATCCGAGTCATCTCTGGTATCCAGCCGCTAAGTGACGAAGAAGTAAAAGATAATAAGAACGAGGGCGAAAGAAGATATCCTAGAGTAGTAATAGATCTGAAATAACAAAGTGTGTAAGTACATGTATATAGAAACGCCGAGAAAGTTACACCAGATCGAATTCAGGTGGACGGTTGACAGAGCCCCGGCGCGCATTTTATAATCGAGCTGGGATATCGCGCCATCGCGAATCTCCTTTCGTGGACGAACGACCCAGAATCGAGCAAGTTAAATACCCAGGCAACCTCTTTTAGGTCTTACCCCTCCTTCGCATTCCGGTCTCCTCTCTATCTACCGTCTCTTCTGTGCAATTTGATCTCCTGTGATACCCAATTTCTGCTCCTATCCGTGTCTGAAGATCGCCATCTTCTCTCCTTCATTCCCAAATAAGTCCAAATCTATCACCATGGCTTCTGACCCTCGTCCCGCTCCGTGAGTTATCCCTAAATATCCCCTTACATTCACGGATTTCCCAGTTCATCTCGTCGACTCTCCTACACTTTTCACTGCGCCTACTGACATATCCTCTGCTGTCGCATAGTCTCCGCCTCGGCTACGTGGCCCCCAACTTCAAGGCGGACACAACCAACGGACCTATCGACTTCCACGAGTTCGTCGGCGACAAGTGGGTCGTCTTTTTCTCCCACCCAGAGGACTACACCCCCGTGTGCACAACCGAGCTCGGCGCTTTCGCCAAGCTCGAGCCTGAGTTCACCAAGCGCGGCGTCAAGCTCATCGGCCTGTCCGCCAACACCCTCGGCAGCCACGAGGGCTGGATCAAGGACATCGATGAGGTCACCGGCGGCAAGGTCGCGTTTCCTATTATTGCTGATAAGGAGCGCAAGGTCGCTTATCTTTATGACATGTAAGTAATCCGTTTTTGTTCACTCTCCTCTTCCACTCTTGAGACCAATCAAGTGAGGGGGGGGGGGGGGAATATGTGTGTTATTCACATGATAACTAATTCCAATAAACAGGATCGACTACCAGGACACAACCAACGTCGACGAGAAGGGCATCGCCTTCACGATCCGCTCAGTGTTCATCATCGACCCCAACAAGAAGATCCGCACGATCCTGTCGTACCCTGCGTCGACGGGCCGCAACTCGGCCGAGGTGCTTCGCATCGTCGACTCGCTCCAGACCGGTGACAAGCACAAGATCACGACCCCGATCAACTGGGTGCCTGGAGATGATGTGATTGTCGCTCCTTCCGTCAAGGGCGAGGAGGCCGAGAAGCTCTTCCCTGGCTTCAAGACCGTCAAGCCCTACCTTCGGTTTACTAGTCTCCCCAAGGCTTAGGTGGGTTGTCTGTATGGAAGGTTAGGTAAATAGGTGCTGTACGCTAGTGAGGTATACCGTGGCTTATGATTATGAGAAAGCAGCCGGAAAATAGGTGCAATGAGCTTTTTGCCATTGGAAAACGTAATAGCAAGGAAACCCAGAATACAGATTTTGAACTCAAGAGAAAACTGATAACTGGATCCCAAATTGAGAGTGCTGATTATGTTGGTCATGATGTTGTGAAGATTATCTGGCTACTACTCACTACTCTTGCTATAGGTCAGTTTACGTAAGAGATGTGAGTGCTCGTATATCAACATGATTCCCTGACTATGTAGCTAGCTGCTATCTGCATGTTTGCTATACAGCGCACATTATCAATGAGATTGATGCCTGTAGTCTCGTTCAAGAAGAGCGAGAACTACAAGGTCGACACCGCTGAATCTGGTAAATGCAGGGAATTTATTAGTAAGTATGGAGAGCCTGTTCTTTATCACCTTCACAGCTACCTAGGGACCCTACCTTCCGTAGTGCGATAGAAGCTTTTGATTTTTCCATCTTATCGACGCCACGCAGGCGCGGGGAAAGTTCTTGTCTTCCATATGTTATGCATAACAGAGGTCTTATGCAGCGAACTAGACTAGGAAGTTGGGATGGATGATAATTAGTGATTATTAGGAAGGGCCGTGCTGCGAACTTTATTAGCAGCCAAGCAGCGAGACGGTCCGGTCCTATTGCCTAGTAAGGACCGCGGTCGTTGGGAGTTTGGTTCACATCATTATTTTTTCGCGGACCCTGTTCGTCGCATGTTTCGAGATTACGAAGTGCTATCCGTCCCAGACTTTTCCTATCTCTTTCTTGCGGCGTATCAGAATCAAATCCCATCGTTTGGGATACGAGCTGGGACGAGCAACGAGCCGGATTGGGACTATTTTACCTTGTCTCCAGTATACTAGACCAGGCTTTTGCCACGCTGCACCCATGCAAGGTAGCAGCAGAAGAGACGACGAGGGAGCGAGACGGGAAAAAACGTGGCCTCGCTTGCGCTGCTTCAGATGTGCTCATCTCCCGACCCTGATGAAACGAAGACTTGGTTCAACGGCGACGATTGCGGATAGCGCAATCTTTTGGACCAAATAGGAATTGATCTCGGTGCGCAAAATATGATGACCAAAATCCTACCTATAGGTGCTCACAGCTATTATCTGACAAGACACGGATACATACTTGATTCAGGAGATAGGGGTTTTGAATTTGAGCTGCTAGACTGTGAACATAAGGTATTTTTAGATTTTTAGTGTCGTTCTCTTTACGCCTGTGGTTGCCTTGGCTGTGTAGAGAGCTTCTTCATTTAGTCTCATAATTCGATGATTCGAATCGGCCGAGCAAGGACATACCCCGGCATCAGGTTCGATCGTAGTTGACGTACAGACCTACGAACCAGGAGATGCGGCGGTAGCTCATTGTCTCGGGGAAAGGGCCGAAGATGTTGTCAATATCTCCCCCTGCAGCTTGGTTATGTAGAGTGACAGGGTTATGGTCTTGTCATTGATGGCTTCCTACCTATTAGGTAGGTAAGTTGTCATTATGTCATAAATGGGCCTTTGATAAGACTTCCAACTAAGACGTAAGTCTATGTCCATTGGTGGAAATTGTCAGATCAATGATACATACTTGAATACAGAACCGAGATTTCGAATGTCAATACTAGGAAAAATTGATACTGTATTACATGATTGGAAATCGTTATGGCATCGTAGACAGGGCGTGGTGCTGCCCGAATTTGTATGACTGTGGCCTTTATTAGTGAGCCATGTTCCCGGGTCTTTGGACACCTATCGATAGTAAGAGGAGTCCCCTATTTTCTCTCGAGACGGGGAAGAGAGGGCACCCCCCTTATAGGCTGATTGACTGAACCAATAGAATTGGCCAAATGCGGCGTCTCTCCCTTTCGAAACGCCTCCACCGAACCAACAGAAAGCGCCATGGGCCACTTCAACGTCTTTGCTTCTTTGGCATCTGCAGGAGGAGGCGCCGCCCGCTTCTTATCACTTTGTAGGATACTACTCTGTACGCTCTTTCCTACATACGTCGCCAACATTATTTCACACTTCGCCATTGCGACTACGACCCACCCGACTGCATCACTCTCTCTTTCTGAGTCTGTGCTATTTCCATTTCTCCATGCTCCATCTCCGAGCCTCGCATCGCTACCCCAACTGCGCAGACCGACTTGAAACACACCAGACGAGATTTGACAGCTTGCTTACAGGGAACATCGTCACCTGGAACCCACTTCAAATTTCCATTACATATCCTCAATACATCTAGGGTGGCTGCGAGATAGATCGTCTGCCTGCCTACTGCATACGAAGAACGCCCCCAGATCCTACACTACACACGGTAGTAGAAGGCGTAAGTCTGAAGGTCCAGTCTAGCCCCCATCGTCATCGTCCCCGTTCCTTTCTGTCTGGCACTCGCCCTGTCCAAGATGACCCTCCTCGCATCATGATGGGGCCGTTGGTACCACATACTACCCAGAAAAGTGCCGTCGTCATCGTATCGCCAAAGCCGAGCCGCATCAGATTTGCAATGAGATCCCCCCCTGGCTTATCTGTCTATACTTGCTTGCCACACGATCACTGGAGTCTGTCGCCTGTCACCTTTGTCCATCTCCTCTCTTACACCCCACACACCAGTTAGCTATCTTCCCAGCTACATATCCCAAGCTTTACTCCTATTCTGCGTTCCTTATGAGTGCCTCGTACCTTTTCCTCAATCTCGACGTCCTTCAAGTCGTCAATCACTTGAGAGAGCCAGAGAGGGGTGGACGAGTTCGAAATGGCGGCTTCTGAGCTAACATGGAATCAAGGACAGTCTCAAGACAACTGGCAAGCCCTCGACGACTTCCAGCTTGCTCACCTCCAGGCTCGAGATCAAGAGCGCGCTACAGGAACAAATCCCCCTCCGTCCTTACCGAAGTCTATAGCGGCATAAAGAGGGGTATCCCGACTCGAGAGGATTCTTTCAGGCGCACCAAGCCGCCCTCAAGATTAGGCTTTAGAAGACCTTCTCCTGTTGATACTACAATACCCGTCGAGCCCGAGCCCGAACCCTCGTTCTTTGCTTATCAGGTCCAACCACCACAACATGCTAGGGAGTTGAGCTTACAGAACAGCCTCGAGAAGCCACTGCCACCCCCACCACCACCCTCGCTCTCTCCACTAAGCCCAGTCACCCCACTCGTTTCTCAGGTTTCCCTCTCTGGGCTCGTGAGTGGTGAATCTGGTCTTACGCAAGCCGCGAACAATCCGCCGAGCACGATGGACCTGAGTTCGGGACAAGGCTATAGTAGTGGCATGGATCTAAAGAATGGCGCAATGGCAGGCATGGCCAGGCAAAATGGAGGAGAAGGACACAATGACAACTTAACACCTCGCAGTAATGGGCCCCTTTCAGCCGACCCGTCTCCTCAAGTTGCCGCGTCCAGTCGCACACCAGCACTTACAAACACAGTTGGCACATCATCTTCGGGATCTTCTGCTCATCTTTCCGGGTTGATGTGCAATGTTCATCGCACAACAGGCCGGGAGCCTCACCCGTTGGTAGGAGCCACTACGACCATATTAGGCGATAAACTTTATGTCTTTGGTGGGCGGATTCTCTCTCGAAGCCGGCCAGCTCCCCTGACATCGGACTTATACGAGCTAGATCTCATCAGGAGACATTGGACGAAGATCGAGACTACTGGTGATATTCCTCCGCCTCGGTACTTTCATTCCATGTGTGCGTTGGGAGACACCAAAATGGTCTGCTATGGAGGCATGTCACCAACTTCAAACCAGTCTGCTATGGCATCACAAGATCAACAGCCGGAAGTGACCGTCATGTCTGACATTCATATTTACGACGTCCTCACAAAGAAGTGGACGTATATTCCATCACAAGATACCCCGCAAGGCCGATACGCACACTGCGCATGCATACTTCCGTCGTCAGCCACTTTCTCTTCTGATAAAGCCCCATTGTCCGCTCTACAACATAATCCATCTAGCGCAAATCCAAATGAGGGTCGTATTGGGATTAATATTGATGGTACAGGAGGAGCCGAGATGATCATTGTTGGTGGGCAAGATGGTGCGAACCACTATATCGAGCAGATCAGTGTATTCAATCTGCGCAGCTTGAAGTGGACATCAACTCAGCCACTTGGGAAATCATGTGGTGCGTACCGAAGTGTTGTGGCACCTTTACCGCCCAGCGTCACTGCGAGGCTCGGCAAACTCAACAATGCGAACATGCGCCAAGATGGAGGAATAAGTTCAGAGGCGAAGGAGCCCGGCTCATCCATGCTCATCTATTCAAATTACAACTTCCTCGACGTCAAGCTGGAGCTCCAAATTCGGGGATCAGATGGATCCTTAGCAGAAAGGCCAATGTCGGGCACATATTCGCCGCCTGGCCTTCGATTCCCAAACGGTGGTGTTATAGATACCTTTTTCGTAGTCAGCGGCACATATTTAACCAGTTCAAAGCAGGAATACGCGTTGTGGGCGTTGGATTTGAGGAGTCTGACCTGGTCTCGCATTGACGCAGGTGCAAGCGTTTTCAGTCAGGGTAGCTGGAACCGAGGAATTCTCTGGAATAGAAGAAATACCTTCGTCATTCTGGGCAATCGCAAGCGTAGCCTCGTCGATGACTATAACCATCGTCGCATCAACTTTTCCAACGTCTGCATGGTTGAATTGGAGGCTTTTGGTTTTTATGATAACCCACGCAAGACGTCGCCCATGTCAGGATTTTTATCAGCCAGCAGCCCTTATGTGGCGCCCGGATTGAGTCTGGCACGGAAAGCAGGCTGGACGGGAGGCGGCAGATCTCGCTCGCGAGCGGCCGAGGAGTTGGGAGAGAAAGCTCTCACAATCCGGGAACTGGCAGATATGGAGATCTTGTGTATCGGCGGGGAGAGGATACATATCAACTCACGGATCGTTGGTCGGCGATGGGGCCCCTATTTCGTACAACTATTACGGGAAGGGGCAGCTACACAAGACGGCAGTGATGCCGCAACATTGAGAACGGGCATGTCAAGCCAGGCTGGCACACGCATGTCTGTAATGACTATCACACAATCAAACAATCGGAACACGGGTGACAGCAGTTTGTCAGGTACGACCATGGCCAACTTATCGTCCGCTGGATCCATGAAACCGCCCAGTACCTCGGGTACATCTATATCAAGCGCGAGCGGCTTTGTCGATCCCAATACTATCAATGCGGCTCCTACACCCGCTTCTCTACCTCCATCTTCGCGACCCCGGTGTCTCTATCTACCTCATACGTACTTGACAGTTCAGGCGCTTCTACACTTCCTATACACCTCCTCTCTACCACCACCATCCTCGGCACTGTGTACACCACAGATTCTCTGTTCCCTCCTCCAGCTTGCTCGCCCTTACAAAGTAGATGGCCTGCTTGAAGCAGTTGTGGAACGCCTCCATGCTCTATTGGACTCGCGCAACGCTGCGGCTGTATTTAACGCCACTGCGATGGCTGCTGGTGGCGGCCGAGGTATCGACGGAAGCATGAACCCCAACTTTTTCATCGGTGTGGACTCCCCTCTCGGTCTTGGCGGCCCCGGCCTCCAATCCACTTCTACATCCCAGGCTGGAATGGATGATTCGACTCGTGGCGGAGCCGATGGCCTTCGAATCAACACGAGCGTACCTATCCATAGACCTGGCAGCGCGGAACTGAGCGCAAATACGAGCGTCTCAGGAAGCGAGTGGGGAAGTGAGGTTGAAGATAGCGAGCGCGGAGCTGTCAAAGAAATCTGGAGCGGAGAGCTAAGCAGTGTCATCGGGCTTCAGAAACGCGGACTTCGTGGCCTCATGGAGGGAAGACGTATGAGGGCTACGGTTGACCGCGAGCGTGATGGCGGGCGGGGAGGAGACAGGCAGATGGCGTCTGATCGATATGGAGCCCGCATCGGTCTAGGTATCGCTGGCTCCTAGGAGGGCAATGAGCTTTTCCGGTCCGTGCTGTGGACGGTTGTCAACGCCGCAGACGAGGATGAGAGGCAGAGGCGATTGGTCAGCCTTTTCGCACGGACAACATAACCCGAGCCGAACGAAACGACTAGAGCGATACGTGACAACACACGATGATTTACGCCTGATTCATTCAGATCATGAGATGCAAAATGGAAGGATTATTGGGATGTGGGGAATTCTTGGTTCAATATTGATATTGACTTTTAAAAAACATATACTTATACATACTTACTTTCCAGCTTGACTATGGATATGGACGCTAAAGGAGCTGGCTTTATTGCTCTCTTGACGCTTGAACTACATCGATGACTTTCTAAACGCGGTCACTGCCATGCATCTCTGGCTTCCCCGATGCTTGTATCCCCATGACAATTGCCACACTAGAGTGACGAAGGGAATAACTAAGATAGGGAGCTAACTGACGACCAACAACAGAATGATGATGACAGAGAAGACCCGAAATGCGCGACTCATCACTCGCAAACTTTGGCCAGAGTCCTGCCATAGTAGATCTGCAGGTACCGCGAGAGCTATCTGCATCGATGACAAAGCGAGAGAGATAGAATCAAATATGAATGCCAAAGGAAGCATGTAGCTTCCGACATAGTCACGGATCGACCAGTGTGGGAGCTCATAGAACCATGCGCTTTGGGCATGCTGGGGAGATAGTCAGCACAGTCGGCCGTTGGTTCGGATTGTGTTTGAGTTGCTGAGTGGGTCCGGGAGTCTTGTCTATTTCATTAGAATATGATTGGATGAGTAGGGAGGGGATAGGGGTTGTTTTTGCTTTCCAATGCCCTTTCAGAACCTTTGTAAACACGAGGCACACCGCTATCAATTGGTACGTACGGATAACCAGATATGATAAGTCACAACGGCCTCAATCTTGACATTCAACCGTTGGAATGACCTGCTCTAAGTGCCTAGCTGGAGGCTATTGTGACTGGTCGTATTTGACATTGATCATCCGGCTCGATGTGAGGAGGTTGTGTTTCATATCTCTTTGTTCTCTTTCGGGTGATACTCAAGTTCTGCGGCAGTTCACCTCGCAAGTTCTTCCCACATTGGCTTGACTTTACTACTCATATCATCAATCTTCAAGATCAGTTTCATAGTAATAGTATCTCCACAATTTCTCTGTCTAAGCCTGAATAAGTGCCAATCAATTCAAAGTGCCTGACGCAGCCTTATCAATTTAGATCGCCATCGTTAGCCTTGCCGTTATCGCTCTTCTCTATGACATGGTTACCAAGAGAATTTCCAGTCGTTTGAAAGCCGAATGTGCACCTTAAGCGCCACTGGGTCTTTTGCCAGCAATCAACTATGCCACACCCTCACGAGCGCGGGGAGTCGAGTTCATCGTCACTCCCGTACTGAGGGCGAGGGCTCAGAACTGACAGACGCAGCATCGTTTTTGTTCATGGCCTTGGATTTAAGCTTGATACAACTTGGCGAACGAAACAGCGTAATACGACAGGGGTTGTCGACTTTCTTCCAAAATGTTAACCACCGACGATCGTCAAGACATTCACCTTTTCTTTTCTAGCTAGCTTGATAGGGTTCTGACGGCGTTTTGCTAGGATCGAAAACGACATCTTCATCTTTGTGGCCCATACCTAGTTATGGGGGGACTTGTTGTCAAACAGGTAGGCCGGCCACAATCCTTCTCTCCTTCTGATCAAGAACTCCCAAGCTGGTTGCGGGGGTTATCTGCCTCTTCACAATGAGAAATGGGACAGTTTCCAGTACCAACAAGTAGAAAATTGCCGCTTCGCTATGGCCTTCTAAGCCTAGTCGAGGGGAAGTAGCCAGGCCTCACGATGCATCACCTTATCAGGTGGCGGGCGCTTAAATTGAATTCTACAGAAGGAGGCCTGCCCTGGAAAGATTGGTACATGGCCCGGCGCTCTTGAGTGCTTCCAGCCACATAATGGCGGACTTTATATCTCACCTTGAATTCTTCCAGCCCTCGATAACTCACCTGCCATTCCCAACCGTTGAAGCGTCAACAGGCATAAGCGCTTGGCGGGGAAGTCGGCCGAAGAATCTATCCAGCAACGATAGAGATCTCCTACCATTCTTGTAAGAACCAAGATTGGAGAAGCGAGGGGAAATAGAGATGAAGGAGGAGCAAGTCACGGCAAGTTGGCGGTTATAGACAATGGAAACAAATGATCGTTGACATACCTACCTTAGGTACCTACATATACATAAGGTAGCATAAAGAGAAATAGGTACAATGCTCACCCGACCTCGCACTCATCGATGAAAAAAAAATGAGAGACACGTAGGTATAGTTTAGCTGCATTCGCTGGTGAAACAGCAATACTCGTAACAGTTTTATAAGAATTCAAGGCAGATAGTGCATTGTCATTTCGCTTTCTACGAGCTGTGGCCTTTAGATCGTGACCTCACGGGTGTAAGTAAATACCTATGTTAGGCAAGCTTCCTTCAGACCGATTGTGGCAGTAACTTGATCGAGAATCAAAAGGCCTACCTAAGCTTTCAAACCACCATAGCATATGTACTCTTATGTATATAGTAGTATTCTGTCATGGTACAAGAAGATATGTTGGGGTGAGGAAGGAACTCAGTACTTGAAAGGGGTGGAGGAGTATAAATTCCTTATCCCTACCCATAGCTCCGGACTAGGGCTGTTTTACGTACAACGATTCCAGGTAGTTTCCGCTTAACTTTCCTCTGCCCAACCTCGTGTTTTCGAAGCGTTCTTTAAATATTTTACTTACGAGAAATGATCTGACCTTATTTGAGTACGAGCTGACAACCGTTATGAAGAGGTGAAGACACCGTGTCGAGATGCGGAAAGCCCCGGTCGCTTTCGCTTTCACCGGCGCAAAGACATTCAAAAGCAGTACGACGACGACAACAACAACTGCCTCCCAATGCTTCCACGACCGACGCTGAGCTTCGTGCTCCCAAGTATCCATGACGGACTTAAGCTTGATTGTCGTATCTACCACCCCTCTGGCGCTTCTGTGTCTGATGCGCTCGGGAATAGTCGGCGTCGGGGTATAATAATGAGGAGATGGGACAATGCGGCTGTCGTAGCGCACCCGTACGCGCCGATGGGCGGCTGCTACGACGATCCTGTGGTTGATGTCGCGGCGGGGACACTGCTCAGGCTTGGGTTTTTGGTTGCTACATTTAATTTCAGGTACGTACAGATCCAATCCTGATGCGGTGCAACATACTATGACGATTCGATGGAATGGGGGAGAGATTCTTTGCTAATATGTGGTGAGTTTCATAGAGGCGCTACTTCATCAGGTGGCCGGACGTCCTGGACGTCAAAACCAGAGCAGGCGGATTATATCTCTGTCGCTGGGTTTCTGGCCCATTACGTTCATCATCTCGATCATTACTCGCCTTCGACCGAACCCGACCCCTCCCGAACGGCCGAAGAACAACTCAAAGCCCCCATCTTCCTATCAGCTGGCTACTCCTACGGCGCCATGATCGTGGCTAGACTCCCTTCTCTAGAGACCGTACTATCCCATTTCGAGTCGCCCGTCGTTGGTTCCTACGAGGCTGATATCCGCTTGCGTGCGCAACATCTTGCCGAGCGATGGAACGCGCTTGCCGCCGAGCCACCGGGCTCGCCGAGGTCTTCGATGGGCATTCGTATGGGTGATGGTGTAAGAGACCGTGATTCCGAGCGGATAGACTTAGAAGAGAGGATAAAGCAGGGCGTACGGCATCTGCTTTCGCGTTCGCAAGTCGTCTCGCGAAAACATCAGCGTATTCAGTCCGGCGAGGCTGGAGGTAATGATCCCAACACCGAAACAGAAGCAAAGGCAGATCAATGTCTCTCGAGGGCCGAATATCTGCCCAGGTTTCGGCCCGCCTACCTTGTCGTCTCCCCGCCCGTAGGAGTCGTGACCAATTTGGCGACAATGTCGTTCTCCATGCCTAGCCTTTCACCTTCGTCTTACTGGTCACGGAGATGTGGAGCAACGGATGCGGCGGCGCGGACATCATCACAGTCACAGTCAGATAAGGATGAAGCGGACGAGAAACTTGCTGTGAATCCTAGTCTGGTTATCTACGGTGACCAAGATGGGTTTCTTAGCCTCAGGAAGATGCGGGAGTGGACCCGGGGGCTTCTCTCATCAGCGACGAGTAATAGTATAACCACGGCTACAACGACCACGAGTACTGGGGGCTTTCGGTATATTGAGGTCTCTGGCGCGGGCCATTTTTGGGTTGAGGACCGGGTTATGTATCGATGTGAGTCTATCGAAGTGAACAATGAGAAAGGCTGGAGAGATGAGGAGATTGCTAATGTGCCTGGTTTAGTGCGAGATGCCATTGGCACGTTTGCTATTGAGCTTGCTGCTGAGGGAGAATTGAGCTTAGTCTATTAATAGATAATTGAATGGACCTACGTCCGACGCTTCCATCTCACCGGTCATCATGTAAGATGATGATAGTAGCTTTGCATGTGTGCTGGTATGGTAGTGACTCTACTCAATTACCCAATCCAATGAGAAGAGCAACAAACTGTGAGATGAAGTATGATTCTACGACGATAGATTGCCGAGAATTGTCTTTAAATCATGGCAATGCTTAAGATCACTAAAAGATTTCAAGTAGACAGGTCAAGGCGTAGTAGGTGGCGATGATAGGTATTGAAGCAGAGTCAGGTATGGGCTGATGCTAATGATTCAAGTTTTGTTGTTTCTGTCAGCATGGCTTGGCTGGATGATGGGATTTTCAGATTACACATACCCTTACCTGGTAATGCTCGGTACCACTCAGTCATCTCGAACAAGGTCAAGAAAACAGAAATGGCCATGCTTTTTCCTTTCTAGATCTCGATATAAATTGGAAATGCGGTGTCAATCCGAAATCCCCGCGTTTTCCCCCTTCATATGCAGTGACAATGGACAACTTACCGAACCCCACGGATTTACCCAACCCCCACTATTTGGAGCAACCCCCTGACCTGATGACGGAGGGGAGATGTTCACATGCCTGGATCCCGCACCGCAGTGATAGTAGTGTGGGGTATGTACATAAGTACATGTATGTATGAAGGAAGCACTTATGTATCCTCCTTATTAGAAGGAGAAGCTACCTTCTCAGACTCGTGAGCCGAGTCGTGGCACCTCCCGAGTATGTATAATACACCTGACCTACTACCTCTTGACCGACTCTTGTTTCCTTCTTATTTCCTTGTGACGGGCAATTCCCTGTTTGAGTCTTTTTCAATTTCTCCTTTGTCTCAGTGTTTTCAACGACGTGTCCTAGAATAAAGTTCCAGCCCCAGCCTTTCACTTTAGATTCAATTTACGATCTACTATTTGTCCAACGGCCAATACTTCTTAAGTTTCATCCCACAACGTTCATTCCTCCTAGTATGACCAGTATGACCTCAACCCTGTGATAACCCACCAAAGTCTCCTATCGACTGCGGCCTGCTATGCGCCGACAACGGCAACCACCTCCGATCTCATTGCCTCGTATGGCCGACTCCATTACGAACTCAATATGACATCCTTAATAGATCTCCTCCCTCCCATCCTCCCCTCTATCCGCTCTGGCCGCTCGAGATCTACCCCGCCGCTCTCGACCTACACCAAGCCGTACCACCAACAGTCTAAGACCTCGACTTCATATGTCGCTGCCTCCGTCTCCAAGGTTGTTGACAGCCTCTTGTACCTCAAAGACGGCTTGACCCACCATGAGCGCGAGGAACAGAGACTCTGCGCCGAGCGCGGCCAACTGCTTCGTGCCCGCATGCTCCATGCCGAGTCCTTCACCCAGTGGGACGCCGCCGCCAACGAGCTCGATGTCGTAGAGGGCAACGAGGAGTGGAAGACCGATACCTCGACCGGCGATTACAACCCAGACCTCCTCGAGCTACGCTTGAAAGAGCTCGATATAGCTCGTACCAACTGCGATCTGCGCTCTATGATGTACCTCATTCGGACTTCTTTGTCACGCGATCTCGGTGGCATGGGCAATATCGATCTCTACCGACACTCACATTGCGGTACCAAGAAGCTGATTGAGCGATATGTCGATTCTGCATTGCAGACTATTACCACTCTCGTCGATAGGAGCGGCCATAGTTATTCCCCCCTAGACGACCTGGGGCCCCGTGACTTGCTTGATGCTATGCTGTATGCCCGCCAGAGTTTTGGTCGGAGTGCCTTGCTACTGAGTGGGGGTGGCACGTTTGGAATGACCCATATCGGTGTTCTCAAGGCAATGTGGGAGGCAAAACTGCTCCCCCGCATCATCTCTGGTGCCTCGGCTGGTTCCATCGTTTGCTCCGTCTTTTGCTGTAAGACCGACGACGAGATCCCCGCCGTCATGGAGGAGTTTCCCTATGGGGATCTCGCTGTCTTCGAAGAAGAGGGAAACGAAGATCGACTTCTCGATCATCTACGTCGAATGCTCACTGAGGGCAGCTGGTCTGATATCAAGCATCTCACACGCGTTATGCGCGATCTCCTGGGCGATATTACTTTTCAAGAAGCCTACAACCGCACGAGGCGGATTTGTAATATCTGTGTCTCGACAGCATCTATCTATGAGCTCCCTCGGCTTCTCAACTATGTCACTGCTCCGAATGTCATGATTTGGTCGGCTGTGGCCGCGTCCTGCTCTGTCCCGCTCGTCTTTAGTGCTGCTGCGCTGCTTGTCAAGAACCCTCTGACCGGAGAGCATAGTCCCTGGAATCCGACACCACAGATGTGGATTGATGGATCAGTCGACAATGATCTACCTATGACGAGGCTCTCTGAAATGTTCAATGTCAACCATTTCATTGTCTCGCAAGTAAACCCTCACGTTGTTCCCTTTCTAGCTAAGGATGATGCGCGTCCCGCTGTCTACGATCACCGGACCATCGTGTACGAAGAAGAGTCAGACTGGTTACATACCATGACATCTCTTGCCAAAAGCGAGGCTTTACACAGAATGCAGTTAATGGCTGAATTAGGCGTCTTCCCTAATCTCGTCGGCAAGCTTCGATCTATCCTGAGCCAGAAGTACTCAGGCGATATCAATATCATCCCTGCTATAGGGGTTCTCGACCTCCCCAATATCCTCAAAAACCCGACCGTTGACTTCATGACGCGCTCGTGCCTGCTTGGGGAGCGTGCGACGTGGCCGAAGTTATCTCGCATACGAGATCGCTGTGCTATTGAGCTGGCGCTTGATCATGCAGTCCATGACCTTCGCGCTCGCGTCGTCTTCAGTAAGAGCCAAGTCGACTTGAGGAGAATGGCGACCGGCTCGCTAGTCAACACGCACAGCAGAGGGAGCCACGTACCTCTAACAGACCTCGTTGGAGCCCCGCAAATACTGGACAGCGGCGTGACGTCCAAAGACAGACTGAGATACCGACACAGGCGCTCAAGCGGCAGCAATCTCATCACCCCAGTTCCCCACTACATATCCTCAGCAATTGCGGATGTCGAGTCGCCGAACAGGGTCACCGACGCCGACACGGACGATGAAGAGCGTCTAGAGATTATGATGCAGCATCCGCGGAGCAAACCCAAGATGAAACTGAAGAAAATACCGAAACATAGTGCGGCGATAGGGAGTGGGCCAAAGACGGGCCCGGCAATAGTGTCAACGGCGGATTGTTACGATTTCTCGCGGCCGCTTACGCCGACGTTGAAACCGCCATCGACGCCACTGGGACAGTCACAGAGCCAGCTCCAGCTTCGACCTTTCCTTAATAGCGCCCATGTATCCCCTACCGCCACTACCAAACACTCCCCTACCGGAGTTGCCTTCTCGTTGTCTGGCACTGGTCCTGGAGACGGGAACGGCACGCTGCCTACCGATACTATTGCTACTACCACTGCTGCCGAAGGCACCGCCCCCGGTTCGAAATGTGTCAAGTTTGAAACCACGAGCACTGAGGAAGGCGAAGGCGATGTGGAAGAAGCAGGCGCTTTGAACTCTTCAGACGCGGACGCCGATATCGAGAGCCATACTGAGGCTGATGCGTCCGAGGACTCCACCTTTCAGTCACCGGATTGGGAAGGTGAGGGAGCTGCAAGCGGCAAGACCAAACTAGAGGAATCCCTTCTTCCACCTGTTGAGGATCGTGGTCTGTTCTTGACAGGGAGGAGTAGAAAAGAGGGAGTATGACTAGCCGGTGGATTGTCTTCCGGTTGGGGCTGGGGGGTTTGGGAGCAATTCTGAGCCCCGAGTGGGGAGATTTGAAGAGTACATCGTGCATCGTTTTATCCACGAGGTGTTCGAGCATTTGGATTCTCATACATTCCAAAGAAAAGTTGGAGATGGGATGATATGAGAAATGAGGGCACATACACGGGATAACGAAATCATGGGAAAGGGCAAGGGCAAGGCAATGGATAGGATGGAATATACCTACTTACTGAGTTATTTTTATGCACACATAAGCACACTATACGCGTATGGGCGTATGATGCAAGCATGGGACATGAACGTGGACAAGCGATGAGGCGACTCGGAGGGCATAGAGGCATTGGAAGCATTAGCATGCATTGCATTATATGGAGACTTATATACTTAGATTCATTGGGATATGCACTCCCTTTCTTTCTTCATCATTCGTATTTATTGAGAGCACTAATCCTCTGACTAGTATGCATAAGTACTTGGTAGGTTTAGATTGTTTGTCTTATGTCTGTTTGCGCCTTCATTGGTCTCCTTTTTATTCTTTTTGGTATATGGATAGTATTTCCCACTACCCAACATCCGGTTACAGAAAACTTATAATACAAGATCTTCTTCCATATGCTTGTCTGTCTTGCAGGTCTACCATCCTAGATCAGTTCTATTCGTAATTTTAAATTCTTTACCTTCCCCTCGCCTCTCTTTCCCTCTCCTTCTGCCTTTCTTTATCTCTGCGCACACTCACGACATCAACTTAAACCCAATCTCCTCCCTATCATCATCCAAAACCCTAGCCCACTCCAAAAGCAATCGAAACCAATAAACCTCTCTATCCTCCGATCTCAGGGCCTTCTGCGCCCACTTCCTTCCCTCGTCCGCGATCCACTTCGCGTCCTCCGCCCGTGGCGGCGTGATCTGTTCGCGCCCGTTGAGTTTTCCTCGCCCGTCTAGGCCGATGAAGTATGAGAGGGTCGAGTGCAGCGCGTGGAAGCGCAGATCGAGCGGGATGAAGTGCACCCAGGGTTTGAGGCGCTCGGTGAACCATTGCGTGAAGATCGTTGAGACGACGGGGACAGAGTTGGAGTGTAACCCGTTTAGGAGGTTTGGAGGTGGAGCGAAGGATGTGTCGAGGGCGAGGATGTATTTGTGGTTGAGCTCGTGGGAGAGGCCGTCGCCAGAGGGGGCGTCTGAGGAGTCGAGTTTGGTGGTGACGCCGAACTCGTTGCGGAAGTATTCACATTGCGGGCTTCCGGCTTCGCATTTCTCGTCTCCCGGGTTGGTCAGCAGAACAGGAAAGGGTAGAATCCCGTTCGCTTCGGTTGCAGGGACGTCCTCGTAGCGGAAACGGCTGTCTTGGTCGGCACCGATCCCGAGCAGCATTGAGATCTTGTCGCTTGCCGTGCCGTTCCGGCCGAGATACATAAGGCGTTGGCGCTGTCCGCTATGCACCGTTTCGAGCGGGATGTCGGGCACCATGATCTGCCAAAAGAGTGCGTTTTGCTTCATGTTGAAAGACTTGTCGTCGAAGTTTTTGTACTTTTCGTTTGTGGGCGTTGGCCAGAGGGGGACGACAATGTCGTTGAAGAGAGGCGTTTTGGACCCACTGAAAAGGGGAAGGAGGTTCTGATGAGTTGTAATTTAGATGTTAGTTATGACGGATTCGATTGACTCTGAGTAAGAAAATTAGTACTACTTAAAAGAGGTTGCGTACCTGATATATCTCAGCGTTAGGAGCAGTTGTGTGGAAGTCGTGGAGGTTTAAGGTATCAGGCTGATGACATGGGTCAAGGGACATCTGCCAATCTGCGAGAAATTGTTCTTTAGAGTGAGGAACAGTACACGCAGCGCAGAAGTCTCGAACGTCCCAGTGGACGCCACCTCGAGTCGGTGAGCCCGGCGGGCATGACAATGCCTCGACTTGTCTAAAGTCATGAGCTGAAATATGTTTAAGAACCGTCCAATCCTGCGACCCAGCCGGTGGCGCACGAGTATTTGGGCCATGGCCATCCGATACGTCACGCTTGCCCATCTTGTTTGGAAATAGTTGAATGCCAGGCTTGGTAGCCGCCATCCTAAGCTGGTGGAGATCGTTCCAGGGTGTCAGAACCCTAGGTCTTCCTACCAAGTTGATCGGGATAAACATGTTAGGGAGATGTTCAGCAAACGAGGATATTAGCATAACTAGCTCGTCCAGTACTGTATCTTGCCACTGAATCGTCGGAGTGCTATGAGATGCTTTACCGTTCACAATACGCACAACGCCTACGTTTGGTTGGCTCATGATGAAATCCAGCCTCTCGCGGATCTGTTCTGGCCGCAGACCCCAGAAGGGAAAGACGTCGTGCTCAATCTGGTCGAATTGGTCGATCACGACGGAATTCTTCTCTCTCGTGAATTCGAACCATTTATCGAAATCCCGAGGGGGATCCCGGCCATATCTTTCCTTGTACTCGTTGACGGCAGCCTTGAGAGTCGTGCTCACAGCTGCATGTCGAAGCCACCGATCTGCTTCTATTCGGTTATTGTAGACCAGCTCATCTATGGGGTGGTGCTGGAATGTCTTCTGTTTGAAAAGGGCGTGGGTGGCGAAAGAACCGAGCACACTGGCGAGGACGAGGAACAGGAACACACGTTTGATGAATGCGAATCGCCGGAGGTTGATGGAGTACATGAAAGTGATGAAGCCTGTTGTTATGGCACTTTGAGCGAATAAATGTCCGACCGCAGACGTTTGTTGGTATGTGCCGACCAGCAGCAAACTCCCGATGCTTGCAAATGTGCCAGTCACGAAAGTAGCCACCGCGATGGGTTCCAGAGGTGACGGGTCGCAGACCAACAGCGCTGCGGTTATCACTAGCGTGGCGACGACGATGCCTGTACTTATCGTGTCGAAGACATAGAGTGAACCGACACCTCGGAAACCCTCATGATTGATAATATCGCGCTGGGTGGGGAGCCGACGGAGTAGCCACGTCACGCAGGAAACGAAGGACGTTGTTAACATGACACTTCCGAGGGTTCGCAGCCTAGTTCTAGTAGTCCGTGCCCAGGAGAGCACCCTCCACGAGAGAATGATAATCGTCGCATCCATGAGTATGCCGACCCACTGGAGAAAGACGATATAAGATCGCTGATCAAGATGGGCAGAGCAGACATATGTTGATCTTGAAGTGAAGCCAGCAGCCATGAAAGCTCCGTAGCTAAGGAGGCCAGTACTGAGAAGCAGACCAATTGGCGAACCACCAAGCCATTGCCTCAAATCTTCTAGTGGTGTCTGCCATGGATCTTCTGGTTCATCAGATACTACTGGTGGTGGTCGGTATGAGAGAAATCTATAAGTTGCTAGAACCAGGGGAAGAAAGGCCTGGGGTTTATGGTGAGTGATGTGGCCAACTGACAGAAATAAGTACCCTAACTTACCTCAATGCCTGCAGTCGAACATTGAAAGTTGTACAAAATGGTATGACATATTTCAAGGCGGAGAACGATGAGAATAATAATACAAGGGATATAAAACCGCCGTGGCCTGGGCGGTAAAGATGAAGGTGATGCTTTTAGGATGGCGTCAGAGTCTGTCGGAATTATTAATCATATGCACATTTCTTATGTCTAGACCTTGATAAACGTACCAAATCTCCCATCAGCACCGGGAAGCCATTTTGAAAAGAGGCTCGTCACGAAAGCCAAAGCGCCCGTGATGAGCAGTAAAAGGGTGGATGAAAGCCGGGGTTGGTCTTTTCGGGATACATCTTCGTTAGCGCACTATTCTCCTTCAAACCTCACAGAATGACCAAAAAAAAAAAAACTCACTTAAAAGAAGGTGTCGCTGTGATGAATAAGATAACCAAAGGAATGAGGCGAGAAACCTGCGTTAAATCAAATAGACGTCAGTATATCTATCCATCGAGCGTGATGGAGAGTTCCGTCACACATGGACCCTATCTCACTAGCCTCAGGGGGGGTCCTCACCAAACAGCTGTTAACTGTGTGCCGCTATCTTGGGCCATTGAAACGATGGCATCTGGTGACGCCAAAAGCGATCAAGACAAAAAATGGTAGAACAAAGAGAAGCTGTTATTTCCTTGCGTTGTCATGCCCAGCTATCTTACACGCGACATCGTCAATTGTGAGATAGGTGCATGTAGAATGAAATGACTTGAACCTTGACGGACTCTCGGGTCTACCCTGTGGCTCAGCATATCTTGCATTCGTCATGTATCCCTGCCCTCTGAACCGCTTAGCCCCCACTTTGATCTGGTCTCTCAGTTGGCAAGTCCTTTGTGTTGCGGGCCGATTGAGACTGGAACCGTCTGATGCCGGCTGGGACTAGCAAGTCCGACAGCCCCATCGGCTTTAAACGTTGTTATTTTTCATTACGGCGGCAGGCTAATATCGATCGGGCAAATGGTCTAGGGGTATGATTTTCCCTTCGCATAACACATACGATTGGGAAAGGTCCGGGGTTCAATTCCCCGTTTGTCCATCTTTTTATGGTTCTTTTTGCCCCTATTCACACTTCTTGTCACTGTTTTGCAATTGTTTTTAACAAGTCAGATAAATACAAGCCTGTAACTGTTGCTTTATCAGTTCTCGTGCTTTATTTTTGCTGAAGGGGAGAATTTGCATAACCAGTTTACCACTGTAATCGAACACTAAATATTTGTTAAAAATGTTAACCAGCGTTCTTTGTGTGTTATGTGAAGTGCAAAAAGGGATAGACAGACATGTTTATTCACCTATATGGCTTTTGCATGACTGCAAAAATGGACTGCATTCTCGGTTGAATTCCTGACTGTCGCATTTTAAGTCAGGCTTGCCGCGACCTATTAGGATGGAGATAAAAGTGTGCATGAAGATGCTACAGATGTCATTTGCATGTATACATCGTGATGTTCCAGGTCATCGTGAAAATAGGGTAATGATGAAGATGAGAGGGGAAATTAGAGAGATGTGTATCCGTTCGGGACACAGGAAATTCTCTCTGGATAGACAAGATATATAAATCTTGTGGTCTCTCTCTTCGTTTGTACAGCAAGATACCACCATATGACGTTACTTTGGGTGGCTCGCATATGTCTAGCTCGTTTGTCTCTCAGGCTACCACCATGCAGCCACCCCCGGCTCTCCAGCTCAGATCTTACTACACAAAGTAGACCCAAACCACTTTCTGTTGAGACGTTCCGGTCATTTGATCAATCAGGCTTGTCTTGTAACTCATGCAAACTCACCTCTTGGACAGAGAATATTGAGTCAGAAGGGTGTGGCTAGGTCGATAACCGAGACATTCACGTCCACTCACATTTTGCCACTGAATACAGGCCGGAGACTCATTCTTGCGTGGTCCGGTGGTGACATGGAAGGAGTGTCCCTCCCCCCTTTTTTGGTTGATTGATTAAAGAAATGGATTTTAATGTAGAATCTCAACTCAGGATTCATACCAAGTGCGAAAAAACTGACTAGTAAGTTTTGAATAGGAAGAGGAAACTAAACATACTTTCCCTAGAGCCGATACCAATGCTGTTGGAAGACAGCGGCATCTGATTGAAGGAGAACATTGATGTGTATCGGAGCAAATAGTAAGACATATTATACAACACAACATCATGTATATCACATAAAACAAAGGGTATCTATCACAAGCATTTCCTGATCCCCAACCGCCAACTCATAGTCTCTCAGCAGCCAACCCTTCCCCCAAACCGCTCTACGACGGCATCAACACCTCCACAAACCATCCACCTTACCATGAAGGTATGGAACCAACATCCTAATTTCCCTTCGAGTAGCGTACCCGGTATGTCCCCTTGGCGCCACATGATTGTTTCGTTGAAGAACCTTACGGCGACCAGCTCATCATCATCATCATCATCATCACCGCTTGTCTTCTCTGATGATTGGTCTTCATCTTTCCTCAGTCCCCTCTTTCCTTTACTTTCATCACCCTCTTCTACGATAAACCCGCAATCCAAAAGCCCGTGAACAATCGGCCCCTTCCAGCCTTCAGGCGGTGAGAGATCCAAAAGAACTCTCTCGCCCCAGGTCTTTGTGCTCTTGTCGTTGCCCTGTCCCTCTTCCTGAGCCTCGCCCTCACGAACCGGCTCACACTTCTCATTGATCAGAAACCTATCCCTCACGACATAAACCCCACAAATCCTCTCCCCGACTGCAAACCGAGAAGTATCCAGAAACTCAGCCCCAAAGGTATCTTCCGGAGCCACTGTCCTATTCATACCTCCTTCTTCAAAATCCTCTCTAAGCCCTCCTAGCCCCCTAACCATCTTCTTCATAACCATCGCCTGCGGCGTCCGTGTGAACATTCCCATCGTCGTGCCTAGGTACGTGTCCAACAACCCTCTCCCCCCTCTCCCATTCCCATTCCCCTTCCTCGATCCTCTCACCAGACTCCTCGGCACAGACACAACTTCAGAGACGACACATTCTCTCGCGACGACGACGGCGGCGACATCATTATCTTCCGCAACATCAGCTGGTTCAGAGTCGTCGGGATCGCCGCGATCACTGAGCAAGGGAAAGGGGAAGGGATAGGGCTTAGTTTGAGAACTGTCGAACCTAACCAGCTTGATACTGACGCCCGTCTTCGTGCGTCGGGTGTGTTCTCTGAACTTGTACGCTGCGTAGACCGCTCCCACGGCGGCGGGGATCCCAACGGTGAACGTAATGATACCGATAGGCGCGAGCGCCAGGGGGTTTGAACATGTCGCGGTGCTGCTGTTGCTGGTGCTACCACTGCCGTCGCTGCGACTCCACAGCTGGAGAAGAGACACCATTAGTGTTTTTTTTTTTTTTTTTTCAAGACTTTGTTTCCAATCTCAGACAGATATTGAAATCCAATCGAAAGATAGAATGGAATCGAGACTAGACAATGGGAATGTATTTGATTGAGTAGGCGACCTAAAACCATCAATTGGATATAAAGTGCTCCCATATGGAAAATTAACATCCGAAGTTGAGTATACTAATAGATTGAGGGCCTTCCAACTAAATGAGAACGAGTGAGTAGGATAGATTGAGAATAAGAGGAGAGAGAAGTTGAAGAATTCGAGAAGCAAAGTTTAATGAGCATCAACTGAAGTAATGACCCAATAGTGGCCAAGCCTGTGCACACCCGCATCTTGGCATATCCAAATGAGTCAACCAACAATCATCAATTGGCATTAACACGCACTCAAAAGTCACACTCTCCTAATCCAATGATCCATATCAATACATTCCAATACTTTACTCAAATGTTTGTAATCGATTCTTTCGATATAATAAGATAGTCCCCCAGTTCAGTTGAAGAGATACTAGTTAATAATATATGCAGTAGTAATATGAGATACCAAGTAAGGTGAGGTGGCTATATACAAAAATCCAGGTCCGCTCCCCCCAAACTCCCTTTACTTTAGTTAATCCAAATAAGAAATAACTCATAATGCATCGCTCATTTCCTTTTCGCCTACACATCTGCACTCTCAAGCGTATTCAGAGGGACATACCCCTCATCGCTCTTCGTCCGTCCCAAGGCTCCACCAACGAGATCCTGCGCCCTCGACACCATGGCGTCCACACTCCAGCCCCATCCCCTTCCGCGCCTCTTGACGGTGCCACCGCTCTTCTCCGCGAGCAGAGCATCGTCCATCCATCTCGGCCGCTTCCAGAATTTCAAGAGAAGCGAGCTGACGACCACACTCACACTACTCGTTGCCATGGCGGCACCAGCAGCGAGGGGATGGAGGTGAAGGCCAAATGGGAGGAAGATGCCCATCGCGAATGGTAGACCGATGAGGTTGTACACGCAAGCCCAAGCCAAATTAAGCTTGATGCGCGTGAAGATTGTGCGAGCTAGACATATCGAGGCTGGGACATCCATGAGTTGATTCGGGCGCATGAGGACAACGTCGGCTGCTTCCATGGCAACATCTGTGCCGCTCGCCATGGCGATACCAACATCGGCGGTGGCTAGAGCAGGAGAGTCATTGATGCCGTCACCAACCATGGCAACACATTCACCTTGTTCCTTAAACTGGAGGATGATCTCCTGTTTCTGGTCGGGGGAAACACCGGCAGATACCTCTTCAGGGGCAATACCGACCTGAGCTGCAACAGCTAGTGCTGTAGATTGCTGATCACCGGTAACCATGGCCGTCTTGATCCCCATGCGATGCAGAGCAGCAATAGCAACAGCGGCTCCGTCTTTAATGGTGTCGGCGAGACAGAGATGACCAGCGTAGGCACCATCGATAGCAATAAAGATATTGGTAGTTCCAGCTGTTGATGTGTTCTTGCTCGATCCCTTATTAGCCTTTGTGTTGATCTCCTCGGACTCCTCGACGGCGGTCTCTGGTACCTCGACACTGCTTTCACGAAGGAAGCGGACGCTGCCAATGAGTACTGTGTATCGCTTACGCTCTGCGCTTGAGGCAGGCTCGACTGTAGCTTTAATGCCCTTTCCAACGGCAGCTCTGAAGTCGCCAATACTGCCTTCAACAGCGGCTTCGGAATCGAGACCCAGCTCAGAACGCGCAGCTCCCAAAATAGCTTTGCCGATGGGGTGTTCACTACCTGTCTCAGCAAGACCGACAATAGTCCACCAGAGTCGTCGACGCCAGTCGTTATCTTGCCAGAGACTGGGAAGTTTTGCAACTGCTACGCTCATCTTGCCGTGAGTGATAGTTCCCGTCTTATCTAAGACAACCAATGTGATCTTAGTGCTGGTCTCGAGAGCAGCACCACCTTTGACAAGGATTCCGTTCTCGGCACCGATTCCAGTGCCAACCATAACCGCTGTGGGTGTGGCAAGACCCAAAGCGCACGGACAGGCAAAGACAATGACAGAGATGCAAAGCTTGACGCAGACCATTAGCTTCCCGCCACTCTGTTGCTCAAGGAAGATCTTCGGGGGGTCGGCAAGCACGTGGCTCAGGATCATCCACACGGTGAAGGTCAGGAAGCCGAGGATGAGAATGGTCGGAACAAAGTAGCCAGCTATTGTATCAGCCAGTCGTTGGATGGGAGCTCGGGCTGTCTGCGCATCCTGGACAAGCTTGACGATTTGACTAAGCTGCGTATCACGGCCCGCCCTGGTAACACGGAAGTCCACACGACCATGACCATTGACTGTACCTCCAATCACACTGCTTCCCTTCTTCTTCTGAACCGGGATGGCCTCACCCGTTACCATGCTCTCATCGACGTAGGTCTCGCCTCGAACAATGATACCATCCGCAGGGATCTTATCTCCCGGACGGATGATGACAATGTCGCCTACAGAGATCAACTCGGTAGGGATGACCTTCTCCTCAGCAGCATTACCATCATGTGCAGGGGTTTTCGGTGTTTTCGGATCGCTGTCCCAGGCTTCGGCAGCCTTTTCCGCCGCGATCGGGTCTGCGTAGATTGTGGCCATCGAGGGCGCAAGGGACATAAGCCGGGAGAGCGCTGAAGAAGTTTGGCCCTTCGCGCGGTTTTCCAAGAATCGTCCAAAGGTAATGAAAGTAATCAGCATGGTGCTGGTATCGAAGATGGTACCGGGACGGTTGTGCGGTGGGAAGAGAAACGATACAAGCATGGTGAAAATACTGAAGAAGAAAGCAGCAGATGTGCCTAGTACGACGAGAACATCCATGGTAGGTGAGCCATGTTTAATGGACTTGTACGCTGAGGTATAAAATCGCTTGCCAATGCCAAATTGGACGGGTATCGTCAAAACTAAGCAAATGATGTCGCCCAAGAAGAGACCAGGAAGGATCTGTAAAGCGCCAAAATCAAGTATAGGTAGAACCATGGGGAAGATCATGCCGATAAAGAAGACAGGGACGGCAAAGGCAAGTGAGACTTGGAATGCCCTTCGCCACTCTTGAATCTCTCTCGTCTTGGCCAGTGACTCAAGCTGAGCATTATTATCGTCGTTGTCGGCAACAAGAGCGTTGAAACCTTGGCTTTCGACAACCTCGACGATGGATCGAAGTCCCGTGGTACCAGGCTGATGTGAGACGGTGAGTCTCGACGTCGCCAGACTCAGTCTGGCGGAGCTGATACCTGGAAGAGCCAGCAGAGCTTCCTCAATAGCCTTAGCAGCAGCTGCATCTGGGCTTCCATAGACCTTGAACTGGGCTGTCGATGAAGCAGATTGATCAGATGAGTCGAAGATAGTAGAAAGAACCTTGGCATCGAAACCTCTATCTTCAATAATCTCAACTAGTTTCTCAGCCGGCACCTTTGTGGGGTCGTGTGTGATGACGGCTCTCTCAGCTAAGAGGCTGATGTTGAAGCGAACTATGCCGTCAAGCCCCGTAAACCCACCTTCAACAGCTGAAGTGCAGGCTCCGCACGTCATACCTTCGATAGCAACGGTCGATGTTGCGAATGAGGGTTTTAAATCATCATCGCTGGCATTTGCGCTCCGATGTGGCTTGGATTCTTCACTGTCGATCAATGTTGCGCCAAAGCCTCGATCCTCAATGATCTCTAGAATCTTCTCGGTTGGCAGAAGGTCGGCGTCATGTTCGATGACGGCTCGCTCGGACAGCAATGAAATGCTGAAATGCTTCACACCGGTAACATCTGAAAAGCCCCCCTCAACAGCGGACGTACAAGCTCCACAGGTCATGCCTTCTACGGCGATGGTTGTTATCGTCGTGGGTGGACCGTCGTCTTCGGCAGCGGTTGGACGTTTCGGGGTCATCGTAGGTGAGGGCAAGTCGGTAGAGAGCACCTCAGCCTCGAAGCCGCGGTCTTCTATGATGTCTTTTATTTGCTCGGCGGGTATGCGGGAGGGATCGTGCATAACAACGGCTCGCTCCATAACTAAGCTGACGGATACGTTACCAACTCCATCGACGCCCTTGAAGCCTGCTTCAACGGCCGAAGTACATGCGCCACATCTGTTTGTAGGTATCTGGTTAGTTTCTCGTCTTTTGAAGATGCGAAGAGATCAAGAAGTTGGTAATCGTACGTCATGCCACCGACTCGTAATGTGGTGGTGGCCCATCTTGTCGGGTTTGGAGTTTGAAGAGAAGAGGTCTGTTCCCTTGAAGGGACTTTAATGTATGCAGGAGCCATGGCTGTGAGGGCTCTAAAAGACAGAGGAAGTAGAAGCTCAAGGCTCCCGTCAAGGAAGAGGAATGCGACGTGGTATATACACTTGGACTACAGAGGAAAGGGCATAGTAGGTTTGACGACGCCGGACTAGTTTTAGTATTACTAATAAGCAAACAGACTGCTTGGGGGGTTGAACAAAGAGCGGTCCAGATGGCAGTGACGGTGTGAATGTGCGACCAAGAGAAAACCAGCTCTAAAGGTGTGTGTTGTTATTGAGTTGATAAAATATGTACGGGTATATGTTGTAGGAGTAGGGGACGTTGTAGAGTCACAACGGGTAAGACGGAAAAAAAGAAGACATTTCGAGACGGAGGTCGAAGGGAGGCGGGCGCTAGTGGTATTAAGAGTCTCTGGCGGCAGCAAAGAGGAGCCATGTCAGACCTATTCGTACCATGCCCCATCGGCCTGTTCACTTACAAATTACCCGAAGTAGGAAAGCCTGCTCTAGCCTGAGTAGCGGGGTGGACCCTGGGCATATGGAGGGTGGGTGCTTTGTCTCTTGATACCATACTGGTCAGGATAAAGCTCCTTGTCTATAATAACTCTAGGTCGTAGACATTTAATCGGCTATTAACCAACATATTGAATTGCGGATCTAGAGTGCTTTCTTGTGAATAATCCACAGAGGCGTCGAATTGTATTTCAAATGGCCATGTTTCTTTCATCGTGTAAGTGGCGCCGCCGATGGATTGCACCAGTGAAGCCAGTCCACCTCCACCACAAGCTAACACCCGCAGTCCGAAGGGGCTGCATCCCACCACGCCAGATGATCAGATAGGACTACAAACATATTACGGTAAGTTCCCTCAGGACTTTGCAGTTGGTTGGCCTGGACGAGATTCACAAAAAGGTAATCTGTAATCTGTAATTCGTAATGTCCAGTATAATCGCCCTTGCCTCTAGGCGCATGGTAACGTCGGACATTGCGTATGGATTTGGAGACCTACATACGCAAGCAGCTGCATCATAAACCCAATAGTTCCCACATAATCGCCGGGGGTTCCCAACGGAAGCCACCCATACGCCTGTCTTTTCAGCTGTTTATCTGTCCTTATTCATACACCTAAGGTGACAATATGGACCAATGCCACCTCATCGTCGTCGTGTCTTCGATGGTTTATTGAGTTGTATACTACCAGAGAAGACATAAAGGCCGTTGAGGCTAGGTCTAGAACTTGGTTGGTACCTGGTATTATTGGCATCATCACATTGCCTTAATAGTCTGTCCCAGTTTCACCCTATACTCCGTTCCATACATCCTTTTGATACTCTGTAAGTTCCGTTGCCGCTAACGCCCGGCTTGGACAATCATTGCAAGAATGCTCTCGGAATGTTGTACCTGATTGTGCGCAACGACTTACCTGACAAACAACCAGCTATGCCCAAGTATCACAGGATTACCGCACCTACGATACTAGTTAAGATGTAAGCTGAGATAAGCATCGTACGGTTGTCGTATCGATCGATGCGTATCCGTATCGCAAGTTTTTCTCGCACTGATAATAATCAGCGGTATGCAAGCTTGCACGGATGAGAAAAGCGGTGCGGCAGCAGCAACAACGGCAGCCATAACCCTCCAAAACCACAGGTACCGACAACCCCACTTCCAATTTTCGAGCGCTCTGATAAGATTGGAAAGACCACTAAACCAAGTCCAGGTGTCCCGCCTTATTAACCCCACGTTGGAGGCAGAGACAGGCACCTCAAACACTCATGACACCCGCACCTTGACCACCACCTGTTTCACGTGGTTTGGTAAACACAGACTTCTTTGTTTCAACCTACCAGCATTACCTCCATTGAAACAAACCAGACACACATTTCTTCTTGTTCGGGAGCGCCTCACACCAGTTTCATTCACCCCTTGCACTTGAACATCAGACGGGATCGACGGCATCTCCTTTACCCTTTCCGCCAGGCCTATCTTTTCCCTGACGCCGTTTCATTACCTCCCCGCCATTCACGAAGTGAGGAAGCTCGTCCATACCTTCAGCCTCACCCACGAGCCTTGTGTGCAGGCTACTTGGAAACGCCAAGCGAGCTGAAGCCGAGCCGCCGGCTGAAGTAACCCTTCACTTTCACACCAGTGACTAGACTCGCCTCTGAGCGATATCCCAGTTACACATCATGGAGCAAACCAAAGCTCTCAACGCCCTCGAGGTGAGCTTGCTCCCCCACCTCATGGCCTTGCTGTATCCTATCACTAACTACCTGTCACCCACTCCAGCCCTTCCTAGCTCTTACCAAATCAGCAACAGCGCCCCGAGCAGCTGCCGACTTAGTAACACAAGCAACCTCAAACCCTAACACTTACGTCTTCACCGAGCTGCTGCAAACTCCACAAATTCGGGCTCTATCTCAGTCACCAGAGCATTCCTCCTTCCTCCAACTCCTCGAGATCTTCTCATACGGCACATACGGCACCTACCTCAGCTCATCCTCCACCCCACCCCTCCCCGTCCTCAATGACGCCCAGGCACTCAAGCTCCGGCAGCTGTCCCTCCTCACTCTCGCTAAGAACCCGCAACAGAATCTAAGCTATGCCGCACTACAGCAAAATCTCGGCCTACCCGACGCCCGGAGTGTCGAGAACCTCGTCATTTCGGCGATCTACGCAGGTCTAATCAACGCCCAGCTCGACCCGCGCAACGGGCAAGTTCACATCTCCTCCGTCTCGCATCTCCGGGACCTATCGCCAGGCTCTACACCCGAGACCCTAAACTCGCTACGAACATGGTCGTCACGCTGTGCTTCCACACTCTCCCATCTCGAGGCTGAGATCGCAAACATTCGAGCCTCGGCCGCGACACGACACGCCGAGAAAAAAGCCTGGGAAGACCGCCAGGCCAAACTCATGGAAGACGAGAAGCACTCCAGCGGCGCCGGCGGTGACGGTAACACCGGAGGCGGAGGTAGTGGCGTGCATTCTTCCCGACAGGGCGCCAAGCTCAATCGTGCGCTGGCCAAGCTCCAGCAGTCTCACCAGCGGACGTTCGGGAAGCGTGGCAGCGGGAGTCTGGATACTGAAGTTGATGACGATGAGGCTATGGATATTGATGATGAGGAAGCCGATGATGCTGAGGCCGGGAGTAATCTTGTTGCTGCGCTAAAGAGCAAGAGAGTCAAGCCGGCTAAGAAGTTTTAGGTTTCCTTTCTCTCTCTTGAGAGTCAGCAACATGAGTAGCAGGCTGTGCTAACAGACTGAGTTACTCGAATCACCCCATCAACCCGGTTACCATCGGTCAGTACTGATATGGCGATATGGAACATTATCATCTTTGCTAGAGGAGCTACCAGCCGCATCGTGGGAGTGTTCAGTTTAGTCAATGAAGACACAAGAATAATGAAATAAAAAAACCCATCATGATACCTGCCTTGTCCAGAGTCAGTCTTGGGAGGAATGATGTTAGTGTAGTGACAGGAAGAGTCTATGATCTGGGTACCTTAAAACAAGACTAGTCACGGAATATAAACCAATTTGTAATGTCGTAAAGAGTAGGTAAAATCACCCCTCAAAAACCTTTGTGCAGACCCCACAACGCGACCCGCGACGCGTTTTAATTTTAAAACTTCTCCAAACCACCTTCTTTCTTCCAACCTTATTTTCTTAACAATGCCTATAATTCTACGTAAAAAATTAAGCAATTACTTGTAGCTAAAAAGTAGGGAAAAGAAATAGCTTTTTTTACAAATTTGTACGACGATCGTATTAATAATAAATAAAAAATACAGCAAAAAAAATATTTCAGAACAATTTAAGATCTATTATAATACAATATTTAATATTATAAAATAATAAATTAAAACCGTAACTTTTTGATTAAAAAAATTTCTAAAAAAACCTAAATTATTAAATTTTATTTATATTTTAAAACTTTTTAATATTATACAATAAATATTTAATATTATTTAAAAATAATTTATTATTTATATTTTGAAAAATATAAATTAAAAAATAAGCTTTTAGATTTATATTTATATTTTTTAAATAAAAAAGCTATATTATTAAAAATTCCAGAAATATATTTATTTATTACTAAAATTAATATTTAAAAAATTCAAATTTACGTATATTTAAAAATAAAAAAAACTTAAATTAATTTAAATATATATAAATAAAATTAATAATTTTAAATTATACTAATTAATTTATTTTAAAAATATTTATTTAAATAAATATTCTGTAATTTTTAATATTAATAATAATATTAGTTAAATTTAACGATATAATAATAAAATATATAATTATCGGATAATTAACGTTATTATTTATAATAAAATAAATATTTCGATTATAATATAAAATATTATTTAAAAAAATAAAAAATCCGACTTTATTATTATAAAACGAAATATTATATTTAAAAATTGGAACACGGTGCCAGGGGGTGCAGGTGTATATGCTAATATTACGTATATTAATAATGTAGAAAAGAGAGTCTAGGGGCAGGGCCTTGTACGCAAAAGTACTTACCATATAGATATGTGGGGCCTCGGCTGCTATTTTATTTAATTTAATCAGCTTATCTAATCTATATCTACCCCTGGTGGGGCTGCCGCCCATATAGGTACGTGTCAAATGCCGGCTATACGAAAAAGACTTATTGTTTTTAATAAGCTATATATATAGTATAACTTTTTTAACATTTATATATTATCTATTTCGTATTTTATAAACTATTATAACGACAAAATCAATCCTTATAATACTGTCTACTACGTCGTAAGTTTTTTTATATATCGTTCTATATATCTCTATTTTTATTCGAATTTAAATCTACCTTATATAAATAACTACGGCTATATTTAGGTATATTTGTACTATTAATTTGTTTTTATTTATTTAAAACTTTTTTAGTACAAAATTTAGAAATAAAAAGTCTTTTTTTTTATTACTTCTAGTATTTTTCTATAATATTTTATATATTTTATAATTACTACTTATTATACTACTAGTTATTTTAATATTCGTATTATCTCTATTTAATTAAATATTTATATTTAGTACGAATATAATCGAGCCGATATTTTATAATACGTTTTATTTTAAACAATTTGCCCTTTTTCTCAAGGTCCGGTTAATCGTTTTCTACAAAACCAAAAGCCGGAACTATACGATAAAATAAATCAACGCTATCTAATATCGGTAAAAAATATATAATTAAAATAATTAGGTAAATATCCCATCTTTTTAATAATTCTAATTTATAAACAAAACGTCTAATTTATCGAATAATTTTAAAAAGTCCTACTTTCTATTATAAAAATTTACATAAAAAATTATTAAAAAAATAATAGCCCTTATATAATCGTAAATAAATTTTATTTTTTAAATTAAACTCTATAAAAATATACCTCTTATTATAATAAAGCTTATTTCGTAAAAAAGCAAAATCTATTACAAACTCTACGTTTTTATATAGATTCTTTCGTAAATATTTAATATTTCTAATTATTAAATTAATATTAATTAAAATATTAACAAAACTAAGTAGTTAAAAGCCGAACAATAATTTATAAAATAAAAAATCGATTATTCTAAAATAAGCGTTATTTAAATTTTACTATAAAATAAATAGTATATCTATTTAATTTTTATTCGAATATATAAAATAATAGTAATATATTACCAATTTTACTATCCGATTTTTATTTTCGAATAGTTTATTATTTTATAAATAATAGGCTATTATTATTAAAAATTTGCAGCTTAAACTTTTTTAAAGTCTATTTTAAAAACTAAAAATAAACTTATTATTATAATTAAATATAATTTTTATAAATATATTTTAATTATTTAACAAAATTTATCGGGCAAGTATTTAAGTTTAATTTTTCGCTTTATATTTAGTATTACTTAATATTAAAAAAATATATTTAAAAATTATATATATTACCGTTATTAAGAAATCAAAATAGTTATAATTTTTAAACTACTATATTAATCCGTTTATAGCTATATTTAATATATTTATAATAAAATTAAAAATAATTATTTTTATAAATTTAATATTTTAAAACTTAATTAGTTTATAGTTATTAGTAAATAGTTTATTATCGTTATAATTTAACTAATATATTATATAATAAATTACGTAAATTTTGATTTTTTTAGTTTTCCGAGCTATTAAATATTTAGTAAACTTTTAAAATATACGTTCTTTTTTAAAATAATATTTATTATCGTAAACTATTACTATAAATATACTAATTAAATTCTTTAATATATAAAATTTATATTTTTTTTATTAATTAATATTATATAGCAGTTTTTTTTTAAATATAAAGAAGTGCTTAGAACGAGAAAAATTTTCAGCATTTTCGCTAAGTCTTTTATGCACGATATCTCAGATTTTTTTATATTTATTGTTTTTTTAATACTTTTTAGTAAAATTTGCTTAAAAATTTTTATATATAAAAGCTTTAAATATATATTATATAATATCTAAAATAGGTTTTTTATTTATATATTAAATTTTGCTATTTACAATAACGTTATTTATTGTTTTTAAACGGTTTAAAATATCGGAAACGAAATTTTTTGCTTTAAATAAATAATAGATTTATAGGTCGTATTAAAATAAATAAACTAAAGAATTCGTTAAACGTTTATTTATTCGATTTATAAAAACAATATTAAAGTTAGTTTAATTGAAAATATTTTTAATTATATTATAATTAGTAAATATAACTACTTATTTAGCAAATTTAACTATAATTCGGAAATAATAATAAGCCTATATAATATAAACTATTTTTATTTTTAATAATTTATATTTAAATTTAGGACCAAAAACGTATCGATTTAGAAATATAATAGGTTTAATTTAAATAGTAGAAATAGAAATTTTAAAATTCTAAACGTAGCTATTTTTAAAATAATATATTATAATATTAAATCTGCGTTTAAAAAAAACGTCTAATTATATAAAAAGATCCTTATTAAAGTTTTAATAAAATAGTATAATATATTAAATTAAAAAGTTTTAGTAGTTTTTAAAAAATTAAAATTTTTCCTTAATAAAATTAAAATAAATAAATTTAATATAAACTATTTTTTTGCCTAAATTCTTTGTTTTTAAACGATTTTTAAATCGTCCCTTTATTAAAAATTTAATCTTCCGTTTTTAAAAAAGTTTAATTATTTTAATATAATATAGCAATATTAATTATAGCTATTTTATTAATTTAAAATATATTTCGAAAATTTTTAATTAATTAAAAAATATTAATTTTTACAAAGCTTCTAGTTTAGTTTTTATAATAAATAAACTAAAAACGTCTATTTAAAATTTTAATAAGTTAACGGAAAAATAATTTAAAATTTTTTTTTAAAAGTTAATAAAAATTCCTTTATTTTGGAAAAAAGAAAAAATCGTTTATAAATATTATTTATAGTTTTTTTTATTATCGGAAAAAATAATAATATCGTTGATAAAAACGTAGCAATAATTATTATAGTTTTTTAAAAAATAATCTATATAATATTAGACGTATATAAATAAATTTTTATAACTTATAATAAGAATTTTAAATTTTTCTAAACTTTTAGACGTTATAATTATAAAACGGTCTCAATAATTAAAATAAACGTTAAATTAATAAAAAAAATTCTTTACGTCTATTACTATTAAATACAATTTATTTCTAATAAATTAAATTACTTTAATTTATAACGATAAAAAGTAGTTATCTAGTATAGTAACTTTATTTAATAATCATAAATCGACGATAAGGCGTATTTTCGGTTTATTTTTAACTATATATTATATAATAAAACAAAAATATATAAAAAATATTATTTTAATAACCTATTTTATATAATTTTATTTATAAAAAAAGTCGAAAATTTTATTAATTTTAATTCTATTTTTTAAATTTAATAAATAGCTACGGTTATTAAACTTATAATTTTGCTATTTTTCTATAAGTAAGATTTTTATTTATTAATTAATAGGTATTAAAATTATATTTTAATTTATTTATATTTTAGGGACGTTTTTAAATAAAGCTATAATTTTTTTTTTATACCGGTTAAGCTTATATAGATAATTTAGCTATCCGGTTTTTTGATTTTTTTATCGACTTTAGGTTTTTTAATACTTAAAGTCGAATAAATTTCCGATATACGTAGTTTCGGAATATTATTATCGTCGCTAATTAGCAAAAATATATTATCGGTTAAAGTCGAGATATAAAAAAATATTTATAGCATTTTTATATTTAAATTAAAATAAGTTATTATTTAGTTATTATATAATTTATATTTTTTAAAGCTATTATTAGAAATATAGGGATAATTTTGCTAGAAAATATTTTTTATAAAACGAGAGTTATACTATATTTTTTGTTAATATTATAAAAAATTAGTATCGATATTATAGCTAGTAGCAAGTTCGTATTTTTAATAATAAAAAAAAGTCCAATTATATTCGTAATTATAGTAACTGCTTAAATTATTTTATTATAAATTAAACGAAAAAAATTAATATATTTTTGTTTACTAATAATATTTATTTAGGTATTTTTATAGATTTTAGTTATTTTAGGTATAAAATTTATTATAAATATAATTAGAAAAATATTTAAGCAAATTAAAGTTGCTATTAATTTATTATTTTAAAGCTTATATACGAAATTTCTATTTAATAATAAAAAAATATATTTAACGGAAGCGTTAAAAGTTTAGCCGGGCTTAAAGATTATATTTCGTAATAAAGTTACCTTTTGAACGTAAAGATTAAATCGGGGCTAAATATCGAAGTTAATAAAAAAGTTTTCAGCAGCGCTAAATTTAAAAATACGTCTAGGGAAATTAATAATAGTTTCGTAGTCGTTAAAAAAGCTTGTTTTTAATAAAATATTAATATTGATATCTTTTTTAAAAATTTAAACTAATACGTTTATTTTTATTAATATTAAGTTTCTATTATAATTATATTTTTTTAAAAAAAATAAAAAGCAAGCTTTACGGTAATATTTAATTTTAATATTTAATATATTTGTAAATTTTTTAAATATAACTTTTTCTATAATATAAAATTTTTTTTTTAAAAAGCTGCAAAAAATAAGGCAACGTTTAGATTTAGTATTAAAATAAATAAAAATAGACTATCTATTTAAGCTTTTTTATATATTTATTTTTAAATAAAAATATTGATTTTTAGAATATTTTATATTGTTATAAAGTATAATTTTTTAAATTTAGTAGATAGATTTAAAAACGGGGATTAGTGTCGTTTTTTTAATACGACTATTTTTTAAAACAAAATATATTATCTCGTAAATATATATATATTTTTTTTAAATAATTAAAAAGCTTATTACGAAATGAAAACTTTTTTTTATAATATAAATATATATATTAAATATTATTAATATTATTATTAAAAAAAGTTTTTACTAATTTATTTAAATATTTGCTTAAATATTTAGTTTTTATATTTTTAAAGTTAAAAGTTTTATTATAAAATTTATAAAATATATTTATATCGATTATAATATATATATTATTATTATTTTCGCTTAATAAAAATAGCAAGCTATTAGAATTAAATTAATAAAATAAATTATTTTTATTATTTAAATCCGATTTAGCGTTATTAGTAAAATATATTTTTTTTTTTTTTTTTTATCCTGCTTTTTATCGCGTCGGTCTCGATTATATTTTTTATTATTGCTTTTTTTTTTCTAAAAAGAGGTCTTATTTCGGAATTTTTTCTTGTCGTTGGAATCGTCGCTATATAATTTGCTATATCTGCTATTGTTCTATCCGCTATATTTACGGCTTTTACGATTTTTATATTTATTATTATATAGATATTTAGATTAGTTAGAATTGCTTTGGTTTTTATTTTTATAGATATTTCGGGCTTTTATTAAAAAAAAAAGCTTAGTTTTTATAATACGATTTATATATTTTATAAATATAGTTTTATTATTAAAAATTGGAATTATTTTTTTATAAACAAATTTATAATAGTTTATATTACTATAAAGATTTTATATTAATTATTATTATTATATTAAAATATATATATTTTATATATATAGCAAAGTTTTTTTTGAAAATAGTTTAAAAAAGATGCCTTATTTTTATAAATATTATATAAATTAATTTTTTTACTTACGTATTTTTTAATTATTTTGTTTATTTATATCGAAAATTTTGCTATAAAAGTTTTAAAAAGTCCTAAAAAACTATCGGTTTTTAATTTACTTTTTTTTGCAAAAATAAACTCGTTATTCTATTATAATATAGCTAAGCTAGCAAAAAAAGTTAAAAATAGTATAATTAATTGTTATAAAATTATATTAGTTAAAGTCTTGTTTTTAAAAAAAAAATCTAATCTTTCTATAAAAATATATATATTTATAAAAATAACTTTGCTATTTATAGTTATAAAATTAATATTAAAAAGATTTTTTTTATTTAAATTAAATATACTAACTTTATTACGTTTAATTTTGTAAATTTTATTAAAATAGCTCGATCTTTTTATATAATAAAAAGTTTTTCTATTAGAAAAATATAATTTTTTATATATATTACGTATATTTAAAATATTATTTATAAAATTAACCCGACATAATTTATTACGTTAGTTGTAATATAACTATAATAAGCCGTTTTTATAATATTTAGTTTAATATTAAATATTTTTTATTTAAAAAGCTATAAATATCAGCTTATTTTAGATTTTTTATTTTAAGCTTAATAAAGTATTTAGTTAGTATTATTTTTTTTAATTATTGTTTTATTTAAACGTTTAATTTTACTGGAGCTATTAAAATTATTAATATAAGTTAGATATTTAATTTTATAGCATTTTTATCGGCGGCTAGGTAAAGGGATTATTTAATAATAAAACGCCGAAAGGTTAAATTTAACTATTTAGTTATAGAAATAGCAGTAAGAAAATTTAAATTTTTTATTGTCGTATCGATATTTTGCTAAATTTAATATTTTAATAGTAGCTTAAATTATAATTTTTTTAGCGTTTTTAAAACAAGTTTTTAAATTTTACCGAAAATCGGCTCGGTAACGGATTAATACAATAAATATCGAAATATTTTTATAAACGTTTAGAACTACGTTTGCTCCGTTTATATTGATTTAAACGGCGATTTTATAAATAATTTGCAGTTTTTTTTAACTAAACTATTTATTTATTTATTTTCTTTAATTATTTAAAGATTTTACTATCTATATATATCTAATTTCTACTTATTTATGTAATATTTTCCGTTTATTATTAAAATATTTTATAGAGGTAATTAATTATAGTAAAATTGGCTTTAATTGTTTTTAAAAAATATAGCTTATTAAAAAATTAAAAAAATTCGTAGTTTATTATATATAATTAGTCGCGTTTTTTATTTTTAAAAATACCAGCTCGAATATTAAAAAGACTAATTTTGTTTAGATTTTTTAAATTACGCTTATAAAATAGTATTTTATTTAATTATTATACTAGTTATTTTTAAATTAGAATATTAAAAAAGATTTTTTCCAAAATTTTAAACGTTTCTTATTTAAATTTAAATAATCCGTCCTATTTTTTATTATTAAAAAAAAAAACGTTAAACGTTATAAAATTGTCATTATTTAAAGCTATATTTATTAATATAGATAAATTTTAAATAAAGTTTATTTATAATAAAAAATAGTTATATTAAAAAAAAGTTAAAAATATAATAATAAAAAAATTAAAATATCGTATTTAATATATAAATAATTAAAATAGTACCCCGCAATAAATATAAAAAACGCGTTTATTTTACGATTACGTATTTGTAAATTATTAATGTAATTATTTATAATTAAAACAATACGTTTTCGAAAGTAGCGTAAAAAAAATAAGAAAAAGTTCGTCGTTATTTCTGCTCCAAATCGCTGCTTTAAAGTTTCCGCTTCTCGGAGATAAGAAATTAGATAAATATTACTATCGCTTTACATAGAACGAGACAGTTAAAAAAATTTTAACGTCGGCGTCGTAAATTCGTAGCTCTATAACTTAAATCCAGTTAGGTTGTAAAAAACGACGTTTTTAAAATTAAATAATATTTAGCTAAAATTTAAAACTTAAAAATTATATTAATTGCTTTTTTTAATAAATTGTTGCCTGATATAATTATCAAAAATATATAATAAATTTAAAATATTCGCAATCCGCTCGAAAACATAAAGGTAAATATTTAATACCGTTTATTTATACAAAAATACTATAAAAGATATTATATCCAATGCCTATACGAAAGCGTTATAGAAAATATTTCAATACTACGAAAATCTAAAATCTAACGTATGCTGCGAAATTAGATATTTTAAAAATAAATTCGATATAATCGTCCGTACGTAGATACAGCAATAATAACTTAAAAAGAAAAAAATAATTGCTAGCTACTATTTAAAACACGATACCAGGAGATGCAGGTATATATATTAATATTACGTATATTAATAATATAGAAGAGAGAGTCTAGAAACAAGGCCTTATACGTAGAGGCACCTACTATATAGATATGTAGGGCCCCGGCTGCTATCTTATCTAATTTAATCAGCTTATCTAATCTACATCCACCCCTAGTAAGGCTGCCGCCCATGTGGGCGTGCGTCAAAAATAAAAACTATAATTTTAAATTATATATAAAAATATTAAAAAAAATATTATTATTTTATTATTTTTTAAAGCGTTTTTTTTTAATAAAATAATATTTAAATTTATATTTTAAAATATTCTAAAAAATAGCTGAAAATTAATAAAATTTAAATAATAAATTAACCTATTTATAGCTTTAATATAAATTTTATTAAATATATTTAATAAATTTTAAAAAATATATTTTATAAAAAATATTTAAAAATATATTTATTAAAAAAAAATAAAACAAATATTATAATACTAAAAAACTAAATATATAAAGTATAGTAAGAAATTTTTTAATTATTTATAAATATTTTTATTAATAATATATTTTAAAAACTAGTAGTATTATATAAAATTTATAGTTAGTATATAAAATATTAAAACCCCGAAAGTTATAATTATAAAGAATATAATTTTATTTTATTTGCAGCTATTTTGGTAGAGAAATACGATATTGAAGATATATAGTTAATCCAAGGGGTTGGGGAATGCGGGGTCTGCATAAAGGTTTTTGAGGGGTGATTTTAGGCTATTACACTCAAATCATTACAATTCATCAGCCTGACTGATATATACTGGTCAATAACATTAACACTCTCATTTGCCGTTTATTTTCCTTAATCCTTTCCTATTCACCTGTCTACCTAACAGAGGAAAGAAAAAAAATCGACAAAGATCTTGCTAATGTCCTAGCTACTCTTACAAAGAAAGGGATCGAGCCAGCCAGCAGATCTTAATTGCTCTCGAAGGAGCCTTCACTTCAACATATGAGAAAACCTTCCTTCTGCTCCGTGACTTTCCGGGGACGTTTTCCTGCTTGACTTTGTTCTGTCTAGTATAGCGAGTAGTAGCTGTTCAAAGTAGACGTGGATGTCTAAATGAAGGGAACTTTTTATCGACAAGTGACACAAAGAAAAGGTGCAGCAGGTAATTCATTTCCTCAGTTTAGTTTCGGAATATCCCTCTCAGCTCGGTCCAGCTCAACACAACACAACAAAGGCAAAGTCTAACTTCCTCCACATCGGGTATCGTTCTCGAGAATATTATTCCCTCCTAACCCCTTCACACAAGGGGAGCTTTTTGCTTGCTTCGCTCAATCGGTCGCAATGCCATGCAATGCGTCATTAAAGAATTTCAGGCTCAGGGGCCTGCCTAACATGGACAAGAAAAGAAAAAAAACAGGGGTCATGGCGTCGTTATAGCAGATTGTGGTATGCATGTTGATACGCAATCATGCAGTTCCCTTGCTCAGAGTCGTTTGCCAGGTACAAAAATAAAGAGTACCGACAAGGCCGCATCGATGAGAATCGTGACGGCCAGAACGGTGATCGATCGTTTGATGAGCAGCTGGCGGACATAGGGCTCGAGGATGCGTGAGAATGAGAATGGCAGGTATTCGGTGAACCCAGCCAATGCCATAATGGGATCCAAGGAGTACTGGTAGGACGCCAGGAAATACACTCCGACAGTGAATGGGATGACGACCTTGAGTACTAGGTTAGCGAAATGCACAAAAATTACAAGGGAGAGTGCGAGTGTGAACTAACAAATGCACGGGTGGCTCGAGGGTAGTCGAGGAAGATCAGTGCGAAGGCCGTCCAGAATGCACCGAATAATGCAATCAAGCCAATGATCAGGCGGGCGAGAATGGTAGGTGGGATCAAGTTGCCCAGAGCGCGGGCACGTAGGAAGCCGGGATAGGCATCTCGCTCCATGGCCTGGAAGACATAGTCTTTGGCGACATCGAAGACCTCGGGATCATCCCGACCATCCTCCTCAATGGCTGCTGTGATGTCGGCGGTAATGCTGCCGGGAAGAGTGATCTCGCGCTCCGCACCCGGGAGAAGATATGTGTAGAGAATCTTCTCAGCTGAGGCCCGGATGTCATCTCTAGAAACAGCGTTGGGCGGTGAGTTGGAGTCGGATGTGAGGCCGTGAGGGGTGCTGGAGCTCAGGTTTGTGCTTGCACGTGCTCGGCGCTCTTGGCTGCTCAGGGGTGAATCGTGGATAGCGCCTGGTGCGGGCTGCTCTCGCAAGAAGGCAGACATCTGGGCATTCTGCTCCCGTTCCTTTTCGGTTCCGGTCGACGGTCCAGCGGTGATCTCGCCCATTGCCTCGAGAATCCTCGACGATCGCTTCGATTCTTCTTTCTCAAGATCCGGGGTGCCGACGAGAAGAGAGCCTCGTAGTTCTCGTACATAGTGACGGCAGAGTGACATGTGCTGGGAGACATCAAGCCTAGAGAGATTGCTCATTAGTGGTTGTGCAATTGAGAAAATATTAGGGGAACAGGACTCGGCCGTACCAGAAGTCGAGGTAATCGACGGAGCGCTGCTGGTCTCGCATGTAGATGTAGAAAGAGAAGAGATCGACGGGAGGACGGGTTCGGCGACTCAAGACCTCGAAAAGAGTCGGGAGTCGGTTGCGGATGACCTCTGGCGCGGCAGGCTCATTGTGCTGGTAGCCCTCGGGCGGAGTGTGACCACGGTACGCCATCTTGTTGGCGTATGGAATTCTGCGTGTGAATAAAGGAGAGGGTAGGTGTGTCAAATGTCGGTCGGAAGATGCAAATCGGCGTCGGTCGGCGGAATGTTTAATCAGTTGAGTTTCTTCGTCCTATTCTGTCGGCGGCGCCCAAGATCATGGGATATTGTTCTCGGCGATGCAAACGCAGAAGCAGGAAGACAGAAGAAGTCAATTAATTATTTGGCCGCGATGGCCGTCGAGAGCGAGCGGAATTGCGCACGGCGCGGAGAGGAAGTGGTTGAGAAACACGAAGTGAAGTCGTTGCTGGATGGAGACGGCGATGCGTTAGAAAAACAGGGCGGCGCCCAATTGAGGACCTCCTATGATGTCTGTCAAACTTGGACCGTCGATCCAATCATCCAGGTTTGTCTGTGCTTCCTCAGAGAAATTACGAGGTGTGGCTGGGGTCGCGCCTGCTGCCGCGTTTTCCAGGTTTGAGCCACCCGACATCTTGTGATTCACCATTACGTCCGTACTCCAGCTTTGTTCTTGCCTGTGCGTGCCACCTGGTGTTCTATCCCTGTCACTCACTCAACTCACTATCATTGAACATGAGACCAAGACCTAATTCCGTAGGAATAGCAAAAGGTCACACAAACATAGAACAAATGGAAATTTCTCATAATACGAACGTTTTATTTTAGTCATTGATAAGTAACACCTCATTTTTGTATCACTGAATTTTTAATCAGGGGTACCTATAGGTGTTTTGCTAGAAGTTGCAGTCTCATGCACTGGAGAGTGGCCGAGCGGTTATGGCTTAGGAAGTACTACCCGGGAGTTATACTGAACTTCTAGCCCCATTGTTGTTGAAAACACAGATCACGTGATGCGCAAGATCCCACCAGCCCTAAGCTTGATTGGCTCGCCTACCACAAAATACCCACCCGCACCCTTTAGCCTCTCCCACACCAAGCCCTGGGTTTTTGTGCATTTCGCAAAGCCGCCCATCAACATCCGACATTTTTGACATCTCCCGACAAACAAGTCAGATATCCATCGTCGTAAGCATCACTTGTCCTTTCAACAAAATAATTTCCCACTCGACTGAATTAATTGACTAATCCCCAAACCTCCAAACAGAAAATGTCGTCCAAGGGAAAGAAGCCCGCCAAGTCCGCCATCGACCAGGTCGTCGCTCGCGAGTACACCATCCACCTCCACAAGAGAGTACGTTCCACCTGTCCGAGCTCCCCGACGAGCATTTCGATCGAACACTTCCTGTAATGAGTTGAAACGGTCAGGCTAACTGTTGATAAAGCTGCATGGTGTCACCTTCAAGAAGCGGGCCCCGCGCGCCATCAAGGAGATCAAGGCTTTCGCCGAGAAGGCTATGGTACGACAAATCCCTCCTCCTCCTCACCTTACTATTGGCGATCTAGATCTGGATGGACACGGGAATATGCGAGGGGACATGGACTAACTTGAGTCACAAAACAGGGAACGTCCGACGTCCGTCTCGACCCCCAACTCAACAAGAAGGTCTGGGAGCAAGGAATCAAGGGCGTGCCGTACAGACTCCGCATCCGCATCAGCCGCAAGCGAAACGACGAGGAGGATGCCAAGGAGAAGCTCTACAGCTTCGTGCAGGCCGTCAACGTCAAGAACCCCAAGGGCCTCGTAACGGTCGTCGTCGATGGCGAATAAACAATTGATCCATCAACCAACCCCAACAACAACACGATGATTAATGTTTATAGGGCGGCGTAGATGATGATTTGCGGCGGAGGCGTCACAACACAAAAATGACAAAACGGTTTTTTTTTATTCTCTTTTCTTAAGACCGTGATGATGAAGGAACAATATCAGAAAAAAGACAAAGAGAAGGTGAAGAAGATATTACCGGACGGGCAAACTTCTACTGTAGGGCATGGTTTCGGAGTTCCTCCTGGCTTCATGGATTTTAGTCTCACTGGTCGATGAATCAAGACAAACGTGAGCAACTATGATCATGGTCTTCTTCTTTTTCATGGTGAAATTTGGGCAGTGTGAGCATGTGTCCAGTGACCCGGCTGAACACATGAATTCTATACCATCAAGTCAGGACCATCAGAGGAACACGGGAATGTACCGGACATCACCCCACACAGGACCCAAGAGACAAGGTAGAGGTAACGATTTATGGTGGTCATAGCAATGTCATTGACGGAGAAGTCCAGCAATGCTGTCCTCCCATCATTTCTGCAAAATATGTAAACCATACACACACACTATCGACAATCCGTACCACACCAGCCAACTTTGAAATGCAAGCCTCCTTTTCCTGATTGATGAGCTATGCACCATGACAGGTGAAAAGTGAGGGAAACCCGACTCCAGTTCTCCAATGCTATAATAATAGTCACCTGCCTCAAATCTCTCCTTGAAACATTTGAGTTCCTTCTTTAGAGGGTTTGAAGCTCTTCAAGTTCCCGTATAGACAAAAACAGACCTCCTTTCTGTGGGTGAGGACTTGTTATCTAGTCATCGTCGATGTCGCGGTGGCGAGCGAGGACCTTGCGCTTGAATTCCTCGGCATCCTTATCCCAGAGCTCAGCAGCCTCGCCGTTGAGGGGTGACGAACTAATGACAGACTAATCAGTATATTATGCCACGCAATGACCAAAGCTAAAACACAGAAAAAGAAGGAAAGCTCTTACTTGTTCGGCTCGCCAAGCAGACTCTGCAAGCTCAACAACACGGTCTGGACGTTATAAGCGGCAGTCCACTTGTCCTTTAGGATATCTAGACAGATGCGTCCCGAGAAGTCGACGTTAGGGTGGTAGATGGGCGTCTTGAAGAGCACGGTGGGTGGGGCGTAGGGATAGTTGGAGGGGAAAGCGAAGGAGAGCTTAAAGGTCAGGCCGGCGTAGGGGGTCTCGTCAGGCCCCTCGATGGTGGCTGCCCAGGACATGAGGTTCCCGTCGGCGGAGGGGAAGGCTGAGACGCCAGGGGCGGGCGAGGTCATCAGCTGCATGAGCTCTGTTTGCAATCTGCTCGGGGAGTCATGATTAGTGGAGGTCATGGCGACTTAGGATAGACAACAGGCAATGGATGTATGCCCCCTTCACTCTCGTCTTGTGTGAAAGTAGCTATGCATACCTTTTCGAAACACTCTGGGCATCCGGACCCCTCCGTGTGCCTCCCAGCTTAGCAGCCTGCACGCTACCGGGAGCTGAGTTCTGAGAATCTTCTGTGTAATCCATTTTTGTTGTTCTCTCTTTCTTCTCTTTCTTTCTTGTTCTTCTATTCAATTATCTCTCTCTCTCTAACGATCGATGGGATCAAAGAGCGGCAGGTTCGGAGGGCGGGCACCAAACAGGGACAAAGAGGCTCGGGCCGAGTTTGGTATGCAAGACAGAATGCTGTGATAGGTATGCCGCCGACGAATTGAGAATGCGAATGGGTCAAAGAGAATTAGATCTTGGTGACAGAAGCAGGGAAAGAAAGAAAGCTGATCTGGAATGTGTTGATGACTGTTAGCAAAGAATATTCTTCAACTCCTTTTTAGAGCAACAATGCAAAGCTGGACCCCAACAGACGATGGGGTACAACAATAGCTTGGTGATGTCTAACAAGGTGGTGGTCGTGTTTGTGTCGTACCAACCTTTTTGACAGAGGAGGATACTATACCTTTAGTATCTGATCTCTGACGTCTATCTGACAACAAGGTAGATGAGCGAGGAAGGATAGACCAGGAGGGAGGAAGTAGGAAGAGAAAAAGACAATTTTAGTATTGAATCTGGAAAAAAGCAGTACAGTATTGGATTGGATTGTTTTTCTAGTCGGTTTCAAATGGATGTCGAGGATATCAAATGGGAGACCAACAACACAGCTGCACCTGACGGCCAATGTAAATAACAGACCCTGCTGTTGTTTAGCGATGGGAGCCTCCCCCGCAGCAATCCCCAGCAACCGCCGCTAGTGGTGCCCATTCACCTTCTTAGCGCCCTAGCCAGATACGGCGGTATATGCCCATCATCTCGAGCCAACCATCGCCGACACACATGCACTGTACATCCCACCCAGTCAAAAACACACAGCTCAACCAATCAATTCTACGTCGATAACATCCTCCCAAACCGAGCAATCACTAAGAAAACGAACCTGGGACTCAATCGACTTCTGGCAGATTTTACTGAATTACTAGCCAAATAAATCCTTAGTCTGCCCACTTTGCAGGCAGTTTAGAGGGAAATAAGTCCCTTTTATTTCCTAACAACATCCAATTTTAGTTACTGGGAAACAAAACACCCGATTTACAACTGCGAGACGACAAACTCGATAAACAGCGAGCCTAATTATTAAGTGGCCGTTTCTGACGCGCATTAGGACGCGTTCAGAGGGCCAATCATCATGGTGAGTCTAATTAATTATCATTTCTCTACCTCACCTCTGTTGCGATATTGCTTGCTCTCTTTTCTTTTTTGTGACAATACTCATATGTACCTACCCGAAGTACAGTTAGTTATCTTTTTAATGTACAGGTTGACTGACTCCCAAAATGCAACAGTCTCAACTAGACCCTCTTCCGAATGATCTACCCTTCAGAATCATATCAAAGACCATAGGCAGAGGAGCTTATGCGTCGTATGTATCACCTGCGAATCTACTCATTAGTTTTCACACCACGACTAACTGATTTCCCAGTATCAAGAAAGCCGTGCCTCTAGATGCACCAACACCAGTCTTCGCCGTCAAATTAATACACAAAGGCTATGCCGTCAAAAAGGGCCGCATATCCACCAAACAGATCGCCATGGAGGTATCACTCCATTCTCACATCGGCCAACACCCGAATGTGATCGAATGGTTTGCTACCGGCGAAGACCACGTCTGGAGATGGATAGCCATGGAGTACGCCGAAGGAGGTGACCTCTTTGACAAGATAGAGGCCGACGTCGGTGTGTCCGAAGATATCGCCCATGTCTACTTCCTGCAGTTGATCAGCGGCGTGAGCTTCATGCACTCCAAGGGCGTTGCGCATCGTGACCTCAAACCTGAGAATATCCTCATGTCCGAATCAGGGAACTTGAAGCTTGCCGATTTCGGCATGGCTACTATGTTTGAGTATAAGGGACAGAAGAAGCTGAGCACCACTATGTGTGGGAGCCCGCCATACATTGCCCCGGAAGTGCTGGCGTGTGGTCGCGCAGACAGAAAATCAGAGGCCTCGAGATATGCAGCTGAGCTCGTCGATATCTGGTCGTGCGGCGTTATTCTCTTTGTCCTCCTCGTTGGCAACACACCCTGGGATGAACCAACTTCCCAGAGCTGGGAATTTCACGAATATAGGAAAACTAATGGCCGCAGTTCTGACAGTCTGTGGGAGAGGGTTCCGTCAAGTGCTCTCTCCTTGCTCAGGGGCATGATGATGATCGACCACAAGAACCGATTCTCGTTTGCCCAGATACGGCAGCACCCATGGTATACACGTCAGAACAGATTCCTGGCAGCCGATGGCCAAATCATGGATCCTATCAATCTCGCTACCAAAATGCTCGAAAACTTGCATATCAACTTCAATTCACAAATTCCCGCCTCACAACGACCCTATCCCTATCAACAATCATACGATGCCATGGACATCGATGACGGCCCTCGTGCAAAGATCTCTGCCAGCCAACCCGACGTACCCATTGACGATGCACTCTTCGACATGGAGAGACCAGCACTACGTTCCCTTGGAATGCACGCAATCTCCTCGACTCAGCCTGTCAGCAGAGCTGAAGCGCACCTCCCGCCTCAAGCAACGCAATCCGCGAATTTCTACGAGGCCCTAGCCGAGGAACCATCCATGAGCCAATTCTCGCAGAACCCCGGTGTGCCCCTGACGCTCACCCAGCGCGCGAGGCGATTTAGAGATATTGTGCCCGCGCACTCATTCACACGCTTCTTCTCACACATGCCTCCCCAGCTACTCGTGCAGATGCTCAGCGACGCATTACACAACCTCAACGTCCCCTTACCTTCAGGTAACCCATACATTGGGCTGGGAGACCACGTTGCGTCCCTCAAAGTCCGTACGGTTGATGAACGAAAGCAGAGTCTACATGGCGAGATCCTGCTAGACAAGTATTATCTTCCCGAATCCCAGGAGTTGCTTGAGGTACGGTTCGTCAAGATTAAGGGCGACCCGCTCGAATGGAGACGCTTTTTCAAGAAGGTCGTGCTGCTTTGTAAAGATGGCGTTTATAAACCTGAGGCTTAGAAGGCGGACAGGGAGGAGAAAAACCCATTGCAGAAGTTGTAAATTGAAGATTGCTGCTCTGTTGCTCTATTCTGGCTAGCTGGCCGAGGAAGAGATATGTTGATAACGATGGGTTTATGAACTTTACAAAGACATAAGAGATCATGAATAAGTTTCTTCATGAACAAATGTATAACTCAAGAATGACTAAATACTAGAGACATAGACTGTATGTAAATACACTTAAGAGAATTTGAGCTGCATGCTCTGCTCTGTTCATGAGAACGTACAAGGAAGTTTCACATTGACATCTTCGTCTCTCAAAGGTTAAGTGCTTACCAAGCATAACAAAAATAATTTTCTTGCCGCAGTTGTACTTGACTTGAGGCGAAGTGTTCATACATAGACTACCTTCTCGGTAACAAAACTCCAGGTCTTCGAACGCGTTGCTAGAACTATCAAGACTATTCGAGCGGATAGAGACAAAAATAGAACAAGGCCTTTACTACAAGACATCTCCTAAGACTTTGGTCGGGTCTGCTCTTTGGAGATCAGACACTCTCAAATATTCTCAAAGGTGCCTTGAAGAGTTTTACTCTCGGGCAGCTATAGAACAAGGTCTCAAGACTGAATATATAAATGTGTGAGGTATTCCCAGCTTAATTGCATTGAAGCACCAGACAAATCCGTTTTAAGACAACACATCGCAACCAAAATATCTACGTTCGAAACCATCAGATACTACATCATGAAGAAACATCAATCCTCCCGCCCTACCCAACCCAAGCCAACCGAAATCCAGTGGCCTCAATCCGTACCAACCTGTCAACTAGGACACAAGAATCCACCAGCTTACAAAGGCAAATCCAACGAGCCACGTCCGCATCTCCAACCCAACGCTTACAAAGCCCGGGACCTACTCAACAGCACCGTAGGCAGTTTCTACAATCTCTCCTCCTCGCAACTCGTCCCCCGACAACTCCAAGCACGAGACTCCTTCCGCACGCTCTTCGCAGCACTCATCCGCTTGCCGACATCCAAACTCCACGCAAGCATCAAATTTCAGCCCAGCATCAAGACCCTAATGTTCTACCTAGACGAGTATTTCTTCTTCGGCAGTCTGCTCAACAGCAGTCCCCAACCCATTGCTAAATTCCAAATCACGACGATGCCGGAGTATGACCCGCAGAATCTGGGCCGAACTTTCTGGCACTCGCAAAAGCCGTATAATACCAGAATCTGGATCCGGAAGATGAAGCCCGGGGCGAACAGTGATCAGCCCATGCCGCTTGTGAGACTCGTATATGTCGCTCTGCACGAGATGATCCACACATACCTCATCACCTTCGCCTGTTTGGCGCCCGGTTGCAAGCGCAATGAACTCAACTCCCTCGGTGCACCCTCATCTCGTCATGGACCGACATTTCGCGCGCTCGAGTTCGCGTGTATGGTCACGATGGCACGGTGGCATCCTGCTCTGCGGGACTACTTCAGCCGGTATACGCAGGGCTTGTACGTCGACCGGCCATCTCAAACATCAGAAGGGAGAGCCGCGGATCGGTTGGCCCTTGATGGGGTGTGGGGGAATCGGTTACCGGTTGTCGAGAGGCCTAGTAAGAGGATCCTGATTCGGGTTCTGAAGAGGGGGGATGCCAGTACTGGTGGTCAGCTGGTCGATATTGATGCCGAGAGACTGAGGGTGCATGTGCTTAAGTATGCGGCTTCTACTTATTCGACTGTTGCTGATTCTGCTGCTGTTGCTGCAGCTACTACTCTGGATGGTGGATATGAAGCGGAAAGGGGGGAAGCACATACCCAGGAGAAGACCGTTCTATTGAATTTTACGGAGTATGTCGAACTCAAGACTGCGAAGAAGAAAATTCGCCTGGCAGCAGAAGATGAAACAAAGTCGACGACGAAAAGGAAGAGAACAAAGAGTTCACGAGCCCAGAAGCCGAAGCCGAAAGAGAATGAGGATGAGGATGAGGATAGCAATGATGAGATGACGGAAGACGTCCACATTTATAGCTGCAGCACTGAAGATCTCGATGAAGGCAGCTGTTGTGTGGCGAAGTCCATTGCAACAGAATCAAGTGATTAAAGAACATACCTACAGCTGAACGAGACGTTAGCTTAGATGGAGAGCGTCAGTGATGAGATTTATTTAGAGATACCTTGGGATGTTGATGAACTTTGCAAGAGTTCATGAAATAGATTAGATAAATGACAACATTTACATTCAAGATGTTTAGGCATACTGATATTGATATAACATTAGAAGAAATTCATGAGCTATACCTAAGTTACAAGTAATAATAGCTTTACTCAAACACTTATTCAATAATGGATTTTATCAGCTATCTCCAATACACACTGTCCAGAGACGCTTACACGTATTTCAATATTTATAACTAGAGATAGCTATTTGCTGTATTCCAAAAACTCCTATAAACAAGTCCCAACCCACTCGCAGCCCATAGCCCCGATCTCTCCTCTCCATACCTCTTCTCAAGCCCGAAGTCAAAGCGCAATAATATGCCCATCACTCTCAATCCCAGCCCTCTGCAGCGCAAACCCACTCTCCCTAATAAGCCACTGCTCCATCGTCAACAACCCCGGATGTTCCCTACGGCGGGCGGGAATATCTGCCTTATACCCATCACTAACGAACCACTCCAACATAACCCTCAACTCCTTAACAGCATACGTCAAAGCGCTCCCAAAGAACCAATACGTCGCCGGCGCCGGATGCCCCGTAGCCTTAGCGAAAGCGCGACTAAGCTGCTCGAACGTCAACTCGTCGCCCGCGATCCCCACCGCGCGCTTATTCCACTCCTTGGGCTTCGAGAACGCCTTAGCGGCAAAGACGCCAACGTCTTTGACGGCGACCCACTGGCTCGGCTTCCCGTTCTGGCCCATGTAATTCCGCACGGCGGCGAGGAACATCTTGGTCGGGATTCCAGGTGTCAAATTATCCATGAACGCGACGGGCCGGAGGATCGTCCAGCCCATGTTCGTCGGCTTGCTGTTGCTGCCGGTGTCTTTGTTCGCCGAGATCGGCCGCGCCCACGACGCCGTGTCGTGCAGGTATTGCTCGATCTGGAATTTCGACTGGAAATGCGGCACGGGGGTCGGGTTGGTCCAGCTCGCTTCGTCCCCGCCGCGCTCGACGCTGCTGTAGACGAAGTGCTGGACGCCGTGCGCGATGGAGGCGTCGATGAGCGCTTTGCCTTGCGCTACTTCGCTTTCGACGGTCACTCCGGGGCCTTCGGAGACCTGGACGGAGAAGACGCCCCAGACGCTATGGTCCTGGTGTGTTTGGGGTTCGCATTGGGAGAGGACTTTCTTCGCTTCTTTGAAGATGCACTCGACGTCGTTGAGGTCGCCTTGCACGAGCTTGATACGCGGAGATTTGGCCGCCAGCTTCTCTGCGCCGGGACTTGAGGGGTTCCGTGTCAGCGCGAGGATCGGTGACGTGTCCTGCTTCTGCTGGTCGAGCAGCACGTCGATGACGGCGCTGCCTTGCTTGCCGGTGGCGCCGGTGACCAGAATGACGGGCATCTTGAACTTGATCGTCAGGATGGGAAAAGGCAAGGATTCTCTAGTGTAAGCACTTAATTAGGCTTGATCCGTTTGTTCAACGTTGACGGTAAACGGTTGCGAAGTCCGGTGGATGGTATAGGTGTAGATTAGATAGGAGATATGTAGATGTGCTCAAGAGGTACAGTTGTTGTAGGCTGTAGGTGAAATGATGACCTCTCCCGTGTGAGGAGGAGATGATAAGCCGAAGATTCAGGGACTCCGCCAGACCTTTTTCTGTTTTGTGGGCATACTCTATGTATCTTACTTTAAGTTCATACCCTCCTTCACGTTCCTAAATGTTCAAACTAGGGTTAACCTTTACACTTTCGGTGTTGTCTCTGCACAGGGTAAGCGGAAGTCCGTGGCGAGCCAAGAGCAGCATAAAAAGAGGAAGTATCCTGCTCAAGTCATGATGTATAGAAAGTCAAACCCCTCTACAAAGATAAGGACAAAAGCCAAACTTTATCACGCCACTCTTCCTGGGTGTGACCACACTCGCTTTTTCAGTCACGTTTCACATGCTATCACAAATCTCATGACCGCAAACGGCTAACACACCACCGCTATCACCACTGCTACTATGAGCGATGATGACGCCCACTCTTTCTCTTCCACTCAAACATCATCGTCCTCTCGGACCTCCACGGTGCAGAGACTCCTCCAGGGCTATGAGAGCCTGAGCGTACTGCAGCTTCTCTCACCCCTGTCGGCTGATTTCCACCATCAGATATTGCCTGCGAGCTTGAACATGCCAAGATTGAATAAAGAGAAATTCGCGAAACACGCCGCGGGGATTTTCGCTCTGTTTGACGAGTTCAGAATGACACCGGTCATAGTGGTAGATTACCCTACCGGTGGCTCCTCGATGGTCGCCATACATGCCCGGATGCGGGGAGTGCTGAAAGGCGGGAAAGGCGAATGGACTAATGAGTGCGTTATGATGATCCACTTGTCTGAGGACGGCACTGAGGTCGTTGATATAAAGGAGTTTGTGGACAGTGCTAAGGCTCGCGAGATGGCGCAGATGCATGCGCCAAAGGACTTTGGAACCAATCCAGAACTTGGGGGACTGAGGATGGAAGAGAAGAGAGGTGGTCCGGAGAAGTTAAAATATCTTCTGTAACTTTGTAACAACATCTGTATAGTACTAGGATAAGAGAGTGAAATGCATCGTTTTTTGTTGGCATTTCTCTGCAATATGGTAGTGTTAGCATCACTTGGTCATCGTCCCTCAACAAAGCTAAGATTTTCAAGAGATGGACTAAGACCGATGGAGTGTTAAACAAGTCTTTTCGAGGATTAAAGACGCGATTTGGACTTAGCTCTATGGTAGAAAAACGTATAGGAGTGTGTTTGAACTATATACTACGTATTGACCTGCTCTTGAACAGCCTTCACACAGGAAGACATATATTGCAGCTACCTCTTAATCGTCCAGCACTAAGAGAAGCGCGTGTTAACATATGCCTTGCAGCGAATACAGCCACCTCCATCCAGCTCCCTACCTCAAAACTTGCCAAAGAACCAACGACCCAGCAACAACAGGCGTAATCATACGCACAGTATTGAACTGAATCCACCTCCTCGCATAAGTCTCAGCCAAAGCCACATCAACTCCCCCGCTTATAATCTTGCCTTCCTTCTGCTCACCCGCTGCCACAGCCAGAGCGTCCAACTTCTCGTTGATAGGCTGCATGTTCACCGCCGAGTGGACAACAGTGATTAAATGACAAAGTGACGAAAGGGCATACACACGCCAATCTCCGAGCCGAGCGCTTTCCTGTGAGGACGATGCGGCGGCCCACGCTGCATACGCGTACCCGAAGACGCCCAGGGTGCTAATGGGCCGGAAGAAATTGTTCCCGACTACCCAAAACACAGGCCATTGTCTGCCTAGGAGCCGGGCGCGCGCTGCGTGCTCGGGCGAAGATGGCGGTGGGAAGTCGACCAGAAGGGCAGGAACGCCCATGATTGATTGGGTTATGGCATTACCTGAGGAGATGAGGGTGGGAATAGATTAGTATACAAGACAGAGAGGTAGAGAAGTAGACCTGAGTATGTCTGGTTCGAGATGTGCTTCGGGACGCTGCGGTTTCGAACTTACCGAACAAGATGAAAGAAAAGGCGATAGTCGTGCCGAGGACAAATTCGGTAACGCTGGGCATTGTGTTTCTCGGATGTTTTCACCGGTGGCTTAGTGTCTGGTAGCGTAGATAAGAGATCATTGAAAAGTCATCAAGTGGAATTATCATAGGATCAAACTAAGAAGATCGATATAGGTAGAGAAAAACGTTGGTTTCAACGATTATGAGGCGTTGCTCGTCCTCTAAAAGGGGGAGCAACATGAACCATCGTAACTTTCCGAGTCTCGCCGGACTTCCCCAGCCTAGAGAAGAGGTATTATTAGATGAGGATCTGGACATAGCCGCTAGGCGTAGGCCCCTGAACTGTGATTCCCTTGCCGAAACCTTAACAGAAGGATTAATGACCGATTGTTCCGTAGGCATACGAGCTAGTGGCTACAGGCATATCAGATTCATAGAACACGTATTTATCGGGGTAACTTCGAAATATTGCTTGTAACTCTATCACGAGTATCGTTTACCGCATTGCCACTCTGTTTGAGTAGAAAAGGGGGGGACAAGCTACCTTACTCTGCTGATGAATATCAGTAGGTAGTGTTCCCAAAAAGGAAAGAGACATCTCATATGGATATGAATTCTATGTATTTGGTCTCTAGGCGAGTGAGTAAAGAGTATATCTACAATCCCAAGGCACTGTGTGATAAGGAACCATACTATGACTAGACTTGCACCTCAGTATCTGGGATGGGTGCCTGATACACGAAGAGTTAGTGCGATGGTATGAACTTGATCATGTCAACATATGATTGTCGTCGCTGGAAGGAATGCTCCATTGAGTGGGCAAATTATGTGAAATGCTGTCATGCTGTTGATCTATAAACTATCGGCATAGCTGATTTTATAATGGACAGACCCAATAAGATGTAATTACCAGTCTTCTACTTGCAAGGACCATCGACTTTGAAAATTAACTCCACGGGATTCATACGCCCAGGAAACCAACGCTTTTCCAGAAAGGCACCTGATTTCTCCGAGACAGCCACCCCTTTCTCAGCAACTGTGTTGGTCATTGTCTCCATCACCACCACCTCTGCCTTACCACACGTTTCAATCATCGTGACATCATCGTCATCATCCGACTCGGGGCTAAGGAATGTCTCGCGCTGTCGACGATCCTCCTCATCTGACTCAGCCCACGCGCGGAGCGCTTCTTGTTTCCGCGCCTCGCTGCGTGGTATGAAAGCCATCTGGAAGGGATCGGGCTTGACGATCAAGAGTGAGTTGGATTTGTCCAGCGGTACGGGGTAGTTTTCCCCTGTAACAGGATTCTTCTTGGGCCTGAGATCAAAACACCACGCCAACGCACCACACGCTACTAGTAATTCGTCCTGCGTTAAGGTCATCCCCAAACACTGCCGTTGACCCCATCCAAAAGATGATAGGCCCTTAATCGTCGGATAGGTTGTGAGAGGCTCTTGGTATGTTGGCCAGCATGGCTCTAACCACCTTTCAGGGCGGAAGTTATCGGGGTCTGGATATTTGATTGGGTTGCGGAGAAACGCCCTGGAAACGAGAGTCAGCCGTAACATAGTTGTAATTTACGTTCGCGGAGTGCCAACCAATCTAATGGGAGAATACGAGTTCCTTTAGGAAGATAATATCCTTGATAAGTATCATCCGTCTCCATTTCGTGCGCAACTCCTGAAAAACATTCCTGTATGTTAGCCATATAGCTCACAGACGCGCAAGTTCGGGAGCCCAACTTCACTCACCTGTGGGTACATTTGGTTTCCACCGCATCGTCTCCTTGATACAAGCTCTTAGAACCGGCAAATTCGGCATGTCGTCGAGCGTCGGTAGACGTCCATGGCAAACTGTATCCACCTCACGCTGCACTGCGGCTTGCCACTCGGGATAATGAACCATGGATACAAGCCAGTACGACAAGGGTCCGGCGACGGTGAAAATGCCCACGAGAGCCATCATGCCAATGACACATGAAGCCTCGTAATCGCCGGATATGTTTGATCTCTTCTCGCCCTTTTCTAGATATTGCCTTGTGAAACACATCCTTTGCTCGCCACGCGCCATCTTTTCGCGCGTCGTGACTAGCCGCTCCATCCACCACGCCTGCTGCTCGTCATGTCGTTTGTGCTCGGCTATTTTCCAGGGATTCATGAATTTGGGGAGATGCCAAAGTGGTGTGAGGATGTTCGTGATGGGACCCGCGGGCGACATTTGCGTTAGCAAACCCCAGGCGCTCTTGGTGCAGTATTCGCTCAATGTGTGGTCGTCCCATGTGAGCGTGCACATGATTTTCGAGGCCATGTCCTCGAGCGAGAATTGGAAGTCGTCGGGGTTCTCGAGGAGCCGGACTAACCACCTCTTGGACTCGTGATACATTAGATTGTAGTAGTGCACGTTGCTCGCTTCTGTGAGGTATGAATGTGTGAACCGCCGTTGGCGTGCCCAGTACTCTGTTTCATCCACGTTAGCCAGTCAGAACTCTCGAGAGCTTAAACCCTATCCATAGATCGAGACCTACGATTTCTTCCCATTAACGGGAGGTACTCCATAGATCCGTAAGTACTCTTCGAATCGAACAGTGATCTTATTACTGGCCGATCTGAATTATATTTGGCTCTCTTCACCAGCAAATCTTCGGCCACCTTCTCGTCGGTCACAACTAGTATCTTGGCCCCTAGTATGTCGGTCCAGTAAAATCCATTGTCACCGCTGTACATATCTGCCCACTCTTTGAACTTGAGCCACATGAAATTAATCGGAAGATCGTGAACCCGGCCAATGTGAGGAATGAGTGTTGGCCCGGGGATCTTGCTAGGATGGTTGATCTTCTGGTATGTCGTATAGAGGTGATACGTAACCCAGGAGATGAGGGAGGCTCCCAGTATCACGAGAGTAAAAGGTTGCATGGCTTTGCAGTAAGCAACGATAACGTTGCTGGTGTAGAGAAACTAACAGAACACGAGGAAGAGTCAACGGAGGCTAGAAACGACGAAAGTAAGAAACAGACGGAGGATCGAAGGTAGACATGGTGGAGTTCTCAGGGCGTCTTTTTTTTCACAAAGAAAGCCAAGCCTAGGAATACCAAGAGAGAGAGGGTGTCAGGATCACATGACGTCTCTCTAGTCACAGGAAAGCTCAAGGATCACCTATGAAGTATTCTATTACAATGGGCCAGGTAACTATATTGCTTGCTTGCTGATGTAGTTAGACACAATACACTCAAAGGAGTGAACATCAGATAGAGCTAAAGTAGGTTATCGGGGCGGTTAGCCAACATGCAAGGCGGCTTGCGTGGCTCTCCTGATCTGTGGTTGGATATAAGGGATGAACGAATAGGCGTTGAGGCGTTCTGACCACCATCCCATACGATCATACTCTTATAGCCTTGCTAGCGTGTTCAGCATATGAAGAGTCAATGAATCATTACCATCCTAGGATCAGCCCTGAATGTTGTTGGGGATCAGGTAGAGTTCTTATCACATCGCTCGGACTTCTCCTCAGCCCGGAGAACCTCTAGTCGCGGACCGCGGGGCCTTGGGCTAAACGCTATCACGCCGTCCGCAAATGACTGTAAATCTCGAAATACCTTATCTCTCGGGTTTCAACAAGGATAAAGGCGGCTAAGCAAGACCGTTGGAATCACCCTTGCTAGGTGATGCTGTTGGTTCAAATGAAACATCCATCCACCAGCCTCATGGGTGGTGAGAAGATGTAAGCCGGAGCTTACCCTACGATCCTTCCGGATCCTAGCAGGCCGGAACGCCGGGTTTAGCCAATCCCTAATTGTTGATATACGGCGAGGTAGTAGCTCATGATTATGGTTCTGTCAATCTTAACCCCTTTCGCTGTTTGAAATTCAACAACTCCTCTTTCCATCTGATCTCGCTGCCACTCTCTACGTCTGGCCATGGGTTCCAACGCGGACGACTGCAAACCCGTGGGTTCGTATCCTCCCACGGGGATTGACGTCCTCATTGTCGGTACCGGCCTCGCCGGTCTAACGGCATCGATTGAATGCGTTCGCAAAGGCCACAATGTCCGCGTCCTGGAGCGTCATGACCATATCAACACGCTGGGCGACATCTACTTTATGGGCCACAGCGCGACCAAGTTCTTCCGACACTGGCCCAAGATGAAGCAGGAGTACGACGAGATCTCGATGCAGAACGCATGGATCGAGACCTTTAAGCATAGCGGTGGGTCGATGGTCCCTGCACAGAAGGTTTCGGTTCGCCTGCGCGCGGCCGGCATGGATCCCAATACTCCCCCGGGCTTTTTCCAGATGCGACCGCTCGTCTACCAGATGTATCTGAACGAGATAGAGAGACAGGGTGTGCATGTCAAATTTGGCCAGCGAGTCGTTGATTATTTCGAGGATGAGACTCGCCAGAAAGCCGGTGTCGTGACGGACAAGGGCGAGCGATTCGAGGCCGATATTGTTATCGCCGCTGATGGAATCGGATCCAAGGCACAAAAACTTCTCGGTGGACAAGTCAGAGCAATGAGCTCGGGACGAGCCATGTGGCGGGCGGCCTTTCCGATGCACCATTTAGATAAAAATTCTAGGGTGAAGGCATTTTTTGAGCTGGCAGGGCCAAATCATGATGAACCGATGGTGAGAACTTGGCTCGGGTAAGCAATCCTACCAGACTTGACATTTCGTGAAGAACCATCAATATTAACGAGGATGGATGAATCACATAGGCCCGGAACATACGCAATGACCCTAGTCCGACCTGACACCTGTGCATGGATCATCAATCACGATGTAAGCTTTCTTCTTCTTTTATACATTTAGCTAGTAGTGCTTGCGGGTTGCGGCGAGGTAGGTGCTGTCCAAACCCCCGTACCTTCCCCTTGTTGTTGTTGTTGTTGTTGTTTGTGGCAACCTGCCGACTCGGCCTGTCACGTGAAAGTAACGAAAACAAATTTTGTATACAAAGTAGAGACCATAAGAGGAGGTTTTTTCAAATAATATCATCGAGCAGATGGAAGTCAATAAATCAAGCGGGAAAAGCTTTGGCACTGCTCTAGTTGCTAACCGCTCGGTGAACAGGTCACCGGATCAGAGGAAGAGAACTGGAACCACACCATCGACTCGGCCGAGGTGCTCAACAATATGGACAAGGGCGTCGGGCCGGAGCCCTGGGCCACCGAATTCAAAGAACTCATCGCACTAACGCCGCCCAACACGATTGTCAACTTCGAGCTGTTCTGGCGAAACCCGCAACCCAAATGGGCGTCTCGCGGCGGTCGCGTAGTCGAGATCGGCGACGCCGCGCACTCGTTCCTGCCGGCGTCAGGAAACGGCGCGACGCAAGCCATCGAGGACGCTGTCTCGATTGCCAGTTGCCTGCAGATCGGGGGCAGTGCGGCGGAGGTGCCGATGGCGGTGCGGACGCACGTCCGCATGCGGTTCATCCGGTGCTCGTGCGCGCAGAAGATGGGGTTTCTGAATGCCGAGCTGTTACAGCGGACGGATTGGGAGAAGGTCAAAGTGAATCCGCGGCTTGCGCAGCCGAAGTTGCCGAGTTGGATTTGGAGGCATGATCCGGAGGCGTATGCATATGAGTACTATGAGAAGATTGCGGACACGATCCGGAAGGGCGTTCCTTTTGATCAAGTAGAAAGTGTCCCACCGAATTACCCCCCTGGGTATAAGTATGAGCCGTGGGATATTGCTGATATGATGGAGGATATTGACAATGGGACTGTGACGTTGGGTCCGGGAGATTGGGAGTAAGGGATAAGGTCACTGAACTAATCTGTTGTCATAAAGCTGGGTGTCTGAATCTATCACGATTTCTCCCTATTCAGCTAATAATAAATCATCGTACTATTAAAATGAGAATGAAGTGTTTACCCCATGCTGAAATAGAGCACTGGTATATTGGGTTTGAAGCAATGTCCCACGGGTCTGAGTGATTTCTTCTACATCTGAGCGTAATCCCTACATGTCTGGGAGTTCCAATCATTCCCAGAAATAGTTCCATTCCCGTAGTTTTCATATGACTGGACGCTGAGTCGCTCTAGGTGCCACAGACTGAGATGTGAAGAGATATAATGAGCTGGTCCTTCATACTCCGCACCCATGGGCCATAATCTATTCAGGGGTCTGATAGACCCATAATTCTGTGTGTTCTTGGCCGTAGCTAGTGGGTTGGCCGGCTTAGACCGGCCAAAACCGGCCCCAACATGGCTTGAACCCGTTCAAACTCTCCCCAGACCTCGGCAAAAGGTCAGAACATCGAATAAGATGCTTCAAAACCACCGGCAAGATGGCCGAGCGGTTATGGCGCTGTGTTCAGGCGATATCTGGTTTCGCAGTGGAGCAATCCTCGTGGGTTCGAGTCCCACTCTTGTCATGAATCCATTCTTAACTTTTTTCATTTTTGTTATTTTTATAACTTTTTCCATCATTTACATCCTAGATTTGGACCGCTGCGCTTCTAGTTTTTGCTGCTGTTTAGTTTAGTATCTAATCTATTGGTTGTGTAGTTGTCTTGGAGTGACCTTGGTGATAAATCTTGTTAATTTCTGAATGCCAGTTTTTCTGCCTTTGTCTCTACATAGATAGACTTCCAAGACGTCACACATCCTTGACAAGCTTCATTTCTATGAATTATTCCTCCGGATGACCTCCTTAACCATGATGTTTGCGTCAGTTTTGTTTGCCCTCTGGTGTAAGTGAGAAATCCTCTCGGGGTCTATCATACGCCGACCCGATGAATCCCACGTCAAGCAGAGCTGGATTACCATCTATGTCGATTCAGGTCAATATCTCCGTACAAGGAGGCTTTCTCTCCATCTGCTGAAATGAGTATACAGCGCCACATCACCTATACTTCGTATTTTTCTTTGCTTAATATTTGGCCTGAATAGAGGCAGAGAACAAGCGGACCATCTCATTTTAAGCACCAGCGATTGACACTTATCGCACATCAAGTAAACCGGAAGCAATATATGCAGCATGTTCACGCAGCCGGTGGGCATGGCTTGGGGCTGTGGAAAAATGCCAATATCGGAGTCGGCGCAGATTTCCACCTCCGGAGAATGACGTCGGTGGATCGGTGGAAAAGGGTGTTTTGTTGGGGCAGGTGCGATGTCTTGAGGCAGGAGCGGCTGCAAAATATGTACGCCTGCCCCGGAGATCGAAATAGGGAGTTCTGCCATTTGACTTCTCAATGTCACGAGAACAAAGACATCTAAATTACGATTTTACCTCTTGTTTGGGCTTTGGTAAGGAAATTCATCATCACAATGGCTTCAGCAGAAAGGGTAACAAATGCAGAAGACCCTATTTGTAGTTTAAACAGGACGGTGGGTCATGACTTAAGTAGACGAGAGCCGCATTTGACCCCCAGAAGAAGAATGTACCGAAGCTGGCCATTGTCTCAGGCGCCAGATGGTGATCTTGATTGGTTGGAGTAAAAAGATTCTGATTTTAACAGATGATTGATTGATTGAATTAGGGTTGCCGGTAGGTCACATGAAATGCATTCGTATGTATATGCTGCCTGCATAGGACTTCAAACTGATATGTAAGAGAAAATTGTTTACAATGTATTACTCGGTTCAAGGCAGTAATATCTTGCGGATTAAGAAGAAGGCTAGTGGAGGCCATGGGAATGGCTTGAATAATGATCGAGATGGTAATATAATAGAGAATAAATGGTTCTCATAACAGGCTTTTCATCTCTTTCTTTTCCCTCCTTCCCGACGTTCAGTCAATGCATTGATCTTTTGGTGGTTGTGTTGGCGGTCAATGGTAGTTTTCGTATAGTGAAGGTTGTTGGCCTCTACATCTAGGTAAGTTCCTTATTGCGTCCAATAGAATGGAATACAGTAATCAAATAACTGAGAAAGTTTTGTCATCAGCTGAGGCTTTTCTGGAATATGTATATTGTTATTCAAAAATGATACCAGAATTTATTTATAACAAATGGAAACTGTTTTTTACCCAATGTTGCATCATAAAATCCAGGCGCATCGGTAGATTTGTGTCGGGTGCGGCCCCTTCTGGACCCCAGACTATTCCCATTTTGACTCAATTAGTACTGGCTGGTTTAGCTGGACCTCGAAAGATCACAAAAGAAAGTCCGAACAGCGCCTCCACCCCCTGTCCTTTGTGGATTGATTACTTCCCTGCCGCCAAAAATCACAGCCAACACAAACCTCCGACGAGGACCGACCTCTTCCACTCGCTTCGTCCACCCGCCGTGCTCATTCATAGTTTCATGCGCCGGTTGCAACAACATTATTCATTCACTACTGCTGCTACTAATACTATTACTATCAACTACACAAACAACAATCATAGAAAAAAAGAATATTCTCATAATCACAATCTTATTCTCCTCTCGCATCCCTCCTCCCTTCATTTGACCAACCGACTGCGGCGCTTCACCGCAGCACAACGCAACACTACACCACACTACACCAAACTACACCATATAACCAAAAACAGTGAAGAATAAACCGCAAAGATGAAGGGTCGACCCATCGACCAGCTCGTTTACGAGTACATGTTCCCCAAGCCACGCTCGACCGACGTGCAGAACTTCCAGTCCCTCCTCCACCGCCACCTCATTCTCGAAGTCCGGCAAGAGGTACACTCCTTCTACGGCCATCTCGACACCCAAGAGGCCAAGTATCCAGGCCTCGACTACTGCCACCCCATACACCGCATACGCCTGAGTCGTTGGCCGTGGCATCGCCGCCTCTTCCGCGCCTTCGACGGACTACGCCTCACAAACGCCGAGATTGCTGGTCTGACCAAATGGGAAGGAACCAAATGGGCAAAAGACCGCTTCGAGCGCGATGCGGGCGTTGTCATCAGAGATACCGCAGCTGACGAGGTGGGCGTGTGGATTGAGCCAGAAGACAGGCTCACCCGACGCACAGCCGATACCCCAAGGTCAGTATCAGAGGGCTTCGAGGACGAGTCGGAAGACGAAGAGATGGACGGCGAGGAGGATGATGAGGAGGAGGAGAGTGACGGGGAGATCGAGAGCATTGGCTTCGCTTTGAATGAGCGTCTCCGGGAGCGTGCGGCTCGTCGCGAGGCAGGCGAAACAGAGGTTCTCGAGGACGAGTGGGAGCAGTGGTTGAAGAACGTCATCGACTCGGGCCAGTTCCCCTTTCCAGCAGATTCCACTCACGATGACTCAACCCTGCTCCGTCAAGCCATGTTCCCGCCTCGGATGATAAGCGCGGCAAGAGCCAGCCGGTGGCACGAGATTCCCGAGTTCCTTCACGACATCCTCCGCCGCACGATAGAGATTGAGGCAGGCGCAACCACAGTTACAGCACGACAGTCGCGACTGCCCACTCCACCTCTATCCGAGGACCGCCCCCTTCGGCCTGCCAGCGTTGTTTTAGCGCGATTGGCGAATATGAGACGCACAGCTCAGCCAGGCGCTTAAGTTACTCGACCTTCCTTATTCACAATGATATCGCCACATTATAAGAGTGTTACTCCTCCGTTACCTTAACCGTGATTCTTCAATTATTCCGAGCAAATACGAAATGCGTGGAGGAGAAGAAACGTGAAAATTGAAGCATTGGCTTTTACAAGGGAAAATCAACACGCACACCCATTAGGAAATGAACTTTTTTCTTTTTTCGTTTTGTTTTTCCCTTTCGTGGCAGAGCCCAGAATCAAGGGAAAGAAAAATGGCGTTAAAAGGGGGGTGCCAGAAACGGGCAGGGGGCGTAAGGTGTACTCTAGAAAGGGGATTCAAGCCTGAATGTAATTCCTTACAGATTTTCCCCTTCTTTCTTCTCTTTTTTGTCTGCCCGTGCATTTCATGGTGTACGCACCGTGATATCTCATCCTTTTTTTCCCTCTTCCTATTTATTACTCCGCTGTCTCCTACTTCCCGCTCTTTTCACCCTCAAGACTAAAGTACATACATAGTATGGTGATCAGAGTGTAACGAGGGAAAAGGGGGGAGAACGGGACACATACCCAGGAATTTTTTTTTCTTCTTTATTTCTATTTACTACTCGCCTGGGGCATTCGGCATCGCGTGGGACACAGCACAGCAGAGCAGAGCGATCCTGGATCTACCACCTTTGGGGTACTTGAGTAATCGGAATTAGCGAGAACATAGTAGGCTGGACTCAGCCCAAGATCAGACTTTCAGTTGTCTGCCTCCCTCATGAACGATTGCTCTCAATAACCTACCTTATACCGGCGAATAAAAGGAGTGGTTTGAGGCCTCTTTTGACAGCAAGCCGATTTATCTACGAAAATCTGTACAAAGAACCTAATCACTTCTCTTTTTGGCTTCCGCAAACAGATAGTGCAAAATCAACAAGTTACCTAAGTTATCCAAAAGTCAATCCACTTACGCACTTGCGTATCTTGTGCTGAAATCATATATATCATGCACATGATTTGATTGTCTAATCTACCTAACATTCAGTAGCAAGTACTGGGACCTTGGCTAGATATCTTTGCATTCCAACCATCCTCTATCGTTGTCACAATTTTCATCAGTATCATGGCACTGCCTCGCAATTCCCAACCGGGAATTCCCTCATCGCCATGGGCAACACGCTTTCCGGACCCAAATCTTACATATGAGGAGAAGGGGTCAACCACTCCGCACTTGCTCCACTGAATCCAAAAATAAGCGATCCAAAGTATTATGATTCTTTAGGAGAAATCGACGGTGGAGGTATAAAACCTCAAGATTATAGGGAGTTTGATAAGCTTTTTTGGCATGAAGAAACCCAATCTAATGCGCTCCTTGGCCTTAAAACATGGGAACTGGGCGCATTGAACAGGAGGGTGCGGTTTTCGTTAAAGACCGGTCTAGTCTCGTCAGGACATACGGAAAAAGATGCAGAGAAGGAGGCGGCAGCACTCGCCGTTTATAAGCTCGAAGGTCTACAGATTGACGAAAGCAAGTGGCTTCCATTTCTACGCAAAGACAGGTGGTTCGATTGGTACCAAAAACCTCCATCCAACAGCGATGAAGTGGAAGGAAAGACATGGAGTGTAGATGACCCCGACATCTGGAACGCTATAAAAACTAGCATCGAGCTCCTGAACCGTATGCTAGAGGCTCTTATAGAGGACAAGAATGACAGTGGTTGGTTACCGTTGTTTGCCTTTTGAAGACAGCGCAGATGCTCACGAATTCGTGATAGTATGTTCAGCACATTTCGTAGCTTTTGGCTCCACTAGAGACGTGCCCTTCAGATATCAGGACATTGTGGGCGTTTGCGGTGTTCTTCTGGCCTGTTGATACTGATATACCATTACCTAAGCTTCGAACAGTCCTTTGGGGATCAATAGAGGACTGGGATGAGGTGGCCGAGTTTTTCGGCTCCCCAGATCTCGATAGTAGGGAACAGGAAAGAATCCTTCTTGACTTCAAGAACGAAGAGCATATAGCAAACGAGGACCCCGAGGATCAGGGTTGGCGAAAAGGCCACTTGGACCAGAGTATGTGAAGCTACTGACTGCTACTTTTGTGTCAAGTAAGACGATGGTAGCTCAGTTAGTAACTCCAGCGTAGTTGCCTCGAAGACTAGTGCAGATTGGAGGGACAGGCTAAACCACCTTTGCAGCACGACGTTATGGAGCTTCTCTCCTGCCAGCTCAACCAACGCACAAGGGGTGACGGTATCCCCAGACGATAACACGGATCCAGATGCGAGAATTGTGGTTTTTGTGAACATCGAGTTTTTGAAGAGATTGGCGGATGAGGACCTTTGCCTGGGAGAGCTCTGTGCAGCGCAATTCTTCACGGCTCACGTTGTAAGGCATAAATCGGAGCGAGTTCACTACGGTCTCTGTTCAGCGTACCATATTGGACTGACACACCTTGAGTATAGATGTTGCACGAGCTTATGCACGTTATAATAAGTGCTAGAGATTCCCATCTCGACGAAGACTATATCGGAAATGGTTGGGATAAAAGTAACGGACGGATTGGTTATGAGCCGGTGCGCATATTTCGGTTTCCCACTTTCCGCCCCAGAAAAGACGACGCCCATAAAGAATTACAATAGTTCTTAAATGCAACAGGTGTCAATGAAGCTGGAGTATGTACTCACTGTAGTTCCTTACCCCTTTTCCAGTATCAACCAAAGTGGTAGATGTCTCAAGTTAGAGCGTCCAGTCCATCTCAAGAGCATATAAACCTTCTCTAGAAAATGGTTACTGACAACAGCGGTGATGATTGCTAGTATTACATGATAAATCTCTTCTTTGGAGGCACAGTAGCTCTCTTGTCAAGCTATAAGACAGGTGTGCTTACTTGACTCCATGCAGCCAGGAGTTACAGACAGACCGAAGACTCGGAGCTAGAGTGGCCAATTATACTAGCATGCATTTTTCTAGAATGGCCGCATCCCGCCTGTGTTGATGCTCAATCAGCACCAAAAAGTAGTAGCCATCTAAAGCGGGGAGCTTCGGTGATAGTGTATCCCACGAGCACAATGTGGTTGTCAAAACTCTTGTCGGAAGAGTATTGGTCGTGAGTGCTCCTTGGGGTCCACTCCCTCCCAATGGGAGAGTATCAGTCAATAAAATCAGAACTGCCTGAAAAGGTTGCTAATGTCGACTTCCATAGCAACAATTATCTGTCACCCGATCGGAGGAGCGATAATTTTTTCCACAAGATGCCTTTCCTCATCGGCAAGTCTCCTAACAACCAAAGCAACACAAAGCCGACCAGATGGCAATCTCCCGAGCTGCAAGATAATATCGCTTTAATAGCAACCTCAAAATTTCTCGATGGCGACGGTTTGGTATCAGCCGAGATGAGTGCTAGGCGTACCTTAGTACGTCCATATTAGAGTCACTCTCCCTTATTTCTGGTCGCCTGCGCAGCCCAACATATACACTCTCAATGTCTCAGGAATCTACATCAGGAGCATGATATTTTACTTACGCACAAGAGTGCTGACTCCGGCGTGTATAGTGGAGACTTCATCGAGACCCGTGGTTTACGGAAGAGAACCAGCAGGTATGTAGGCGATTGCGATTAGACTCCCGAAATGCATGCGCTAATATATCGAACTAATGGACCAATAGCCCGGTGAGAACAACAAGATGCCATGTATATGACTTGTCCGCAATGAATACTAAGTAAATACTTTGTAGTGGGGTACTTGGTCTGCGCGAGATCAACGTCTCAGCTTCACAAATGCATTCGCCGTGCAAGACGGGGTGAAATGCTTGAAATTCGCCACGCACCTAGTGAGGTTTGGTATATGGTCTAATAAGAAAAATTACGATCAGAGCCTCCCGAAGCCAGATTCAGCCAGCGGTACCAACTGGGTTTGGCATTGTTTAGGTAAAAATGGCGTCTGCCTAAGCCTATCCACATCACTGACATCTCATTAGGCTTGTTGATGATGGCATCTATACCAATTCGACAGAAACCATTCTCTCCAGAGGGCGAGCGTGGAAAGATCTCGGTCAAGTTGGGACCTAGTCGAGAGGCTGTCATCGCCGGCTACCGGAAGAGACCCCGTTTCGTTGAGCTCTCTGACTATTCTGGTATGCCGTCCGTTGGTCGCAGCGAGTTTTGGCACGATGTGAACGGCAAGTGGTCACGGAAGCCTGTAGAATCGATCTCACAGCAGGACTACATCGACCGAGTGGCACTCATTCTAAATGATATTCAAGTGCAGTCAGCAATAGTACACAAGGAATTTCACGATGCTGTAGTTGTGGCTCACCAAAGAGTCAATGCAGCTCGAGCAGCCTTCAATCAAGAATATCCTAATGACGCCGACAAAGTGAAAAGGATGTGGTCGCCGGATTGGATTTTTGACATTCCGGACTACAATCCCCGCCTAGAATATCACGACAGTACCCGCCAGGCGTGGGTGCCGAAAGGACCATGATCCTATGTTGACCTAGCCACACTTCGGGCAACAATTTATAAGTTAAAACAGAAACGAAAGTACTAGTTGATAGCGCCAAAATAAAGATAACAATGGCAGCAACTGCTCAAGTGGTGGGGTAGCGAGGAACCTCGAATACGGTAGAAATTCTTTTACATACTTACGGTTAAGAAGAATAACCCCTGCTAATCCCGGGTCTCAGATCCCGCTTCCTCCAGTCAAGTCCCATCTGGTCGTTGTCCTTCATACTCTTGATAAACGACAAGTTCCCATCACCTGCTCCTGGTCATCTTTGGGAGATGTTTCCAGACGCCGAGGAGGTTGTAGGTTGACTCAAAATCAGAGACTCAGGTTGAAGTAACGTATTTCATATCACTGAATCAGCATGAAGCAGCACGTGTATCAATCTAGATCTAGTTGACTAGTTATTAACTGTGTTTTTAAAATGTACATGACATCTATAGTGTTCATACTTGCCGTAATAGTTACAAAGTAGTTGTATGATATTATGACAACTTAAATTATATGTGTATGCAAATGGGTTGTATAAGTGGGCGTCATCTGCCAGCAGTGTTGTTTTATTACTATATACTGAGAGTAAAGTGCCTGTCTCAAGTGCAAACATCTTCTATGCCAGATGGCAATCTCGAACGGTGCCCAACATGCACACATGCAATACACACAAACATCTTTTCGCAGCAATCAGGACCATAACATCATACATTAACATATCGAAAGGTGACTTTTCTCTCTTGACACTGAACCCCTTCCGAACGACTTTTGCCTTGTTCATGAGCAGCGTCGTGAAAGTACCATACCATCATAAAGATGAAATTTCCGCCGGTTTGCGAAGATAAGAAAGCACACAAACAATGGTATAGCGGATTGTTGTCTAACAACAACTGAAGTCGACGACAATACAGTCTCCGTCGCGTTGTGATGCGCGCCTGCATTCCTTTGTGTCGTAATAATCACCTGAAGATGGCTCCTTCCGAGGTTTGGCTTGAGACATCAAACCCCGAGCATTAGGCAGGCCAGCACTGCGCGTACAATAGACCCGTCTCCCCTTCGCTCGATTCCGTGGGCGGCACCGTGCCTAACTCCGAACGACCACCTAAGGTTCGAGTTGCCACTCCGGAAAAGCCTTGACCTGAGCGAGCAGGTACTTGTCCATCTTGTTCGCAGCTTGTCTGTACACCGTACCCTCGGCATTGTAAAATCGACAATTGGAGAAGATGAGACGCGCGTCAGATATAAAATCTGCGGGGGTGGTGTATTGACCTGCCTCTAGTTTAGTCTCCTATGCAAGACTCCGAGTCAGTAGTTGCTCTTTGAGGGAGCTTCAGGCTCATATCATGTCTCAGTAGTGTAGAAGTTGCTTATCTGGGAAATAAACAGCATCGAGTGCTTACCATAGTCGAGAGATCCATTGGGTTGTGGATCACGTCGTAGTAATCTGGAACAATGTTCTTATCGACAGGTTGGAGGAAAGGCCAAGCCGACTTGTTGTTCTGGAGATTGCTCAGAAGCTGGAGGAGGTCTTTGTAATGTGGCGGATGTCGTGACTGTCGAGCTAGCTCATCCATGCCTGGTAACTAGCCAGACGCACGGATAGCTGGAACAGAAAGAGGGTCAATGGGTGTCACGACGCCATTCTTCCACTGCGCCGGGGGCTGGTGGACCACGTTTGACGATGCAGACATCGCACGGATCTTTGCCAGGATGGACTCCTTCTGATGCTGTAGCATTTGATCCGCTGCAAGGTAGCGAATACGTGGCACCATGGTGCACTGCATGAGCGTACCTCCGATATAGTCCTTGATATAACCTGCCCAGACAGCCTTCGGTAGGGTAATATCCTTGGTGAAGCCTTGCTTCTTGAAGTAACCAATAGCATTGTTGTCTGCGTAGGTTAGGAAATCCATAACTTCGCTGCTGGCCTTGACATAGTCTTTGAGATGCGACATCAGATGTCCACCGTAGCCTTTCACTTGCTGACCCTTAGCAATGGCGCAAAACACGATCTCGGCAAACTTCCGCTCCTTGAATGGTCGGTATGTGAGGCCACCAACGACTTGAAAGGGCTGTTTCACGATGGCTATGGTAAAGTGACTGGGGTCGTAGATTTGTCGACTAATGTAGGCAGCTGGCATCTCAGGCAACTGATCCTGTATGATGCTGTTGAGACCTGATAGGATGGCTAGAGAATTCTGATAATCACCTAGTCTCTCTATATTCCGCGATATATCCTAGCAACGACAAATATCCAAAGTCAGTATTTTGGGGAAGTTCTTGGTCGAAAATTGATATGTCATTTACTCACTACAAGGATGTTAGCTTATCTTGGAAACAAGACCCGCAATCAACTCGAACGAAATGTTTTAAAACTTGCCATTGTTCACAACATGAAATTCGATGTCCCCACCTCGTTCTGCCATAACGGCGGGCTGGGAAGAGGATGTGTCAGTGGTGCTATCAATGAGATTACCACGGCGACAGCTTGCACAAAACGTGGCGGGATCAACATATTTTGGGGAATCGCTGTTGCTCTCAGTGGAATCTTGTCGGTTTGCTCTTGCGCTTGCAGTAGTAGCAGGTTTGACTCGCTGCGGAGGGGTAATGAAAGCAGAGGAGCCTTGTCCTATTGCTGATGCATCATCTGAGCCGGGGAGAGGGTTCTTCACCTTCTCTCTGACTGGTGTGGCATAATGTTTGAGGAGATTGCTGACATTATTGAGGAGCCGGGCTTCAGTGTCAACGTGTCTAGGGCGTTTAGGGGTGGTGAAGGACGACAGATCGCCGCTCGCCTTGCGTTTGGCATCTGTCGGCAGAAGAAATCAATACATACGAGACTTCTTAACATGCAGCGTGACAAACGCACCTTTGTCGCCCATCGTGAGGATGTGTGGCACTAAGTATCGAGGTGCATGCAGAAACACAGACAATGCAATGGTTCCAACTCGGCAATACGTGCAGTGTGGTGATACGTGATACGTGATACATCAAAAGTCAGCGTGGTCCCATGTGATGATGATGATGCAAGTGTGTTGACCATTTGGTGGGATGGTGGGGATGACGTAACATTGAACTGGAGGGCCCCGGGGATTTGCGGCGCAGCTTGGTATCTGCATATCCGACTCGGGGGAAGTTTAATTTAGAAGTGGGGTCACGAGTGCAACAATCGGAATTTATTCCTCAAAGCAGGGCTTTCGAATGGGCCACCGTTGCCAGAAGCGTGCCTGCCAAGACAAACCAGCTTGTCAACTCCAAGAGCAATAAAGAAGCTACGAGTCCTTCTGCAAACGCGGCTTCCTTTACTTCCGCAACCCCCAGTCCTCAGGCGCGCATATCAAACGCTGAACCCAACTCCGGTACATACATAGTTCATAGAGGATCTTCACCCATCCCTCATTCTTTTTTCCCTCTTCCGACCTCGCAACAAAGGTCCCTTCGACTGATCTCCTACTCATCCACCACCAACAACATCTTTTCCATGGATTCATCACTGCATGAAATCTGGCAGACTGCTTCTGGCAGCCCATTCCAGCCCACCGTCGGAAAGGGGTCGCAATTCCTCCTTGCCTTCATCCTGCTGGCTCTCGGCTTCTCTCTCTCCGGCGCCTTCGCACTGAGTTAGTCCGCCTCTTCTCCAGTCCACCTCAATTCCGCCGTGCTGACCACCCCTTTCTCTTTGCAGACCGATCTTTCCTCAACCTTACTGTTCTTGCCGCTCCCGCCTCCTTGGCCCTAGCGTATGTTCAACTTCCTCCCATGTTTAAGCGTTCCGATGAATCCAGTCAGCCTGACATGATGTATAGGTACGGCACTGTCTACATGTTCTGCGCCGTCGGAGTCTACGTTTAAGGAAACGGATCGAGTGAATAAAAAAAAGCGGTGCAACAGGGAAGAGACAAGAAGAAGAAAAAAATCAGGGAACAAAAAAAAGATACCCCCGAGGATCACTGGTGGACCAAGAAAAGCGTCCCCGTGTACCATAGATGAATTGAGGCGTGCATAAGCGTCATCTATCTCCGCTTCTTGAAAAGTGACAAGTTCGGCTTGATGACTTATCGAGGAACCGCCGTCTCCGAATATTTCCACCGTTATTATTGCCTGGTATGGCGTCGTCCGTTGGCGGCTCTGTCCCGCCCAAACATCCTCTTTTTCGAGCCGTAGCGAGCTCGACCCGACAGATATACCAGCTTCTCAAGTGCATCAGTTTCTCTACCAAAGTAGATGTCCAGCTGACACAGGATGGCATCCGCTTTGCAGCAGATCACGCTCGCGTTATGCAGGGTAAGCTCATATGATCTCGTTTTGTCTTTATCTGGCGCGAGCTGACAGGATATCGTAGGGGTGGCATTCCTAGACCAATCACTGTTCACTACTTACACCCTCAATTGGCCCGAGGACGCAGACTCGACGCCACGATTTCAGATCAACCTCTCGGCTCTGTTGGAGTCCCTTCAGATTTTCGGTGCCACTGACGCCGCATCCCGTGCGGCCAAGAGTGAGGCGGACCCCTACCGCAGTAATCTACGTAATTATCGGCCAGACTTCTTCAATCACCAGACTCTCGGCATGCCCGGCACATGCTGCTTTGTCTACGAGGAAGATGGTTCCCCGCTAGGCGTCATTCTTAAGGAATCTGGGGTTAAAACACAATGTAACATGGTGACGTATACACCAGATGAGCCTGTCGACATCCCCTTTGACAGGGGCGATATCGCCTTCAAGATTATCATGCAAGCACGGTGGCTCCTCGACAGCCTGTCGGAGTTGGCACCTATGTCACCTATCCGGCTCGCCATCTCGGCTCTTCCTGATGCGCCATTCCTGAAATTTTCTAGTGGTGGTGGTATATGCAGCACCAGTGTCGATTTCTCGAACGGACGTGACCTGCTCGAGACTTTCTCAGTTCGTGAGGCCTGGACGCATAGCTACAAGTTCGATATGGTAAAGTCAGCTAGCGAAGCAATGCGCATAGCCACCAAAGTCAGCTTTCGCGGAGATGCTCAGGGCGTGTTGAGCCTGCAGTTTATGGTTGAGAATGAATCAGGCGGTGGCGGCGGCGGCGCTCAAGGGCCTGCAGTCAATTTTCTTGATTTCCGCTTTGTTCCTTATAACACACAAGAAGACGAAGAATCTGAGAGCGAAAGCAATGGGGACGATTGAGCTGCACTCGACTCGGCCAATCATCATGTCACTGTTATCTTATGCTGCCTCCCCAGGGAGCTGCGTTGTCATCCTATCACAGATTGTATCTATCCTCATTTTCCCTGAGCAGATATGCATCATTGTGTCGTTTCTCGATCCGAAATGTCCCGTACTTACCGGTGACGTATGACCCGTTCTTGATTTTCATGGCTTGACCACACTTGTCATCTGGTCACACTTCATTTGACCATATTCATGTTGTTTAGCCACAACTATAGCACAAACGAGGAATTTTGTACAGATTCCATAGGCTTCCTTTTTCGTCTCCGCAAACTCATTATTCAGCGTTATACTGGGTGGGACTCCAAACCATTAGCATGCGCTGCGGAAACGCACAAAATTAGTGGTGAAGGTTGTTCAGCTGAAAGTCGATGGTGTTTTGCTAGCCCGCTTGACTATCACTCAATCTTTACCCGAAAGGTCCAGACCGTTCGGCACAACATCTCGACTCTCGAAAGTTCCTTAAACGTGAATATTGTTTGACGACTAATGGAGCCAAATGTTCTCAACCACCTGCAACAGTTTGCGAGTATCTTTCTTCGGCTCTGGAAAACATAGGATTTTTGCCTTTTGCATGATTCCTCGGATATGAAAATGGTAATGGAAGAAAACCGTAGCTGAAGAGCTGACTCGACGCGCAATATATCTGCAAGGACATTCTTAAGCGACAACCGTTAGAAGCGATGTTGTTAGTTGGTACTTGGGATTCCTTCAGATCACTAGTCCCCTTTAAATGGTAAGAGCAAGTGGTGATGATGCTAGCAGCGATTTATAGTATTGAGCAATCTACTTCGTCTTATTCGCTATTGCTCAGCTGCAGAGGACGCGTACCTCATCAATGAATCAAGGGGGCCAAGTGGTTATAGCTTACTTCCAAGTAAATCTAGAAGCTAATTGCGGAGTTGTGGACCGATAAAATCTAGTTCCACTCCCTCTTTACTCCAAAAAGGGCCTAGGTGACAGTCCCAGTGGGCTGGTTAGAGTAGTTTGATAGACCTAGAACCGATGTTGAGGATGAGATGGGGACAGAAGCGTACCTATCCCGGCTCTTGGCTGGCCGGCACTTAGCACTTGACACTCACTTGATTGCATGATCCTCTCGCTTGTTCTGCCTATTCGATTGGTCATGTACTCAGGTGCCAATCCTTTGTTCTTTCAGCTACTTCATACAATGACTCTTGTTTTTAATCCTAGCCACATCCTTTTTGTGTTAGGTATGAATAGAATGTGGCAAAAGGTAATGAAGATTCGTACTATTTTCACATTCTAGTCCTATAGCTACGCTCGGTTATCTATATTCACTACCTAGTAATCTAACCTATTAGAAGACCAGACCTCTTCTAAGCTGGAACCTGTCTAGAACTATTGATCTCCACTACTTACATAGTTTATAGGCCTCCATTAACTAGGTGGCGGAGGTCAGTAAGACTCCTCGATGTTGGGCCTTCAGGACACGGTCTTTGTCAAATTTTCGAAAAGGCGAAGTATCTCTTGATGATCGAAAACTATTGTATAATCAATATTCTCACGGAGACGGGAGCTCTCGGAAAGTTATGGCTGACGTTAGTCAACTGCTGGCGCCATGTCCGCCTCCTTGCGCTATGCTGGTGCCATGCCTCATATGCCGTGATCACCACAACATGAAGCTAATGCGCCCACCCCCAGTAGACCCGACGTACCACGCACATGTTCCTCCCCTGCCCGATGAGCAAAGAGGCGTCGTTCGGCGATATCCCTCGAGCGAGCCCTAGACGAATCAATCCACGTCTGTCAACGGTGGTCATAAACCGCCATCTCTGATTTGCTCAAAACCGTCCTCAGAGCCTACTCCTTGATGTGCCTCAAGTCTGGGAAGAGGAGAGCGGAACAGGGTGAAAAACAGGATTTCGACCTTGTCCAAGCAGAGCCTCAAGGATGGAGAATGGGTTATTTATGTCAGGTGCTTTTCCGCCTTTCCCCTTTTTCTCGGAAAGAGAGCGGTGTACAGAAACGGACAAAGTAATTAGAAGAACTCGGATCCCGCTGAGGCCGAGGCTGCTTGCATTGTTCTCGTACGACGACTCTTCTGGTTCTTTAACTACGGGCCTAGATTTCCACCTATAGGCACTGCCAAGATTCACTTGTACGTACTATCAAGCATCTATGTACACTGCCCTGTATGAATCGACGATCTTATAGCGGGCATCATTTCATGTTGATCCCTTCGAGACCGTTTTATCCTCTGCCTATATACATGTGGTCGTTCTCCTCGTCAAGTGACAGTACAGTGGCGCACTCTCTCAAATCGGGACTGCACGAGACATATTTACTCCCCAAGCTATTCTACCGTCGAAACTCTTCAACATCGGTCACCTCGTGGAACTTGAACAAGAACACTCTTATATCAGATTGTGCTCTTGATCTCTGTCAAATATCTTCAAGATCATACACATCTGCCTAATCCACTCTCCTTCCCACCCTCATCTATATAAGCAACATATCACTACCTATATAATGTCACCCACCTTACCAGACAATAGAAAAATGTGCGGCTTCTTGCCCTCAAGCGATGATAAGAACCCCTCGGGCGGCTGCCTCAATCGCGTCCAGTCAAAAGCCGCCAGCATCTTTCCCAGGCGCCGTAGCTCAGCCGCTGAACGGCCATCATCGTCAGATCAGCAGCAACAAACGCCTTATGTGCCACAACACGCCGGGTCTTCGTTTCTCAGAACTGCTACTCCTCGGGCTATGAAGCAAGCGAACGAAGTCCTCAGGTGAACGAGTGATGCATGATGTTGCATATATGCGGAAACTAATGGGAAAGGGGGGCAGAAGGAGGAAATATCAAGGTCACTTGCGACTCGCCTTGCCGACTTATCATTTTGATCCGCCGACACTTATCCGCCACCCACTTATCATCTGGTTGGCAATTCCTGCACAGACCTTACAAAGTGCTGTACCTGCGTCCAAGTGGGTTTTCTGCATCTGCACTCGCGCCCCTCACGTAATATGCATTGTGCCTGCATAGTCCTCCATCTCCCTTGAATGGGGTCAAAAAACGGGAAGCAAGCGATGCAAAGGAGGGAGCGCCCTGAGATAGGAGGATCGAGGGGGCCAAATTACTTACCGCGAAGGACAATCATGAACTGGACGGTTATACGCCTCGACGGGGAGAAAAGAGCACCGGTACAGGAGTCCCTCTACCTAGCTCCCTGCACTAATGTCTGATCCTTTTTCATTCGACGTCGTTGTCCCTCGACCGACATGACCGGCCCACGGCGCTTGAAAACCTGCCGTTACCCGTGGCGCTTTTCGCAATCCAGAAAGAAAACGACGGTTGCAGTTTCCACCAATCTGCCGCCTCTTCCGTGCGACCCATCCTTTGACGCTGTTAGCTACGCCGTACTGTACAGGTGCTGTTTCAGGGTCGTGATAAGGCCCTAAATGTGCTTTTGACACCACGTCGGCAGTCCAAAAGTCGTCTTGCCATCTACTATACCGAGGGTACCAGCCGGCGCTCGAAGCGGCCTCTCTTTTCGATATCGGCTTGGGCCGGGAAATCGTACAGGGGACAGCATGTGATGCGACCCTGCGTCCCTGCCTACCCCGATTTGGAAACTCCTCATATCTAGACTCCCAGTTTGAGGGGAATACCTCCGGAATGAGCATCACTAGCGTTTAGGTTTAGACTAGGCGGGATATCTATCTGAACATGACTTTGGCCAAGAGGAGGAACTGGTGCGTTGTGTTTGAGTAAAGATACCTTGGTATGAGGTTCCGCTTCGTAATGGCTCGGAGGATTCGATTTCATAATCATTGTCAGTTCAGGCAGGGAGTGTGCCCGCGCGGTGTCAAGTTAATGAGAGCTGAGTCTTGGTAGGCTTTTCCCAGTACGTATCACCATACCTCGGACTATTGGTGTTGCAAATGTTGATAGGATAGAAAGAGAGTGGTCTACCCTGATTATCTCTCTGCCTAGATGGCCTAGATCAAGAGCAATGGAGAAGCAGGATGCATATCACGATCCTGTAATGTCACCGTCCCTTCGATGTGGGAGATCATTCCAGATAATCAAGCGCTGCATCGATAGCTTGAAACACACCAATTGATAGACAGAAACATGTCAGATGCCTGTCACAATACGACATCGGCAGCGGCAGCTTAGAGAGGCTCCCTCCTGCAGCAAGCAGGTCCTGACGTACTGTGAGACACTGCGACTGCAGGTCAGAGCCCCTGACTCCAACCTCGGCGACACGTCTCTAGCTCTCGACCTGTGAAGCAAACACCTCGAGAAGAAACAGTCGGCGTTTGTGGGTTAACTTGATACTGCTTCATGTTTGTATAGTAATTATTGTCGAATCGTGATTCGGTGCATGCGCAATTTGATTTGAGCCCGAGGCCTCGCCATGTGATTTGTGTGTTCTTGCCAGGGACATCGATTTAAGCTTCAGGATTCTGCAATTGCGCCAGGCAGGCCCTGTAACCCTGTAACCCTGCTCGAACCTGCTATCTGTCTGCCTTGTACTCCGTATTCTTCTCCTCACTGCAGGTTTATTTGCAGCTTCTTCTCCCTGGCCCATCCCTACAATACCTAATGGCCTACGCAAAAATTGACTTTATTTGAATAACATTCCTGGCGACATCTGCGAGGGATGCAAAAGAGAGAAAGGGGGAAAAGAGGCGTTTATCCTAAGCTTTTATCGGCGAATTTAATTCTGCATACGAACTGCATGTAGCACAAATGCAGCTATAGCCCCCCTTCTATCCTATTTGGAAGGATTAGGTAGTATACCGATCGGTGCCGGCTGTGCTTACGACCGCAAAGTAGAAAACGTAACCCTTGAGAGGCGTTTCCAACAGCTACTCGCAAATTTAGGTGTACAGGTCAAAACCAGCCAGCCCTCTCCAGCTGAATAAAGTATCGCAATTACTTTTCTCAGCTGGGGTGCACCTGGACTGGCTGAAAGATATCGTGATGACCTTGATTTCGCACGCACACAGTGAGCCGACTTTTGGCTCCACGATAGTAACAAGTTTGCAAAGAATAGAAAACTACGGGCTGTGTCAAATTGATTATCTCGAGGCCGCATAGTGCTCGCACAAGAATGTCTGGCGATGTTATCTCATCCCGACTCATCCGAAGAAGGATTTGGGGGGGGGAGAGAGGTCCTCACATATGCTCTGGGCTTTTTGTCGATGCCTCGATCCCGACTGTCTGTCAGTGCATCCATGATGGTTGATAATTGTAAGAGCCGCGGCCGGCGGCTATGACCACTGCCCGATATACCCTGTCGAGCGCAAACGAGCAATGTTGGTACCTGACTCCGTATCACGCGAGACCCGTGTCCCTCCCTCTTTTATTGGGGGCTGGGTAGCGAGAGATAAGTTTCTCCCTTGAAAAGCATCGTCGCACAAGCGGCCGGCGGATACAAGCGGGTGGGCGCGTCTATTCGCAGACATCTTTACCTACCTGCTGGCCAATGACGGTGTTGTTTCAGTGGAGGGATAAGCGCACACGAGCTGATGACTGTGTGGAAGCTGGTTCGGTCCCCGTGAATCCGCGATGACCTATAGTGGCAGGTTATGGCGACTGTTTGCTACAGAGTAAAGACCCTACCTATGCTGTCTACTATACCTCCTGCTTTAGGCAGTTCTGGTTACATGTGGCATGATCACCAGTAAGGTTCTTGGAACGGCCGGGCTAAACCCGCACCGGCTTCACCGATACCTCGAAGTATTAAGTAACCTGTGTTCCCCAACGCTATCCTTGAATTGCCATGTCCTTTGATAGATTAAATTGAAGAGTATATTGTGTCCGATCTCCATGCGGCGCGAGTTTTCTGATCGGGTTTGCTATTTCAAATATACACCGTTAGGATGGGAATATTGAGAATGTCTCGGGGTATTGGTAGGCCGAAAGTGAATGGCTGGAATGCAGCAATCGGTTCAATTCAGCCATGCCATCCGAATTCATCTATTCATAGATGCTTTACGAAAGCGACTAGAGGGGGTCAGCTGCCATTCTCGGCACCGGAATCACTGGAATCAATCTATCTATCTTATTCGCGAACGATCAATTGATCGGCGCAGCATTGCTGCTCGCTGACATACTATGCTATTCAAATTCCAGCTGGTTTTCGTGTGACAGAAATAGCCAATCAATCAGTGGAATCACTGAGCTGAATGCATCGATCAATCGGTTTGCCCGAGGAATGTTGATCCCGTAGGCACTGAACTGTGAGGAATGCCATCCAATAATTTGACGATTATTGCTCTTTTATTTGTCTAGATTATCCCTTTGCCTGTGTTTGTTGTGTCTCATATCTCATCATTACTACATACTTGTCTACTCGGAATCAGCAGTCTCCGTTTGCGCCCTTCTATACCCTGTCGTGCCCTTCCTCAACCCCGCCTATCCCGGGCGGAACTCTGTGTAAAGTCGCCTTTTCGCTACGCAGTCTATGCCTCGCGAAGATCATAGGTTATGACGCAAAGCACGTGGATATGGATGATCGTACGGGCGTAGGATCCTCCTACCGGTTCTCGAGCTCACGAGAATGAGCGAGAATGAGTTATTCTTGTGTGTTGGTATAAGACAAGATGTTGATTGATGACGTCGGCCTGAAGGCGAAAGGATTCATTTTAGGCGGATTACTATAGGACTTTTGGATTTCGTTGGTAAAAAGTACCCATGTCAATCACCCAGTCATGTGTAAAAAACCCTACCCAACCCGACGGATCCAGTGTATCGCAGATCTTCAACAAGCTTAATTGGGCGGGCGGCTAGGCCTATGTGTCATCCGCCTTTGAACTCTGAACACTGAACAGTCAATACTATACGAATACACTGCGTATCCATACGCACGCGGATGTGTGGCAACGACCCACTGCAGCGTAACCACATTCCACACAAATCTATCACACGTAGTGCCTCGATCCGCCCGTCGCGAGGTTGGTCGTCTTCGCCCATGTTGGCTGCGACAGAGCAGAGAAGAAGTCGGGGCCGTCACATTCCCCTCTTCTTCTCACTCTTGGGCATCCTTTCTCTCGATCCCTCCTCGCTCGCTGACGCCACCGCCTGAATTTGACGTCAGCTCTCACGACACAAGAATAAATAACTTTTTGCGCCGTAGATCTGGCCTCAAGGGAGAGGCATCGATCCGCACGTAAATCCACATTCGTAACGCAAATAGAAAACCCCGAACAGGGGGCTGCATGGGGCCACCCCTACCGGGGAGGCTTGGCTTTTAACGACCCCAGCTCGAAACCTCTCCCGCATTGCTCCACCGAGCAGCGACGTCCGTGGGGTAGGTATTTATCGATGTACATGCTGTAAGTAGTAATGGGTCTGCATGCAGCTGCCCTTTGGCGAGCGAGGGAGTGCTTGACTGGAATCCATCGATGTCACCCTCCTTTGACTGCGCAGTCCTTTTATGCCTTCCATGCCAGGCGGAGCAAGCTGCTTCCATCATGCTCTTGATAAACTACCGATGGCCCGCCCATGCGCGCTGCGTTTCGACCTGGGGAAAGCCTGTCTGCCCTTGAGTACAACATAAGAGCAGTCTTGTGATACTAGTGCCCTTGACAGCCAGCCCCCCTATGCCTATATGATGATTATCCTCTCCCCGTGAACTGTTTGCTCACCCCCTTCTCTCCCTTACGTCGTCCATGCCACCATGCCCTCGAGACCAAATTTAAGCATACGGAGGCTGATGCCTCCACGGCGCTTCAGTGATGAGGACCTAGGTGGAGCTAATAATCTCGAGCTAAGGAACCAAAACGATGCTTTTTTGAAGTCGTGGTTAGACCATAATATAGGAAGGAAACGGGCCTACCACAAGAAACATGCTACCGAGCCAATAATAGCTACCAGCGCCCTTACCCATCGCGACGTAGTGAGACCACTACCGCCGCTTCCAAACGAGACACCACGTTCCTCATCCAGTTTGCTATGTAAATGCGAACGCCACAGCGACGCCGAGTGTCCGCTAAAGATCTGTGAGAGGCGATCACCTCTTTGTTCGAGGTTGTCAAAGGACGGAAGCGAAAGTTCCTCGCTCCTGTCTCTACCGTCTACAAATGGTTCCGAAGAGTACCCGGCTCTCCGTCTTCCGAGGTCCAGGTTTTATAATCCCGGGAGTTATGAAGATTTGACCCGTCCCTCATCTGTCGAAAGAGAGCCAATAGACGGAAATAGGACCGGCGATAACAAGCCTCACCACCAGGGACATACTCGGGAGCTTTCATTGGAGAACTTTATTCAAGAAACGGACGAGGCCTTCAAAGCCGATCTACGCCTTACAGAGATAAGTCTACTAGAAAACACAAAGACAATTCCCTTAAATCAAACAAAACCTACGTTCGAGCCGCCGCCACCTCCACCACCACCAAAGGAAAAGCCGCCATTGCCTGCTAAAGACCCCCGGAGACGCATATCACAAAACCCCCAAGGGAAACCTGTCTTCTCCCATACACCCACTGCACCTCTAGGGCCACCTCCAGTATCAAATGTAAAGAGAAAGAAGTCCAAGAAAGGAAAGAAGACGAAAGCGATGATGAAGGCACAACGGAAAGCCAATGCGCCGAGACTTGCGGTCAAGAACGTCCCTAGATGGACGCTAACAGACAATGTCTCGGAACTATTGACAGGAAAATTGTTTCACAAGCTTGAGGCAGACGAATTCCTCACACCCGACCAAATTGAGGCGTATCGACTGCGGAGAATATCGGAGCGCCAAGCGCAGGAGCAGTCGAATGAGGACGATCCCTCAGCCGCAGATACGCCGGTTGAACCCTTCTATCTTGATGAACTCTCAGCACGTATTGGATCACCATCGGCAAGGGATAACGCGAGTGCCGAGACATCTAGCAAATTTACCAACAATCAGAACGATAACAATAACGAAGCGCATGCCATCTCATTCTCAGATGATGTTGTCGCACGCGATTTCTCATTTGAAAGACCTCTGCAGCACGTTACGCCTATTGCTCCCTTACGACTATCTCGTGTATCACGGTCTACACCCCGGAAGCAGATGGCAGAGTTGCCCATTATCCCAGAATCGAGCGCTACCATGTCTCATTTAGTAGACGACGAGCTCTTCTTTGACACTGAGATGGACGACGACGAATCTTACGACGACAGGCAGAGCCTCGAAGACTCGGAGTTCATCTACCTTCAATCTTCACCCCATACCGCCACCGTGCCCACATTCAAGCACGGCTCTATTCGCCTCGCTAAGTCAGACCTGATGCCGGATCCAATGCTGGGCACAGACGAGGTCCTCGACTGGACAGCGTTCCAAATGGCGATCCTCGGCGGTGCCGGCGATGACTGGTTCTCCGAAAGCGATGACACGATCCGCCGCCGCGAAGCCGACGACGTCAACCAACTCGCCGAATGGTGGGAGTCATGGCACTTCAGCAGCCCCGGCGAGCTCGTCGAACATGAGCAAGACTATGAAGCTTCGAGCCCTACGAGCACCATTTCAGGAGAAGAGTTACCGGATCTGTCTTCGTACGATGATATGGTCGACGACAACCCCTATAGCTCACACCATCCTTGGCAGGCTGACATGGGAAGAAGCACTACCACGAAGACGCGAAATACGCCACAGGGTCTGGGAATCAACATTGACCTCGCCCACAATGGTAAACGCAAGTCGTCTGGATATAGCAATAACCAATGGCGACGTGACAGCGAGCAAAAAGAAGTTGTCATCAGCCGCGATAGCCTAATGAGCCTGCCACCCAGCCCGATGCTGGACCTGCGGGTGATACGCAGCGAATCCGGCGAGATGGACGTTGTGCCGATGGGCTTCAACCTTGGACATGACCTTGGTGATTACTTGAAGTGGGAAACAGAGCATGCTTTCGCCGGCGATTTCAATTTGTAGGAGAAAAGGACAGAAAGACTGGATAGGCGTTCTACAAAGGATCATACATTCTTTCTTCGGATGAACTTGCGGAAGTCGCACTGGGCATTTCTTGGGGTTTTTACGGGCATGGTCATGGTGTATTGGAAATATATCTATCAATTATGATACCCTCCTTGCATAAGGAAGAGTGTAGAAATTTATTGCCTATCTTCACATACATACAGTCGACGGTCCTAACTACGAATTGGATGAACTTCATAAGTCATCTGTATCGCTCTTGTGTGCGAGAGTCATAATTAGTTTTTTTCGTGACAGGACGAGATAAGGCTTTAGTAATGCCATATAAGCAAGCCACGGCAGTACCATCGAAACCTTGGAGAATACTCTGGAAGACCAAACTCAGGGACCGAAACTTAAGTTCCTTTCAGACAGTTCGGGTAACTGGATTACCAACATCATCACATCTCAATTGATAAGATAGTAATCTGGAAGCTGAGATAGAAACCAGCACTGCCAAACAATGCGAAAAATGAATGGTATACTTGTACTACAACGACCTCCTACTGCAGTATTCAACATAACCATGTTTCTGGCTTGAATATATTGATAACAGAATTTCAACGATTACTACCGTCACATTAGATGATTATTCGAAAGTGTATGTTCGAGGCATGTCGCTTTTTCTTTGAGCTACTTGACTGTATAAGGGAGGCGAAATACCAGTCTACATTCTCGTCACAAGTAGCACGACATGTCAAGCACAGTTGCACGCCATCCCCTACGAAGTCAGTTCATGACGAATTATCCGTGGTGACTGCCGTGACAGGTATATATAGCAAAACGACTTGAAAGTTGCCTCATGCATATGCATGAATACTCTTTCTCCTTCTAGAGAGGTAATAATTGACTAGCATGAAGCTGCCCCTTGCGCATTGAGACCTTATTACTCGAGCCAAAATTCATCCGATCATTTGTTGCCTTGATTTTCGTATCTGTCGTCTCAGTCATCCTCTCGTGAATAGGTCCGGTCTCCTCAAGATCCACGCAGTGCCTACTCTTACAAACCTTGAAGGCCCTGTTGGGCAATTACGACAGGACTAGACACACATGAACGGGTAAGCCAAGAATCAGTTTCATTGTATTTTTTTTTTTCTTCCTTCTCTTCCTTTTCCGACTCCTAGGCGCATTTATTCGCCTGATTTCGGTTCTTTTAGGGAGTTTTATGTATCTTGGTAAATCCATCGTGACGCCTATGAAGCCCCATGCGCTGCTGCGCCGTCCTATGATTTCCGTTCTCCTAATATGGCTCACAGCATCTGCACGAGTCCTAACTATGACGCACCCAACATATGATGGAACCATGATCACAGTCACGTCGAGCGGAACTCCAGATCCTTTCGTGATCAGATCTCACGATCGTTACTGCATGGCACGTCATCCTAGCTTCCACCTTCCAGTTTCCAATTGAAACCCCGCCCCTCCGAACCCAAATAATTATCCACCTCCAGTCTTAGCCTCCGCCTCACCTGTTTCACTTTCAGCTTCTCAAGCCTCCGTTTGCTCATAAGAACAATTTTAGACATTTACGCGCGGAACGCACATTGAACTATGGACTTCAAATAGTCTTTTGAACATTGAGAGTCTGGCCGAAAAACAAGTAATATGGTAAGCTTGTTCCGCCTGGCTGAAACTCGCTAAATTGTTGTTATCTATAGATAGCTACTGCCCCAACTGGCGATTCCTTTGCTAAATATCCTCCGGATTCTATAGGAAACCTCCCTCAGGAACTGCTCACTCGGAAGATCTCTGGGCCCCCGAGCTGCACGCCCTGCGTGGTAGATGGTACATCTATTATGCAGCGGCTCCAGCCGCGAATGACCTTCATGATGAGTCAACGCATCGCATGTTCGTCCTTGGCGGACCGCCCGCCACGGAGGATCCCTGCGCGAGGCAGGACATGTGGGAATTCCTAGGGCCTGTTAAAAACATGCCGGAACAGTGGGCTATAGACGGTACCATCCTCGACATCGACAATAAACTATACCTTGTCTACTCGGGATGGACCCTACCCAACATGAACCTGAACCTGAACCCCAACCAGCCGAGCCAGGTTAATGAAAGACCCCTTGCTGCCACCAGTGGGGCTACTGGAAAGGGGCTCAGAATGGTCAAGCGTAATGATAGGCTGAGCAATTGGTTCAAGAAGGCAAAGAGCATGAGAAAGGCCAAAGCAGCAGCCCAGGGTTTCGGTAGAAATTACCATACTCCGACTTCACAACAGCATTTATTCATCGTCAGGCTCGACGACCCGTTGACGGCGGGCAGCGAACCTGTTTGTATTTCTAGCCCCCGGAAAGACTGGGAGCTCACTCACTACGGCGCCGGTGACCACGGCATCAACGAGGGCCCACAGTGGCTCGAGTCACCGGATGGTAGCTGGCGCGGACTCGTATTCTCCTGTGCCGGGTCGTGGACGCAGGACTACAAGATGGGCGTGCTGACCTACACCAGCGATGAGCCTCTCAGCCCGTTTTCGTGGGTCAAGAGCGACAGCCCACTCCTCGAGTCGCGGGTCCAACCTTACGGGTCCGACAACGAGCGATATTTCGGACCTGGCCACGGCAGTTTCATCGACCTCGGAGAAGGCGATGTCGTTGCTATTTACCACGCTACGGATTTGGACCACGAAGGCTGGGCCAACCGGAAGGCGCGTGTACAGCGCGTTGCTTTTACTGAGAAGGGCCCTTATATGGGCGAGCCGCTAACCGCGACGCGGCATAGACGGGATCTAGCTGGAGGGAAGAGATGGTCTAGTGGCGTAGAGAGGATGTTTTGCGTGGTTGGGAAGTGTAGATCTGACAATGGCAGCTTTGGTGAAAACGTAGGGTCAACGAGATCTAAGGAGATGCTGGAAACGGCGCTGAGTAGGCCGCTGGCCGCGAATGGGGATGGTGGTCATCTGCAAGGAGCGCTGTAAAATGCTAAAGCGAGTCAGGATACACTAGAAGTGAAAGTCATTGAGAAGAACGATGCTTGGTGGCCCACACTAGTATCTAGCGAGTGCTGTCAGTGCAGGAAGCGACACCCAAAGGGTTTTCAGGTACCTTACTTTACACCATCAAGACCTGCTTTTTGCCAATCCTAAGTGAAAAGTTTAACAATAACCCATGTGCATGCAGATACGAAATCTTGTGAATCACATCAAATAACCTATGAGATGACATTCATGTCGTAAGGATTGAATAGAAGACAAGAACAGGTAGAGGCATTGAAGCTGTATCAAGAAACAATCAAGGTGTATTCGCTTTGAGATATTACTAGGTACCCAAGTACTCTCCTCTTCTTCGATGCGGCACAGTCCATTATAGATGGACTCATATCATACAGGTAAAGATACCTCTGCATTCCGTAACATTATTCGCTTGAAAGAGGAACTTCTCAAGTGCAAGGAGTCCCTATAAATCATCAAGCAAAGCCACTGCACACACAAGCACCCTGAGTGCATTTAGGAGACCCGTAATCTTCTCCGTTCTTGACGCTACCGCCGCCACCTTCACAACTCAGATCCTGACAGTCATCATCTTTTGAGCACCCGCTCGTAGGGGTTGGCGATGTAGATGTGTCTGTGACATCAGCGGCGACCGTTTGGTCGGGTGTTTCTGTGTCTGGAGCCGTCGACATTGTGCTTGGGGTAGTGGTCGTACTTGTAGGAGACTTTGTCGTTGTTGATGGTGGTGCAGATGACGATGTGGTGGTAGTGCTACTGTGAGACGTAGTGGCACTCGAGGATTTGGTTGTCGAAGGAGTCAGTGTGACAGTCTGCTGCGAGACCTGGACCGACACACTAAGCTCGGTGCTGACGACTGTTGTCACAACGGTATTGGTACCGATATCACTTGCCGGAGTGATCGTCTGAGTGACAGTGGAAGTAAAGTACGAGCAGTTTACAGGATTCATCACGGTCTCTACTCGTGTAGTGGCGATGATATCGGGCGCAGTCACAACGCATGTCCCGACGTTCTGGACTCCCGTCGCCACTACGACGGTGGTTATGTTATCGACTGCAAAGGTTGTCCCGACTGCCGCTGCTGGATTGAGAGACGTCGCTATGATAGCATAGACTGTTGTCATTGGGGGTATCGTCGTGAGTGAAGGCACCCAGCTGCCTGTTGATAGGATGAATTTTGGTATTCCAGTGCTTCAAACCGAGTTCTGAACTTACATGTTGACGTCGTAACCACATGTTCTGTCGTTGAAGCATCATCCCGCGCGAGGTGCTGACTCCGCAGTCTATTGTGTAGTGCGATTCCCGCAACGAGATCTGGAATGCCATCTGCGAAACCCGCAAGGGAGCTGCAGGCTAGAAAAGCGAGAGAGACCCAAGTCCCAAGCATGACTCATGTAGGAAAGATCAACTTGTTGGACAATTCCAAGAGACAGAAGCTAGGATTGTAGCAATGAAGTCCGTTGGGCTGCCATAGCTCCTACAGCGTCCAGGTGCCATTTGGACCGTGGAGTTAGCCATCATAATGGTCGAAATGTCCTTTGTTCGTGCCGTGTGTTGGTGTGCGCAAATCCAAAAAAAAAAAAAAAACGGTGCTCACAAGTCTAAAATAATAACACTAGATGTATGCAGTGCAACAAAGACCTTAGGACTTGTACTCTCCGGAAAATGGCGGTAAGTCCGTAAAATGAGAATTAAATAAACCCATAGTGCCAAAATGCAAGCACCTAGAAAGAAATATCATCCAGCATTCCAGAGACCAACGGGGTTTTCTATCGGCTCCCTATCACCGGAAAACAGCGGCATTCCGGGTGATTTCTTTGTCACTCGTCATGTCTGTTCATAAATGACCCTCGTCACATTCCCCAGGACAACAATTTGTGCCCTTTGAAGCAATAGCAGCTCATGATGGAGACCAGACACTTCGGTTAAGACATCTTCGATGCCCAGGTTTTGAGAGGCTCCTCTGTCTGGATTCCGTCGAGCTGGGATAGAAAGTGTTCGACTTGGACCTCGCGCAGATCACCAAGCTCTTCTAACTTATAAACTACTAGTTCCCACTTGTAAGAATACCGTTAATACGGCGGCGTACCTAAATATGAGTCAATTATGAGCAATAAAGGGGCTTGTAGGAACACGTACGCGGCAGTTGCACCCAGTGCCTCGAATGGCTTCATTACAAGTGTGAAAGACAGCGTAATCAGGAAAGCCGCGACAAACAGAGTGATCACTGCAAGCTTGTGCGCGCTGCTGTTCAGCGCATATAAAATCCACAACGGCGCGAGTAACAAAATTCCGCCGAGCCCAATGATGAGTCCTGCTGCGAACGCGTTGATGCGCGCGTCTGAAAAATACGATACATCATCGCCCCCGTTTTCTTCCGAGACGCTCTTGCCTTTGAGCTGCCAGATGGGTAGCGTCCGCAGTCTGCGCGAGTTGTCGATAAACCTCCGCAGAGGTAACTTGTCCTTCGGTATGACACCGAAGAGGTCGCTCTCATGTTCTAGGTATTTTTGCTCGTCTGGTGCAATTGCTGCGTAATCGTGATTGTGGTGCCAATTGCGGAGAGATCTGAAGTCCTGCTTGCGTGGTTTTTGGAGTTTCTTCATCTCAGTCTGCTGCAACACAAAAGCATCTTGTCTAGAGTGAGTTTCAGGTCTTCGTAGAAGGTTGACAGCTATAGTGTTGTCGAACTCACTATATTCTTCTAGTTTCTTTCGTATTTTGGTTAACACTTCGGATCGGTTGTCTATATCCTGTCGAAACGACCCGTTATGAACATCTGCTGCATCTTTCCTGCTGTTTTGTTCATCTATTTCAGCTAGTTCACCCTCGAGCACGGCGATTTCGTCCTGAAAAAGCAGTGCGATGCGAACATTGAGCGAGTTGAATCGCCGTAGAATGAAGAAATCATCTTCGGATGCTATGAGGTCCGAGTATCCGCGGTAGCCAACATACTTCCATGGTTTGCGCTCGACGTCCTCTCTTGTCACGACATTCCGTGCATTAGTACTTGTGAAGGATGTAGCTGACGACCCTAGCTCTGTTACCGAAGATCTCTCCCTTGTGTTTTGTGTCCCATGCGAAGACATAGATGTTCCTTGAGGGATGATGCCTACTTAGAAAGTTTGTAAATGGGCACTCAAGTTGCAATTTGTGTTGAGGTGTGAATGGTATCGAGCCAGATAGGGCAGAATGATAAAAGATGATCCTAACTGGGATAGCCAATTAACCTCAGTGCCATGATTTGATCTTGCGCCCAATGAAAACTGATAGGCAGGCTGTTGATGTAGACCAAGCACAGCCCCCATGCAGGCAAACCCAAGGCAGAGATAGCCTGGGTCGCGGACACACCTAAACTCGGAATAAAGATAGAGACCCCGCTCCGGTCATGGTTCAAGGCCCAGGGTGGTAGCTCGCTTTTCCGCTAAGATATCAATGAGACTCATATTGTATTTCCTGAGAGAAAAGTTGCTTCGAATTGCAATCCTTCAGCATGGGGGATCATTTATGCGACCACGAAAGTCATATTCTAGAAGATCCCAGCGACCTCAAGAAGCACATGAAGCGTGCTTCCGAATCATAAGGGAGGAAAGAGATTCCTCCGCTGAATGAATGTGAAAAGCGAGAATACGCAGGATAAGTTAGACGCTATGATGATCGTAGTGTGAGAGTTGAGTTTCCCCCGTCCCGGCCCACACAATCTAGAACGACAGGCCAGGCCAGGACAAACCGGCGTTGTACGACGAACACTGGCGGGTGCGACGATGGTGACGACAGTGATTCGGATCGCGATCATTCCAAACGCAGTTCCCAAGATGGCGAACCAGGCGCTGTTGTGCGGAAGAAACCTCTACCGCAGTCAACGCCCCGAAGTGACCGCAAGGTAAGGCTCAGGGGGAGCGCCGCAGAAACTTTTACATCGATAACTTTGATCCCAGAGGAGCAACAACACGTAAATCTTCAGCGCATTCAATTTAGTCAGCACATTCGATTTCGTCAGCGTGAAGATTATGAAAGAGGCTGGCAGACAATGCTGATCGATCGAACTTGGAACCGACAATGTGCCGACGAGACTAAAAGAGTTTGGCTCGACCAGTTGAAAAACGATGAAAAGATGCATAATCTTTTTATTGAGCGCTCATACGATGGTTCAGAAGATATCTCGGCTCAAAGGCTGCAATGGCCGAACACGCATACTTTCCGGTTACATGAAAAGTATACGGGGAGATATCTCGACGAGGCTTTATGTCGTGGCACTAAAGGCCAAAATACTATGAATCCCCGGAAAGAAGTCGAAAGTCTGGACGAGACTGTAAACTCCAAGTCTGATTTTCTCGAAGAACTTATTGAGGAGGCCGAGGTAGTTTTGATCGATTGGTGGAACCAGTTCTTCATAGAAGAGGCAACCAGTGTGAAGGAAGTGGTCACGAAATGGTATTCTGCAGCAAATCCGTTCAAGGAGATACCGTGTGATTTACTGACATCCGTTAACATTCATCATGAGTCCATGCTTACGGACTTCTCGAAAATTTACCATTTGACGATTCTCAATTTCCTCGGTTTCGAAGATACTTTCCATCTCTTGCTAAATAGAGGCTGTCATCCACGAACAGCTAGCTGGAGAAGAATTCACTTTGACTACATCATAGGAATGCTCTCTGGGGATCGAGATGACTACATACAGTGGGTAGACCAATACATCTGTATGAATTTGAGGAGCTTTCAGACTGTGGGTTTAAGGCCTCAAGAGTTTAGAGATTTGAATCCTGCTCATCCCTTACTGGTCTTTCGCCGGAAGAAGCTAGTACAAATCAGGGGCAAGGCGTTACGGCAGATGTTAGAAGAAACGTCCACTGTCGACCAGCTATTCTACGCAGACTTCGATTGTTTCGAAACCGTATCACTCGCTCTACTCAAGGGCGGAGTGCGACGGTCAATTGAACCTGTCTCCGCCGACAAGACGAAAGCATTGGGATGGTACAGGTATCAACTCAGTTACCCCGATAGGATTTGTAACGGGTTATACCGTTATGTGTTCGACGATGAACTAGGGTACTATTTCATGATCAGCATCAACGAGGAATTGCTAGGAATATGGACTCCGGGAGGTCACATACCCTATACTGAGAAAAAGGGGACCAATTGCATCACGGAATTCACGTGTTAAAATAGTCCGGAATTCCTCAATTAGAGAATCTATGTTATCATGATCCGCTATCATCAAGATCACGAATTTCTCTGGCTGTATATGCAACCAATCCTCCTAATAAGATCGGGCGATAATCTCCCATCGCAGAAAGCAACGATGAGACTTGAAACAGCTGCCATTGCTTACATGCTCGTACCTGTGCATCACGACTAGTTATATGAAATGAGGCGAGCGATCTGATCATGCAGCTCGTTGTTATTGGCCGCCGCTGCACACTGAGCACAGCCCCGAACGCAACTGAAGACAAGGGGGGTTGGCATTCTCAAAAGTAGATAAGCACTTGGACACGCCTTTTCAATCGGTCCTCCCCATTCGGCGTTTTGATTTTGTAGTTTTACGAAAGCGCTGAAAAAACTGTTCAGCCGTACCCTACATCCTGAAACATCCAGCCCACCATGTATGTATCTCAAACTAGGATCTATCATTATATCTGTTGACAAGCCAGCCACAACGAGAAGGGTAGATGCTAATTCCGGAGAACAGAGCATGGAAATCACGATGGATGCCTTGTATCTTCCGAACCTCAATGGCGCAGCCGAGGGGCATATCGACTGCGGACTCTATGAGGCCGCAGCAGAAATAAAAAAGCGCAATGATCGCATCTTGAGGGCAGAGGCACCACCTCCTACTCGCCATCATCATGGTAGTAGTGTGACTGGATTCTCTCATCGTCCGAAGAAGAACATATCGGCGGAATGGGATAAATCATCGTCAAAGCACAGTTCACACCGAAAGAGATCTTGAGACGATCAGACTGAGAGCGCGAGGGACAATAAGGACGGCACAACCTTGATTGTATGGGATAATTTCAAGTCCGTGGTGTTATATGCGCTTGGAATAAAATTGAGATCGAACATCTGGGTCCATCGGAATAACCTCGTAAGAGCATCAACGAGAGCATCCTTTAATCCAACCATGCTATTGGCGCTCTTCTTCACACATCTTAAGGACATCTGATGAATAAAGAACACAGCCAAATGCAAGTAAATCATCAATGATCGTAGAACAAATACATTCATCATTATGATGACTAGTGATTGGCCAACGCTGCAAACTGACAAGCATAGCCCCCAATGCGACTGGCGACAGGGCAGAGTGTTAGGCGTTTCAGAAGCAGATAAAAGCCCAAGGAAAGCCTAATAACTTGCTCCTCTTCCTTCGACACTTTGATCTCGCAAGTCAGGAAAGTTCTAGTTAGTGAACAAACCGATAAGCTATAACTACATCTCGATTATAGCCCAACCTCACGCCAGACATACACTGGAGGGTAAAACTTATCATCACCACCATAGTCGTTTCAGAGCAAACACTAATCTAAGGAATCAAACGTCGCAGAAACAGCAATGGACGGTATAATCACCACCCGGGAGGCAGAGATAAGACGCTGCGGCCACCGGAGTTTGAAAGCGGAAGCCGCTCCCTTCGTGGTCCCTTACCCTCATTCATCGCTTCGGTGCGAACTGGAAAGCTTACACCCGAGACGAAGGAAAGGATCATGGAGACACAGAATCTTTGGGGATTGGTGTTGGTAGTCTTGGAAATGTGACCTGCATAAAGAGCAGTAAACAAGTAAGGCGACAAAACAGTCTTTACCATCAAGTAAACTTATGTTCGAATTTTAGGCTTTTGAGGGTGCACTCAGGGGAGCATCATCAAGATTATTACCTCCTTCAATTATGTCGCCGACCTCTTCCTTTCCTCAAAATCCACTCATGTGCTTTCAAGGAAGAAAACAACTGTACAAGTCAGAATAGGAGGTTATAACCAGCGAGACAGAAAGAAATCCGCCATTGTGGAAGTCAGGCATTGGTCAACACTGCAGGCTGTGCACAACCCCCTATGCAACCACTGATAAGGTAGGGTGTTAGGCGTCCTCAGAGATGGATTAACATTTTGTGGGAAACGCCTGTTTTTCTGCCCCCTCTTCCCCCTTCATTGTCTGATATTTTCGACTTCCCTTATTACGAAAGCGGCAAAACAAAAGTCGAGGCTATAAACCAACCCACTAGATGTGTACTTGTGGATAAAACCGATCATCATCACCATTGTCACACTGACAATAACAGAAGCAAAAGTTAACCTAAGAGGGCAGGCTGCATGAATCACGATAAGTTGCCTGGAAATTTGGAGATGTGGTAGCCGTGAAGACTTAGCAGATATAAAAACCGCAATGGTCGGACTGTGAGCGCAGAAGCTCCTCCTCCCTATCCCTCGGACGATACGACACTGACGCCTCATGGACAGAAGAAATCGATTTTCCCGTCTACGGAACGAGCCCGAAGATCATCGAAGCACGAAATGGTCATAATACGGAGGATACAACATCAAGGTAGCAGGAGGCGTTGAGAGTCTGGCCTGGATGGTGAGCAGTTGGGTTAAAGCAGTTCTACTTGAATGGGGAGATGATCAGGTTCTGGTTGTACACATCTTTACACATTAAGGAACTGGGTTCATCTAGAAGCACATCATTACATACTTCAATTATGTCACCAAACGTCTCCTTTCTAAGAATAATCTTGGGGAAGTCTTTTTTAATAACGAGGAGAACAGTGGTTAATTGTGAGTACCTCTCTGTGTTCTATAACCGATGATCGTGATAGACAGTATGCTAGAAATCTGTTGATACGGCTGCACGGTATTGGCCAACACTGCAGCTAGGTGAAACTCAGCCCCCATGTATGCTACCATCGACAAGGTAGGGTGTTAGGCGTCCCCTGAAAGGCCAGGTGCAGATAATTAGTCATGAACCTCCCAATCAAGTAAGAAGAGACTTGCTCCTCTTCCTCATTGTTCGACATCTCGACTCTCGATGTTACGAAGCGCGCCCAATAGTTCACTCAACATTGGCTTATATTTCTGACATACAGTACCCTACTATATCCATTTCAGGGTAAATTACTAGCTATTCCTAGTCACTTACATGGCAAAAAGAGCTGAAGCTAATCTATACAGCATACCGCAGAGATAGAAATGAATTCTTCCGGCGGTCATATTGTGCACACTGGCGAAATAAGAAAATGCACTGATCGAAAGTATAGCGCAGAACCCCCTCCTGCTATGTCTACACCGGGCGGCGGAAATTCAGGGCCTCAACGTGGGCCACAACGCAGCACGAACCATAAATCTACTGCAAGGGGCCTACCTACGGAACAGGCTACACGGTCATAGTATACATCGGACCCTGTAAAAGGGGTGCGGCCTTAGCAACGACTAATTAGGGCGAACATTGTTCTAGATAATGGAGGATAGTGAGTTTCAGTGAATCTGTGTATGTCGCTATGATTGAGTAATCTCAGGAGATTGGACAATTGACTTCATCGTGGTGTATAGAGAAGAAAAAATGAAGGAATTGCTCTCTCGAACTAGATTTAGGTGACACGCATGACACGAAAAGGAAAGAAAACCTGCGCAGTACCCCTATCCATCTTACACAGTTCTGTCATCCCACAACCCATGGTATAACATCTTCTTCGTTGCTGTAGCCTCAATGAATACTCCGTTTCTCTCTCTAACGGCAGTGTTACCCATAATGCGCGCAAGTTGTGGTTGTGTCTGCTCAGTCGCCCGTATTAGACATTAACATCGTTTGTATGCTTTCACAGCCTCTAAGTACCTATGCTGCTACAGGTTGTCTGCCACGGTGCTCGCCGTTGAGGCCGTTTTCGGAGTCGAGGATTGAGTGAGATTCTTCCTCTTCTTCCTCGTCATCATATTCTCCCTTGTGGTCGGCGGCTGCAACCCACGAGTCACGGTCGTTCAGCGGGGCATCTTGCCCCGACAGGTCCATACCTTCCGAGCGCGCTTTGATGTTGTTGCGGCGCCTGGTGGACAGTGTCCTTGCGCGTGTGGAGAGTTTGGAACTGACAGCAGCGTTGGATGTCACCCAGTTAGTGAGAGCTTCTTCGCAGTCTTGAATGATGGCCTTGCTGGCCTCGTAACCGTCGTACGCAGCTCGAGTCTCTCCAGGGGTTACGGGCGTGTCATCAATGAGCTCCAGAAGATGTTTTCCGAATCCTGCGATGATAGCCACCTTTTCACTGTGCTCGCGCAGCGCGTCGAACTGATACGTGTAAGCAGCCTTTATCTTCTCACGCGTAATGTTGGAGAGCTGAGCTTCGGCGACAAGGGACTCGGCTTCGGCACGGACGAGTTCTTGTTCGAGAACGACAATCTTGGGTGAGTTGGGCTCTTTGTATTTGAGCTGGGCGATATTGTCGGCAATTTTCTGCTTTCCTAGGCTGGTGTTAGTCATGGACTTCGTGACAGAGCATTTGTACAATGGATCGGGACTCACTGTCTCTGCTAGGCTGCACAGACGCCTCGATATTTCTGATGCTCTTCATCGTCACACGGTATTGGTCGTAACGGTCGACGTATTGATCCTCCAACTCGGCAATTTCGTAGAGCAGCACACCAAGCTTGTCAGTCACATCGGAAACGTCTTCATCGCCGGGTTCACCCCAGATGGATAATTGTTGCTATACTATGTTCAGTGGCTGAAGAGTCTGAGAATTTGGTTTGGTGCTTACGGCGACCTCCATGCGCTCTTTGGCAACTAGCTCCATGCTGCGCATGACGTTCTTCTCCATTTTGACGAGCTGCGTGAGTTTCTTAGCCAGGTCGGGGCCAAAGGCACCGGCAGCATTTCGTCGGAGAGCATGTCCTATATATAGAGTATAAGTTGATAGGCTTATAGGCAGTGGTAATCTAGGGACGACGAACCGAAGCCGCCTTTGAAGAGTCGCCCGGACTTGGTGGAGGAAGGGGGAGGGGGAGGGTTCTGTTTGTAACATCTGATCAGTACTCGGAGTGAGAGATGATGGTTTATTATAGACTCAATGGCGTACTTGGATCTGCGAGGCAGTGGGCGCCCTCGACTGGCGCATGGAGTATGTGCGATGCATAGCAATGGTGGTGTTGGTGGTAGTAGTAGTAGTAGTAGTACTAGTGATAGGAATGTAAGAGGAGAGCGGCGGTTGGCTTCCCGGAGCGGGGGGAATATAGTGACTGAAAAGCTGCGCGCACAATTGAGATACAGTAGATACGTAAACTGTGGGCGTGAGAGGACAAGACAGATATAGTCAGATGTTTGTAATAGGTATTGAGGAGCGAAAAGTGATCGTCGCTTTGTCGCAGGCTTGCGAATAAATAGTAGTCGAGAGACGGGACAACGACGTGGGCTGTGTAGGAGGTAGGTTGCTGGGGTGGTTCAGGTCCCCTTACCTTTACAGGATGGCCTACGTCATAGCGTTGCTGCTAGCGCCACTGGCCAATCACAGCACACAGATCTATGCTCTAAGGAAGCACTGACGAATCGAACACAACAATCCCCATACGTTACCGCAGCCTCACTACTGCGTCAACTAAGCTCGAAGTGGCTGTTTGACATAACTGTTCCTACTCGTCCTCTGCTAATAATTTCGTCATCGCTTTTTTTTTGTCTCTTCTCCGTCTCTATCGAGAAGAATACGTAAACACTTCGGGAGTGTGGAGCAAAAACATCTTTCCATTTCCGGTCATAGTCAACGTCGTCCAGGGTTCCATACGACAAAGGAAACCCGTGTTGCTAACATCCGTTCGACGTGTATACTTGCATCTGTGTGGGCACAACGATCAACCTCCTTCCTGCACACGGAGAGGTCTTAGATCTTTGCAAGCTATCTAGGAGCTACATATGTACGCCTTCAATCATTTGTCATCCATATACCATAAAGGATGTTTCTTTTACTTGCGATTGAGATATCTCAGGTTTATTAGGTACATATCCTCGCCGTCGGGGGGATCTTGGGGAGTTATTGGACAACTTTATGGAGTATGTACTCCGTAGGTACTCCTTAGACAGAGCATGGTTGCCCGAACGTCCTTCAATCTTCTTGAGAGGTCGGAGATCCAGAATGATTTGAAAATGGCGCCTCAATAACAGTAAGATAAATCTATCCAAAGGTATAAAAATAGCATTGATATTTTGTCGCATCCAAGTAATCCAACCTTTCAGATATGATCTATTCGTATCTCCAAATGCATGTGTTTAGTATAACCCTTCTCTGGGACCAATAAGAGAAGGAGTCCGGCTTGTCACCCGGACTCTGGCAAATAAGCCACTCCGGAGACTTTATCAGCTGGCAAGCCACACTAGGTAACCTAGACAGACAGGGGTGTACAATACCATTTGGTGGATTTTGCAAAGTCGCGTCACCCCAACATCAATACAGAGAGACTCGCCTGCCAGACGACATCCGTCCACTTGCTGCCTCGACACTGAAATCGGCCAGGTAGGTAGTAGAAGCATCGATATGTAAGAGTTTTAAGTACTATTTCAACCTATCATTTTTATGGTGACTAATTGGTCTTTTACAGGTAAGCGCTACACACAAGGTTACCTGCAGTTGCCTCTGTTCTTCGCTTTTTACCAGAACGCGTTGAAATATCATCTCACTCACTCACACTCACGTTGCATACACGTTGCATATGTGGTCTGTCGGACCTCAACTACTAGAGTCGGCGAATCTGTGCTTGCATTTCATTATTGGTTGAAAATAAACTGTCGAGCTTTTTTTTTTTCTTCGAGGATGATCACATGATGGCGCGGAATCGAATCGATTTTATCGATGTCATGGACAGTGATGACTCTGACTTCGCACCTCAGACCAGTCGTAGTCGGAAGCCCATCAGCCCACCTTTCTTGAGTCGTCCACAAACCGGCGATTCCATCGCACATCGTCCTTTAGCAACACATTTGGCTGCTAACAGAAGCACCCCGGTCAAACAAAGTGGCCAAGAGTCAAAAAGCACTTCATTACCCTTGAGGTCCAGCGCTACCAAAACTGCCTCTCAGGATCATTCCACTTCTTCCCAGCCACTTCCAGCCAGCCAGAGAACCCCCAAGACTCAAACTCCGAAGAAGATAGATTGGACTGTGGACAAGCTAGAAGTAACATTACGACAGCTTACCGTGGACATTGGAACTGACCATGCCAATCTCACCGATCGGCTTATCCATGATGCCTGGAGACAGGGTGCGCCCGAACAAAAGCACGTCAGCAAGAAAGACTGGTTCGCCGGTGTGAAACTCGAACCGGTGGATTCGGCTGCTAATAAAGGTGACTCTATGCGTATCAGGACGAAGGTATGTTGCCATTTCATTCCAGATATTGAGACATATATCTAACACCGCGTCCAGCAAGTGGGTCAGGGGAGATCGGCCAAGCAAGAAAAACGGGAACACTTTCCAGTCATATGCATCAAAACAAATAAGGACGCCACTCCTCATTACAGCTTTCATCATGTCGAGATCCGGAAGAATATCCTATCCCCTAACACGATGCTTACCTATGTGCCACATCTTCGAGATCTGGCTGACAACGAGGAAGGGGTCTATAGACGTTGGCTCGAGAGCTTGGAGACTATGGATAAAACCTCAGGTTTCGCAACGCTCAGTCGCCACGAGAAAGTAGTCAAAACCATCCAGAAAGAGCGCGCTACTACACTATTAGAATATCTGGACATATGGCTACCCAAGCTCGGGATTGAAAATCTGACAAAAGCCACCTTAATCCGGCATACAGCGACCCAAAGCGATGCGGTCACGCCACAGCAGAAGTCAAGCATCCTGAGCTCTTATCATGACGATGGTGCTTCGCCTCGGTCGGCGAAACCTGCTCGCATGTTTACCGAAGCGTTTGACCGCGTTTTCAATAACGAGAACTTCAACGAACAAGCTGTTCCTCTCCGCGACGTTTTGTTGCTCGATAAATCCGTCGACACGATCGTGGATTCGAAGAAAATGAAAGACACCCCAAGCCAAGCCAAAATTCCAGAAGCAGATATGTCGGTCGAGACCTTTCTGGAGACTTACTCGCTGCTTGGTTGTTTGGTCTGTACTAGCCACTCTTGCGAACATGGGGAATATGGTGTTGATAATGAACGGAAGCGATTCTCTGTAGAGGTCGTTGGCGGGCTTTCTCCGATGATCCGCCGCCAACTGGCCGAGAGATTTAAAAAAGTTGATGACCATAGTCCGAGCTCGCAGAAGACTAAGGAGCCCTGCGGTGAAGAGTGTTTTCTAAAAGGGCGTCCAGGTACTCGAGCTCGTCCTTGGAGCGAAACTGAAACCATGCTTCTGAAGTCTTTTCACCTAGTCTTTGAAGGTACTTCAATTCCAGTTTCATGTTCTACTGCAGTGGCGACGGGACGACCTTGCTGGGACGTTTCAAGGCAGATGGACAAGATCGATTTGTCCCTCCCTGATGCTGCTGAACCTTCTCAATGTCAAGTGAAGCCATTACCATGGTACGATAGAAAGAGGAAGATGCTCATTGGCGACTGGCATGATCAGACCAACACTCATGAGCATTCAAGAAAAGACCATTTCGACCCATGCCACCACGACGGGCCGTGCGATCGGAACTGTCCCTGTGTTCAGAATCACATCATGTGTGAACGTTTCTGCCGTTGTACAGAAGAGACCTGCGCCAACAAATTCACTGGCTGTGCGTGCCACGCCAACGGGAAGACCTGTATGTCAAAACAGAAGGACCGGCCCTGTATCTGCGTACAACTTAATCGCGAATGCGATCCAGCGCTGTGTCTAGGCTGTGGTGCTTTTGAAAGGACAATGTCACAGAATGCGGATAATGAGCTTTTGCATGTAATAGGATGCCAAAACTGCTCACTTCAACGAGGCAGGTCTAAATCTGTGGTTCTTGGCAAATCGAAGATCGCCGGTTATGGTCTGTTCACAACAGAGGATATCGGCCCAGATGAATTCGTCATTGAATACGTGGGTGAACTGATCAGTCAAGATGAGGGAGTTCGCCGTGAAGCTCGCCGAGGCGATGTATTTGATGAAAGCTCCAATTCCTCCTATCTCTTCACCTTGCTGGAACAGGAAGGTATCTGGGTCGATGCTGCCATCTACGGTAACCTCAGTCGATATATCAACCACCAGGAGTCCAACTGCAACGTCACTCCGAGGATAATGTATGTGAACGGCGAATACCGCATCAAGTTTACTTCGTTACGTGAGATCAAGGCTGGTGAAGAGCTTTTCTTTCACTACGGAGAAAACTTCCCGAATCTTACGAAGAAGTTGCTTCAAGAAGAGAAGGCCGAAAAGAAGCGACGTAAAGCTAAAGAGAAAGAAGCGGCGCTGAATGGTGAAAAAGTCAAGAAGAAACCAGGACGGAAACCAGGAAGGAAACCCGGTAGAAAGCCTGGCCGAAAGCCTGGTCCCAAGCCCAAAAAGAAGATGTTTGCCTTGGTTGAATCAGAGGATGAAAGCGACGATGGTATAATTGAGGAAGACGCTCTAGAAGACCCGTTCCCGGAAGTCCAAGTGCAACCTCGTAAGCGGAAGAGGGAAATTACTGACAATTCGGATTCGGGCGAATTTCGACCTACTATTTTCGATTCTCAGGAAGACACGCAATCGGCCACGACATCTGCAGTCCCATCACGTGCTCCATCACGCTTTGGACGAGGCCACGCAAAACGGAAGCGTACAGCTAAGGGCACATTTGCTCCCAAAGGTTGGGGTGATGATGAAGATGAGGAAGATGTTAAAGACCCTCCCCGAAGCGTGCAGCCTGTTATTGAAGCGACGTCGCTAGCCATTGATACACAGGATGATTCGGAATCGCTATCAAAACCTATCGTCACACCCAAGCGACGAGGTAGGAAACCGAAACACGTTAAGGAGGCTGAAGCGCGGGAAGAGGCATCCCGGCTGAATAGTGCCAATTCCCGAGCCAGCATACAAAATAGCAGCCGTTATAGCCACACGGAAGCTCGATTAGAACTTGACTTGGAGTCTCATGCTGATGAGACACCTTCGCGGCTTCGAAGCCGGCGCCGACAGCTCGAGGTCGCAGAGTCTAGTCCACTCTCCACCCCTAGCGGTTCAAAGAGCCATGGTCTTGAAGAGATATCAGATTCCGAGGAACACATTCCATCAACAAGGTCACGGAAGAAGAGGGTTGGCACGGCAGATGACGAATATAATGGTAGCAGCTGGACGGATAGTGATGGTGTGAAGCACTACGGTGAGGCCGGAGGAGATGACAGCGACGACTCAAGTCCCGTGCGACGTAGAAGACGACGGCCTGCTAGGTATGATGACTAGAGCTCCATGGGTGTGAAGGAGAAGTCGGCTTGGTCGACGGCGCTATATTTACATCTTTGGGCTGCCAGAAACTTGAAATGTCAAGCTTCTATTCTCGTATGGGAAGTGCTTGGGACTATGTGTGTAAGATGAATAAATGAGCTTTCTGCCTGGGTTTAAATTCAGACCCTAAAAGAAGAAACTCACTTGCGTGTTACTACTTACCTATCGTAGCTTGAGATATAATATCAATCAAAGCTTAGCTTGAAGCTGCGGCTTTCTAATTTCACTATTGACACTACGGAAGTTGACTGCGCAACGTAGAAGTACGAGCATGTTGGAGTACTGTACGAGTATTTGAAGCCAGTGACATGGGCAAACCTTGAACATGAGTAGTGCATCCGAGCTATTAGCAACGCTAACGGATTTGCATAGAAATGCCGGTCATCTAACCCACTACCACGAGCAAACCCACTCTGAAAAGCCGAGGCTATTGCGCTATTGTGGTTGTTAAATTCGGCTGGATGAATAGCCGCAACAAGCTATTTAAGTAGCTCGGAAACCTCGTTCTAGCGTCGATCGTTGTGAGACTAGTATTGGTGTGTTGATCTTAGTTTAGATTGAAAAGTACAGATATGCCGTCTTGGGCATTAGATGTAAACATGTCCGTAGAAAAAAGTGAAGCATCGGAAAAAGTATCTGTGTGAAATGAAGATATGTAAGGGGTGAAGATAGATTAACAAGAGGTTGGGTAATAGATCTCGGACTGGATTTGTCGGAAACCAATGAAGTGACGACGAAACTAAACTACTTACGCATAGTTTTGACTTAATCTGTCAGCATATCCGACTTGATGAACAAATTGTCTCCACGGAATACTTGGTTCTGATTCTATCTTCGACAGCTGACGCCGTTGTTGTAGTCGTTCTAGGTCGATAATATTCCCTTTAGGCACGTAGGTTACCATCTCTTCCCCTTTTCTACTGCTTTCTCTGGAGGAAGCTTCCAGTGCCTTGAGCTTGATAACCCGTTGCACCGTCGGACTCGGCGTCAAAGTAGTCAGCGGTACTTGGCCTAGTTTAGAGCGGTCTCGTCACGGGGAGTGCTGTTGTTTGACAGATTTGTCATTGATAATGACGCGTACCGTGCACGGAGTGCCGCGCCAGACAGTACGGCATGGACTTCCTGGATTCGCTGGAACTTCTGGGTCATATCTCGGTTAGGACTCTTGTCCGAGTATGTGTGGAGGGCTTGCCGTTAGTATGCCGCCGCGATTTGTTGATCTCGTCAAGTGTTTGGTCGGGAGTTTGCATGATGCTTGTTGATGTTAACAGTGTTCAAAGGCATGTAGTCTGCAGCTAAATTTTCTAAATTAGTTCTGGTCATAAGGGCGTCCGGCTGGAGAAGCTCAGTATCGAATATCCAGAGGTGTGAGACTATGCGAAGGGTATTGGAGATGTAAGAGAGTGTTCTCATCGCTACCCACACATAGTGATAGCTTCTAAATATGAATATAAGGAGTTCAAGTTGTAGTCAGACCTATCGACAAAGGATTTCTCTAAGAAAGAGAGTTGATCAAAGCAGAAAGTCATAGATAGGGGGTTTATCAATAAGTCGCAATAGACTTCCTGAGGCATTCAATAAATCGTCTAAATTGTCAACCTAGCTCCAGCTTCTATATACATAATTCGTCTTTGATACTGAAACAGGTAACTTAATTGTATTTACCCTCACATCAACTCTGATTTGAGTAGGCCATCGTCGTGGTTACAGTCTTTTGAATCCCCATTTTGGGTATTTGGGCTTGGTTATTTGCCCAGTCCGTTTCTTGATGGTCTGGCGCTCCGCTTACAACCACAGTGCTAGATCCAGCAAGACTCGCCCCGGCTACCGCATTGAGTTCATGGCTGTTAGGGGCAACATTCAATGCCCTTTCGCTAGCCGAGTCATCGATGGGACAGTCATTTGTGTTGGTATCAGAGAGCGTCACCCAGCGGCTGCTTTTTCTCGTCGTACTCTTCCCGTAGCTGCTCACGTAACGACGATTTGAATTTGTGTTGCACGCGGTAGAACCTAGCACATGTTTCGCCAAGAGACGAAGAGAAGGCAAACTTCCGGCAATGATTCCCGTATTGGTCTCAGTAACAATCCAAATGGTGATGTTACGATCGTCCCAAAGTGTATCGCCGATCTTTCCATAATTGACCAAGTATGCAAGCTTGACGATGGCCGCTACACAGCCGAATGCGCCCAAACCAAACACGGCCCAAAGCGAATATCTCGTGCGACGGTTGACTCGTAGATCTCGCAGCATGGGGATCGGAATAGCGATGGCAAAGGCGACATCGGTTAGGATGTTGACAACCGTGTTAGAATAGCTGAGACCGAGAAGAGTTGCAGGCGGAAAGCAATCGTAAGTGATGGAGGAGTCCCATTGAACACGAATATCGGTGCATTGGAATATAATAGTCTGAATATGTTAATGTCAGTTTTTATTGCAGCCAAGGCGGACTGTTTGCCGTGACTGAACGTTCACTTACCAAGAAGCTCGCAACCGTATACACACCTGTGAAGGCCATGAGGCTCAAAATAATCACTCTCCAGTATTTGGTGACAGCGACGCGCAACAAGGCAGCTCCAACAGATAGCTTGACAAAGCAGATGGCAAACAAGTAGATGTTTTGCGTGATAAACAGAATTTTCAAGGCATACGAGTATCGCTTTGGGGCCACATCACCGACGTGATGCCCAGCGCCGTAGGCTACTTCCGTGATGACAAGGCCTTGCCCTACTACTGACAGTATTAAGGTGAATGCCATGATGAAATCCTATTATCAGGCTCGTCAGGTTCCTGTCCATCATCCCAAGAAGTCACAAGATTAACTCACATCCCAGCCAAAAGCCCCAAGCTTGAAGATCCGCACCCATAGTCGCAGGAATGTGATGACTATGGCGAGTACCGTGGTAGCTAGGGTCGCACCTAGTATGGTCGAGCTTGCATCGTCACTTGGATTCGAAACCAAGGCCTCCATTGCGAAATTCTCAGCAATTCGAGGTTTGTCCGTCCACATGGAAGAATGGTCAAGGATCGTGCCAGGCCACACTCTGTGTCTATAAACCACCTCTCGCACAGTTTCATCTCATGCCAACAGGCCTTCGCGCTCCAGTTCCATAAGTCATTAGTGATTTCGCCAAGCTATGGAGTCTCTCCTTGCTTCATTAGCAACCTCACTGGTCCCAAGACCGTCAGGGGCTGCCGTCCTCTAGCTCTCAGCAGCCGGAAAGGGGACGAAAGTCCGCGCTCGTAGCAGCCGTGTGTCCTGCATTTCCCTCACACCGCCACTCATATTGTCTGCTACAAGTCTATACAAGTATGAATGCGGAATAGAGGATCGACGTCAAGGATTTTTCCGATCTGTGGTGTTAAATCGAAGCCGATCCACAAACGACTCAGAGGCTAAAGCGGCCTAAAGTCGTCGGACGACCTCAGCTCTGTTGGCGCTAAGGATAACACTTCGAGGCATTTGCTAGTCATGCATGCATGCGGTATTCTCAAATGAGAATTTTGCAAATAGCCACTCTTCAACTTTCATGACTATCGTGATTGAATCTCTGGTGGTTCTTGATTGGTGGAAGGCAGAGCGGTGATCAACAGATGACGAATCTGATTTAACTTGATGCAGCCACGATAAAATGATTTCCAGTATTTCGGAAATACGAGTATGCTTCGTTTCACTCTGCAGGCCACATTCTCAATATTTTTCAGTGTAGATTACGTAGGGTAGTCTGGAGCTGTTAACATACGTCTTGACCAATGCGTGGACCCCCGCCAATGCCGTGCCGCTATAGGGCTTGGCTGTCTCAGACGTTACAACACATAGTTGCTACTGATTGTTACTTCCTGTGTGTTCAACAGTGCCGCCGGATGTTTCGGAGGTTCCAACACTGCCTACTAGTAATTTTGTTAAAGAAAGATAAGGGACGTCAAAGTTCCAAGAGACGCTTGATCAGAAGCCCGCCAAGATGATGCAGAGTTGGGCCCGGATCCACCTTCGGAGCCGTGCCTTTTGAGGAAACCCACTCCGGCCCCTGTTCCGGCTTTGGGTACCTACTTACTCTGATGCAAATTTTAACGATATTCCCGATAGCACCATGCCTGTGTGCCAATCATATATTCCAATATTACGTTGCTCCGCCGGCCTCTGTGGCCCATTCGTACGAGTGGTCATAACCCGTCTAGGGCAAATTGCAGCTAACCCGGCATGGATTGCCGGGGATAGTGGAAACTATCTATACCGGATGCTGTTCAGGTATTCTTTTCTCTCTCCCGATAAGGCTGTGTGCTTGTTTTGTGGTACCCACGTGGCAACCACGTTAAGGCAACACCTTGATTCTTCATAAGACGCCAAGCACCTCTCATATTGTGGTTGTCTTCACGCCTTGATCCCTATCCAATAAACAACTCAAGATGCTTCGAGTCAGTCTCCTCAGCTTGCTGGCCGTTTCGGCTTCGGCTGCTTGCACTCCAAGGGGCAACCCTTCTGTGAATGAGCAACTAGAACAGGCTTTCGAGGCCGCGCTCGCAAATTTCCATAAGAACTCGTCGTCGTCGTACAGCACAACCTGCACGCTCGAAAACTTGCAAATTCGCAGGGAATGGTAGATTAACTACATTTCACCTATAACATGTGCAATGATCTAAAGTCGGCTACGCAGGGGATCTCTATCAACAACCGAAAGGACGAACTATATCAAGGCTGTCCAATGTCTTCGGTGCGGATCATTTCCTCCTCTCATCATGTTGCGAAGCTGAAGAACTAACCTCCGACGTAGTGAGCTTCAGCACTGTTTCGTATCTCAACTTTGACATAAAGCAAAGTCTTTCGACTGGATCGTATTGCATCTCCTAACACATTCTTATAGAATCCAAGCCGGCGAATACTCCTAGTTCCGTTGCGCCGGGTGCGAAGACACGATTCGATGACTTCGTTGCGACTCACATCAATCAGACCTTGGCCATCCATTACACCGGCAACTTCCTAACGTGGCACAGGTACTTCACCTGGCTCTATGAGCAAGTGCTTCGAGATGAGTGTGGCTATGATGGCACACAGCCTGTACGCACGACCCTAATCCCATCCACCCCTTCCTGAGATATACTTAACCATTGGAAATCAGTACTGGGACTGGGCAAAGACTGCTGAATATGGCCGTAAGTCTACGCAACCATCCTCTAGCTAAACAACAAAGCTAAAACTATGCCCGAAGTGGAAAATTCGCCTATCTTTGACGGCAGTGACACTTCCATATCGGGGAACGGCGAGTATATCCCTGACCAGGGCCAAGTTGTATTGGGGGGCAACGGTCTACCCCCAGTCTACCTAGACCCAGGCGATGGTGGAGGGTGCGTGACGTCCGGCCCGTTCAAGGACCTGGTCGTGAACTTGGGACCAGCAGCTTTGTCCGAGCCTGGCGGCACTACTGCCGCGAACCCCAATGGTCCGCTGTCCTACAACCCGCGATGCCTCAAGCGCTCGCTCACGCAATCCATCAATGATGACTACGCCAACGTCACCGCCATCCTGTCTCTCTTCTTGAACACTCATAACGTCTACGACTTCCAGATGCAGATGCAGGGAATTCCAGGATCCGGCAACATTGGCGTTCATGGTGGCGGACATTACACTCTCGGTGGTGACCCCGGGAGAGATGTCTATGTTTCTCCTGGAGATCCTGCCTTCTACCTTCACCATAGCATGATTGATAGAAGTAAGCCAACATTCATTGGTCCTTTTCAGGCCGCTATACATGACTAAAATATATGTTGACTGACATCTTCATTGTAGCCTATTGGATCTGGCAGAACTTAGGCGGGCCTGAGGCCCGATTCTCAGGCACAACCGGCTTGAGCGGCACAAATACGTTTTTGAACAGCCCGCCAAGTGCCAACACCACGTACGAAGACTTTGTTGAATATGGTTATGCCGCTGGCCCTCCCCGCCAGATTAAGGATCTGATGAGGACTACTTCTGGTCCATTCTGCTACATCTACGCCTAGATTTTCTCCATTACCTTCCGAACTCTGGTCTATCCTTCTCTTCCTTAATAAATAACAGCGCAATAGCGATCATAATCAATGCTGTACCTTGCCAAGCAGCACAGAGCCCAAAGGCGTGATACCAACCCCTATTCCAGGGAGTGAGAATGTATCCTTAGATATTCGATATGAGTACATAGATTAGATAATGCCTTCGGGTGAGACGCTTGATGGGCTATCTAAGGACTGAGTAGTGACATGTAGCCGCTCAATTGGATCTATCTGGTAACTATAATACAATGATATTACGTCCCTCCTAATGTCAACCACAGATGATGTCTGGATATCAGGCGGTTGATGGAGATACTGCCCAAGGAATGTTCCCCTCCTTGAGATCCTTGTCAATAAAGTTCAACTTATGCGATTTACTGATTCCTTTTTTCCCAAACCGCGTTATTAAGGCCCGATGGGGGATGATTTTCGGTATCACCTTGTCCGCCAACAACCAGCTTATCCACGATTCCCACGTGACAGCGCGTATGACTGTCGCTGCCATGCGGCACACCTCGCGAGACTCTTCACGGCGGACGGCTTGGTATTCACTTAAAGCGCGTTCGAGAGTCTCAGCATCTGGATCAGCAGTCCTGCTCAGTATTTCGTGAAGCTTGTTGACGAGTACGATTCCCGACTCGATGCCGACGTTGACGCCCATCCCGAAGGCAGACGTCATCTGAGCGCATGAATCGCCGGCGAGAACCACGCGACCAGAGTACCAATGTTCCATGAGGCCTTCATGCTGGTTTACCAGTCTCGTCCACTCAAAGTTCTTGACTAGTTCCTTGAATGTGAGGTTTGGCATGACGGAAACGTCGTCGAATGATGACAGAAACTCGTCGACCTCTTCTTTGCTATAGTCCTTCTTGATCTCTGTCGTCTCTACCGGCAGTTTCCTATAGATGCCAAAGTGCATGGTCTTCTTTCCTGCCGTGATTTGGGTACATCTACCGGTGTCATGCTAGTGTTCACGAAGTCAAAGATTAGTACTCATATGCAAGGTGAAGGAGCCGCGGGAGATTTGAAAGCCTGGTAAGCTTACAGATTCGAAGAAAGTGCCCTGTTCGAGGCCCGGAATGGTGGTGGCGCGGCCGTAAAGAATCTGATAGCTGGATGTTATGGGCTTCTCTTCCTTCGCCAGGTCGATTCCTTTCGACGCCTTCGCCAACTTCCACATGAGAGCTCTTGTTTTGGAGTGAACACCATCGGCACCAATGACGATAGAGCCCTCCTCCACACTCCCATCTGAGAAATGCACTCGTACTCCGTCCCTGGTCTCTTCAATGTCCTCAACTCCTACCCCTAACCGAATCCTGGACTCTTCATTGGTCAGACCTTCATATAGTGTTCTGACTAAGTTGGTCCGCGGGAAGTTCATGCATTCGTAACCATGGCTAGCCGTCATATCAGCTGGAAGTGAACTGGATATGTGTTTGACGAGGAGAGACAAGAGACCGCCCGTTTTCGGGTAGACTCACTTTTCTAGTAGAATATCAAACGTTTCCTCGGTTCTCATTAGCGTCCCATCAGCCTTTATAATGGCTCTCTTCAGTAGATCAATGAAGCGGCCCTGGCAAGCTTCGTAAAGTCCAAGCTGGTCGAAGATCCTGACAGTATGCGGCCACAACACGACACCGGCGCCAGAGTCGGACAGGATGGTAGGGTACCGCTCGACGAGTAAGAAGTCTATAGCGGCTCTGCTCAAGCCGTTGGCAATTGTCAAACCGACCGGCCCTCCGCCGATGATGATCGCCCGAAACTTTGAAGCCGGCATTTCGATATGTATGTCTTATTAATTTGCGAATTAACTGTTGAATATGTATAAGATGGAGGTTAAGCATATCGAGCAAAGTTCTATCAGTTTCCAAGGTGCGACCGAGCAGTTTATATATCGCTGATTGTGTATCCGGAAACTACGGCACCATAACCTGTACTTGTGGCAGAGTAAGGTCATCGTGACTCTTTCCTTCGGCTCGACAAAAAAAGAAGTGCTTCTTTGCTCTTTTTCCAATGATGATCTCACGACTAATCCTATAAAATGAGGCTAATTCGACGTTCACCATTTTTAGACGCCCAAAATAGGAAACATTTTATGCTGAGGGATGAACCAACGGGATGATCTACAGTCCGCGCGCTCAAACAATACTTTACTGGCATAGCTCCGTCAGAAAACCGTTGAACATAAGCAAGCTTTCTTCTCAATATGTACAGCGTTTGGTGAGGCAGGGTTGAATACGGATTACGATCTGGGGATAGATGCGATCTCGCCCATCTTCAACCCATTCCCAAAACGGAACCATTTCGCGCCCACACTAATTTGGCTCGCTTACTTGATTCATCACGAAGATTAGACGGCGACTTTTTCCAACACTTTTCATCAACTTAACGAAGAGATGGTAAATATGAAAGTTAATGCTCGGGGTTTGCCGTCGCGATCTCGAGTTGATCCGATTGCAACACATCACGGTCTCAGCCACTCATACAAGTCTTGCTCATAATTCGCTAGGCACGAACCACTTGTGCAAATTAGAGCTTCCGCTCATTGACCCTCATTCGTGTTGAGAGGTACAGAGCAGGATGCGATCTCTTGTCGAGCAAAGTCCTCTGAGCTCTGTTGCGGGCTGCTGTAGTACACAAATACCCACACTCTTTGTCCTCAACTGATGTTTCGAGACAGAGACATTTTGATTAGCTGCATTGACAGTCAAATTCAAACAGCACACCAACCACAGCATCTGACATACTTCGATAAGAACAAGGAACATGTCAATAATGCATAACTAACGCCCACTCATGAGTTAGTATGCAATATCTGTAGGCACTGTAACCATTCATAATGGTTACTCTCTGGTTTTAAGCACTTGGAAACGCTTTCCTCCACATGGCCGACGCAGCCTTTGATATAGAAAAGAACCCTTACTGGAGGTGCTGCCATCCATTGGCATGTAGTGAATGCTTATCTGGATTGCCTGGTTTGCTAGTGCGGTGGATGGGTCTAATCCACAGGTTGGCCGAGCCACCACCATGGATCTCTCACATATAGAGGCCGCTCCCTGGCTGGACCCGAATCGACTGCACAGCAATGCGCACTAATTCGTATCTCCTCTAGGACTCCCAGGAGTTTCTATATCCCCGACACCGACGGTACGAGATAGTAGTCAAGGGCGTGATGGTGAAAGGCATAATTTAGTCAATCCAGCCAAGTTCAGCCCTATACAGGGACGTATGATCCATATTCCTCAAGGTCACGCACGACACAAGCAAGTGATATACTGCACCTTGTCGAGACCTCAAGTTATGATGAACAGATGGTCAATTGCTAGAGACTACCCAATAGATTTACACTGATAGTTCATCGCATAGACTACGTTCTGGGGCAAAGCTTCTGGTATTCACGAGAAGAGAAGACATTGGCATACCAAATCGCAGCTAGCAAAGCAAAGCTGCTTGGAGTCGAGTCTATAAACTAGACTCTAAGGCGAGAGCGAGATAGAATTGAGATAGCGACAGCTGAATCCTGGGGATAATTCATCAAATGAGTCTTTCATATATCTCTGGCCGCTGCAATGGTGGAAGGCTTTATTATATTTGTACGACTTAATTCATTTCCGTGTATCTCCCTCAGTAAAATACGGCTCAGGTGGAGTCATGGGCTCAAATGAGCACTCTGGCTCCAATAAGACAAGTATGGCCGTAATGTACCATTGAGAACTGACATAGATGTGCATACATTGCAGAAGTCCTAGCTCCGACTGCACTCTTCGTTTAATAGAGCGACTTTGTGGAGGGGTGGGAAGTACGAGCCGTGTGCCAACTAATGCTATTTCCCCTACCTACCTATTTCAAAGAAATGATTTCAGGTCGACTGGTCGCCAATGTAGTGCTGGATGTGGCTTGCACATACTGAAATGACGAAAGCAGACATATTAGGTAGTTTTCAAGGTCCGGGGAGGCCCCGAATGTTGAAATATGTCTTGCATGAGATCTCAATATACACGAAAGTGAGTGTTGTTTGCTCAACAACGACAACAGTTGACTCTCCAACTCTCTTAGCTCCACTCGGAGCTCACTCTTCCGCCGGCCTGGAAGGAAGGGTCAGATTGGGTACCCATTCCGAGCCAGCACCGACCGGCCGAGCCGTGCCTCCGCAAGGCCGCAACGTCGGGTCCTGATCTCACCATAACACGGCCGACACGTTTCTTAGCAGATTCGGAGCTGAGTAATTTGATATCCTAGTGGGTATGGACGACTCAATCTGGAGTTACGCTTTGTACACTCTTCTCTCTTTTCGTCGCTCTTCGGTGCCTCTCTAGCCAGCAACGCCTCTCTCTCCAACTTTGCCGCCAGAGTCGACGTTGCAGTAGGGTAAGTATACATAGTGCATATAAGACGTCCGAAACCGGCGAGATAAGTGATGCATAATGAGTTAAATCACCATTTGCGTGGTCAATCGATAAGTGATATCCAAGCAGTGTTCAACGAGTCCGATTTGCATCAAGATCGCAACGCCCATAGAGTTCAAGCCCTTATCACGTACTTAGGGTATGTTTGTAGGGAAGAGACGTCATCTCGAGGATCACTTCCTATAGGATCGAACAAGTTTGCCTTCGGCTGATTTATTGATGTTTCTTGCTTTTCCTGTTCTCACCCCTCAAATCAGCGACCAACGTAATGGCCTGCAGATGCAATGCAGTGCGTGTATGGCTATATAGTGCATATGGCATGCGAGATGCGCTGTCACGAAATTCCCAGACATATTCTTGATATTGAATTACTTGTCGCACACCACTGGGCAAGGTTTTTCTTCCCAAGGAGCGGATTCAAGTACTCGAGTCAAGGGGCCTTTACGTGTATTCGCGAAATGCATGTCTAATATGCTTTTTTGCATCCTGGTGCGCACTAGGATCCGTCCTGTCCAAGTGTTCGTCAGGACTCCAGCAGACAGGGTTAATGAGCTGAGTCGAGATGCGCGGCTGCGCTTAGGATGGAGAGTCGGAGACAGGGAAAGAGAAGTAGTTATATCACTTTCGGACAACAAATTCCATTTCCGAACCTCTGAGATTTTTTTAACATGAGAGCCTTTTTATGTGCATATCAGAGATATTATGAAGCTTCTCTTCTTGGCCGAGGTAAACGACGCAGGCGATGGCGGAGGACGAAGTGAGTTTCTGGAGAGCTAATGTAGGCGAACTCCTCTGCTGTGGGGTTTTGCATGCATTGGTTTTTTGTAAAAAAAAAAAAAAAAAATCTCGACGCTGCTAGCCCTGGGAAGTGAATCCGTCGAAAAGTCCGCCCGGGTTCTCATCTGCAGGCATGGATGTCATCATCACCATCATCATGATCCAGCTTGCATGCAGATGAACAGAGTGTATCTTTTTTTATGCACGTGTGAATGGCGGAGGCGATTTGAAAAAGGATTTTTCCGGCGATAAAAATTCCTCTTCTAGTTTCATTTGCTGCATTCAGTACATAGTGCCAATGCACCCTATCTAGGAGTTCTTTTCTGTCTTCAACAGACACCAATCACTTCGATCTCCTGTAAAGAATTAGGGCATTTACATGTGATTGGGGAACTTATATCCGTATAGGATGAGAACCTCAATAACCTTGCGACGTACAAGGTAGGCATGCATCGACGCCCATGTGCAGAGTACAGCATCTGCCGTGTCACACTCGCCAATTTCTAACAGTTACACCGGAGTCTCCCCTTGCTAACATGATACAAAGTCTTCATTCTTTCTCGCAACTTCTTCAAATGACCTAGTCAAGACTTGTGTCATGGAGATTCGGTGCTTAAACATCGCCTGGCCATCGGACACTCTAGGTTTTCCCCGGAAATTTCGGAGGGAAAGTACGTGTTCGTCCGACGGAAGGAAGAGGGGGGTGTGGGGGCGTTCATACGGGACCCCCGTACGGGGGAAGAGTACTGAGGTCCCTATGCCTTTTTAGTCTTTCAGGGACCGATCTTCCAGAATAGCGTGTTTCGGACCTCGGACCAGAATAGCTCTGTGTCTTGTTCTAGAGTCGTTCTTACGTTTCTGCCGTCTTGTGGGCGCCGTATTCAGGGCACAGAGCAAGGATATAGAATATTGCACTCAGGGGCATGCGGGTGTATATACGGAGATATGCAATTCTGAGATACTCCATCAAGTTGGTCCCGTAACAAGGCACACGATTCAGAGGTCAGACTGTGCCCCAAGTTAGTGTGACCGCACTGTATCGGAAGTATCTCGAGACTAATGCCATTTGCCGTTCTTAGGTGGACTCAAAGGCCGCATTCTCCCGGCTAGCTCAATTCAAGTCCCAAGCTGCCCACAAAACCAAGTTTACTAACTAATGAAATACATACATACATAGTAAACATATCTCTAGTAAGTACTTTAGGCAGCCCACGCCCTATTTGATATTCTGATCAACGCCAGAGAGAATAAGAAGCTTGATACTACCTTGAGGCAAGGGGTCCCAATAGCAGCTGCACTGCGCCACACAACCACAGCAAAGAATCTTGCTCAAGGGGAAATGCGATAGACATCACCCATCCAGCAAGTGCGTCTTAATTGCCTGTGGAGATAAGCTGCTTTAGGTTCAACATGTCTTGCATGACGACCTGCCTAGCTGGTATATTGAACATTGTAAAACTCTTTCTTCTACAAGTTCAAGGTGTTTGAAGCTAATGTAATGCAGTATCAGTCCTGCGTAAGTGCCTCTTCTCGCATACAGCCGTAGTCGGACCGGCGTTCAATGGTTTCTTGCTTATTGGCAAAAGTTCACAGCTATTTTATCTTAATCATCTATGTGTCCTTTTGGTCTTTTGCGACTTGCAATGCTCCGTACTTGGTACATACGGTGGAGATGGTTTTTGGATCTCGATAAATACGAACCGGAGCCTACACCCTAGAGATACTGTCTCCACGTACCACAACTCTTTTCATCGACCTACATATACATATCAACCGGCTCATACATGAACGTGAATTCCTAATCTCATTTGCCGGTTAGCGAAAGATTGAAATGTATGATGTCCTTGCACTTTAGGGTTGCTCCGTTTGGATAATTATTACTGTAGCATAATAAATCTGTGGTCCTAGTATCACACCGATGCCATTCCATTTCATCCCAGCGGGCTGGAAGTGGTAAAATTAATCTAGATATGAGCATACAAAATGAACAACGAATTTGAGCAAATATCACCACACCTATTCCAGGCCTACATCTTCACAATAAGGCGGCAATGATAGGTCCATACAAGAAATGTTGCACCGCTCGTTAAGACGCAGGTCCGAGAGGATGCGGTTAGGCGCGTTGGGGTCAAAAGGCTGGGATCTTTTGAATGGAGAAAATCGGGATGAGGGGTCACATTGCCAAGAGTTGAGCCCATTATTGAAAACCTTGGGTCGATATCGTAGACAAAGATTCGGGACAGATAATTTTTTTATTATTCTTGTTCATATATTACCAGATGGGTTTTCTATTATCGGATGGCATATACTTTTGAGCTCGTTCTGTCGAAGGAGAGGGTGGTAAATTCCGCCGTTGGAACGGGAAAAAGAAACCTGTTCTCTTCCTGACGACATCACAGAAACCGGATGGAGATTGGCGTGAGAGCTCCCCCGTCGATAGCGTCTCTGGGGTTGTAGGTGAGCTGGCGATCAATAAAGATAGGTGTGGATGACCTTTTAGCTCTGTGGTATCCGTATTTGTTATCTATTCGGCCATGGGGAACACAAAGCGAGACCATTTCCACTAATAGACGTTGCATTTAATGGAATGCAGAGGCTAGATTCTCGTGATGACGACGCCGTACCTAAATCTGTAGATCCTGAATGAAAAGCATCCCGAAGAACCCGGTCATCAGTATTGCGAAAATTTACTTCCCGCGTATTTGGCTCCTTTTGACGTCGAATCGGACTAACATTATCACGTCACAAGTCCACGAGATGAGAAGTTGATGGATACCTATTATTAATGAGCCGATATCTCCAGCCCTTCGGTGAGCCTGTGAGGAAGCATGGTGAGCATGGTGAGCACGGTGAGCACGGTGAGCACGGAGAGCAGGGATAATTGATAGAGGAAGGAATTGGCCAATCCGGTGATTCCTTGCTTGCCTGATTGAGTAATGCACTATGAGCTAGCGACGAATCGCATTGCGATAATGCGGAACAAGGTGATAAAAATCAGGAAGACCAGCTGACGTTGATCGGATGACGACCTTGCGTTCGTCTATTCAAGCACATCGATGAGCAAGATAGCCATACTATTGGGTCCTTGATGAGCTGTTTCGACATAGCTTTCTTGCTCGTGTGACCCTCGTACACGCCCTTACAACGTGCGCTTGAGAGCAATGTAAGGTGGACACTCTGCTTCCTTGTCGAATCATCCGTCGTATATCGGGCCTATAGAGAAATGAGATAGGGTTTGCTATTAGCTTAAACGGGGCGCATAGTCAGCTCAAGCCAGTCAAAGAAGATCCAACCGACTATTACCACGGGCTATTGCTGAGGAACAGTATTTAATGGGACAGTTTCGCCATGTTCTGAGTCCTACGCGTGGATCTTTAAGATAATGAGGATAGCGCTGACGCGGAACATGGGCGAGTCGTATCTATATTGGCAGTTTCTTGATCATGGAACTCTGCTCTCCGACCAATCCGTAAAGAACTGTAGCTACTTAAGAAGCAGTTAGTTCGGAATGAAAGGGTGGTGGTCTCCACCTGCAACGAACACCCTCATGGGCGCCGGCGCGTTTCTTGGTGCCCTCTCTAGAAACTAGTAATACCCGTGCTAGACGATACTTGCCCTCGACTTGCATGCAACCACATACTAATTACTTCACAACCCCGCAATTGAGTCGAACGTAGTCCGGATAGGATATGCGCTAATGCCAACGATATGAACCCAGAAATAGGGGAAAAGCCGCAATGCATTACCTTAAGAACTGAGGAGTCCCATAGTTCTATCGTACGAGGGTTATGCATAACGTTAACAGGCCGAGCCGAGATCCCTGTGAAATGAGGCACTCGCTTCCAAGGTGATGGTATTGTGCCTGACAAGAGGTTTCGGGACCGGGGTCTCGTCCGCGTATATGTGTATGTACGTGTCAGGATATGCATAGTCTATGCAGTATGACAACAATCTGCAAGCAAACAGGCAAAATATACCAGTCTTCAGGAGGCTTGCATGGGCCAAAGGTGGGAATGAAGATGAGGTAGAAATGAAGTGAGGAAGATCACACGCATAGGGCCACCTGCAGGCCGAGGACCCGCATGCAATGCAAACTTGCATGCAAGTGATCTTGCGTTGGCGTTAGCGTTAGCGTTGGCAGCGGCGTCGTATAATTTAGTAAGAGGTGTATCGTGATCGAACTGGCAGACGATATGGATTCTGCTTACGCTTCCGAGAGCAGCCGAGGAGTGCGCATTCGTCATGTGTAATTTGATTACAGTCACGTTAAGAGGGCCATCATGCTTTCATACCCCAGTGTTAGGGTCTGAGGAGCAGTAGGTTCCCGTGGAGGTAACATGCAGGTTCTTCAACTGCCAATGACCAAGACCTTGGGTCTCTACTATACTTCAAAGTACTTGTATACTCTCCAGTTTCACACTATCCGCCCCAGACTCTCGGATCTAGGCTTTTGCTAGGTTTCCTTACTTTGTTTCCATCTCGATCATAACGTATCACTGCAGATTCGACTGGTCCAATGCACCAGCAGTGTAATGAATGCTGCTCACCCGTTTCACATATACGGCAAAGGTGTTGGTCTACCATGCGGCTGAACAGGGTTGGTACCTGGGAAGGGGGGTTACATGTAGGTCCAAGTATAGACTCCAAGCCCTGTCTAACACACATTTTTTGCCCCCTCCCCCCCTTCGTCAAGTCATCCGACTGGGCCGGCAATTTCGCACACCTTGGGGTGCAGCACGCTCGTCGAAATATAGTGTAACCGGACTAGGTCTATAGTAGGGTCTATACCGACAGACCTGCTCAACCAATATCTTCTAAGTCAATAAACACCTCGAAAATACGTCTTTTTGACAGGTGATTCTCGTGCTGAGCGCATGAGTTCAATCAAGAATGAATCACGACAAGACGGAGACTGAGAAGATACCCCAAATTATCGGAGCAAGTCACATGAATCAAAATTATGATGCTGGGCGTCTCTCTATGTCTAAAGAGGTTGGACAGAACCACACTCTAGCCGCTATCCTTCTTGCTTTCATCCATGCCCTTTCTCTCATCTCTCCAGTTTTTTTGTCATCTGACACGATCTCTTTTTTCCCCCACAGACCAGAGAAATAGTTTCTTCACTATGATGACCAAACAATGTAACCGTTGCCGCACCGTGCCCTACCGACTTGTTGCCTCAAGTCGGAATGTATCCTAAACTCCAAGAATTCCATTATCCCTATCCCAGAGAAAATTTTTCCTTTCTGATTCTTTCCCAAATAAACAAGTGCTTTTTACCCAAAATGCGAGGGCCGCACGGTGACCAAGGTAGTGACAACGGCTCGAGTTCTCTAGACGAGTATTCGACCAAAAGAGGTGACTGAATTTGAACGAGAAAAAAAAAGATCAACATCTTCCATTTGCTGCCGCCGGTACAATGGGACCGGAAAATGCGCGAGTGAAATCATGAATCGTAACATCCGTAGTCTCATTCTGCTGACGGGCGTCTAAAATCCAAAGCTTGCGACCATAAACAATCATGGGAACCCCGCAACCACTGCGATGGGTGGGATTTCAGGCTCCGCTTTCCGTGTGCAACCTCTTTTCACAGAGAGCTCCTGAAGCATTGCGTCCTCCCTGGCCAAAGAGACGATCCAGGTCGTCTGGTCGCGGCGACGGGGTCGCAATACTATCGCTTCTCCTGGGCCGCGGAGACATACGCGAAGCGTCGTGGGCATCACCGTCAGGCCGACTGCCCCATGAAGTCTGGGAAAAACAGTTAGTCGGATGCACTCATCCTGTATAGTCTCCATCTTAAGCGGTGTGCTTACCATGTTGAGTGTGAAAAGCGCATAGATCTTGATTAAGCCGTGGAAATATCCAAATAAGATGGAGACTGGAAGGAACAGAATATCACTCGGTTGTCGTCTGATGAGACCAACCAGCTTGATGACTTTAGTGTAGGCAAAGAGGAAAATAATCTGTGCCCAGAACAGCTGGCGGCGGGTTTCCACATTCCAGCCTTCCGTTCCCCACCAGAGCGCATACGGAATGAGAGGGTCGATAACGAACGCAAGAGATGTGAAGGTGGTGAAATGTAAGGCGTAGCTGCACCACGGTTGCTGACTAGTTATGTTGTTAGTAAATACATCCACAATAGCAAAAGCCTGAAACTCACGTAAGGACATATCGCTCGCGGAAAAAACTGGTATAGTTGCTTCGCCAATTGCTGCGAGACCAACGTGAACACTGATACAAGAACTTGAAACCATTTTCCAAAGTGGTCTCAATCTCACATTCTCGCTCGTACTGTACCCAAGTCTTCCACTGGTGATTGACGAGCCATCGAGTCACGAAGTTATCGTCATCAGCGTTGAGGATGTAGTGCCGCCAGCGCTCAGTCTTGAAACCCTCCAAGAAGTCATGGCTCGATAGGATTTCTGCTCGATAGGCACCTGTTCGACCAGACATGCAAGAGGTGCCGCCATCCATGTAGTGTGTGGCCGAGATCTCGAAGTTACGGCGTTCGATATAAGCAGAACCAAGCCAGTTCCAGATCTGTGTGCTCCAGTCTGCATTGGGTTCTCGGCGAACTCGTTGCGAGGTAACGACGCCTCCCATCTTGGGATCCTCAAACGGAGCTAGGATCCACGGAATAAGAGTAGAGGGCCACGTAACATCGTCGTCGGCCATGATAATGATTGATGTTTTCACCTTGGGAAGAGCCTCACACACCTGCAGTCGCTTGTTTGCGATTGGAGTGAAGAGAGCACGGACACTATTGGGCCTTGACAAGCTCTTAGCAAGCTTCTCTAGCCCGGCGTGTTTGTCTACCGTCGTGACAAGAATGAGTTCACGTGGCCCACAGGCGAGAATGCTTTCGAGTGAAGGACGGAGTTCTTCAAAGGCATTGTGGATAGTAGGAATAATGACTGTCACATCATCGGCAGTGAAAGTCGGCTTCTCAGGAATAGGTTTTGACCTGTACATCCAATGACCATAGGTGTGCACAATGAGGCGCGTATATCGATGAATCCTGCTGACTGTCAGATGTGACATATGGGGGCGGAAGGACCAATCAGAACCAACAGCCCAGCAAACAAGTCACAACTTACCAAAGGACCCAGAACGTCACCCACCAGAATCTAGCGGACGATAGAAACGTAAGGCTGGGAAGGAAGGACGACTCGAGGTATGTGAAAGTCTCCATCCTTGTTGCTCGGGAAAAGAGAATGAACCTGGTTAACGGATTCTTTAAATGCAGCTGGATGGCCAATGATGGGCAGAGGTGCGAATCTCTAGGATGAAGCAGGAATGGACAGGTTTGTGGGTGCTTGGAGGTAAAAGTGTGTTCAGCTTTGATGGTCTTATACTGAATGAGGGTGTAAGGACCCAATACCTAGTAAACGTGACTGGCAGTGAGTAGAAGCGACAGACAGCATTAAAAAAGTAGCGAGCGACAAGGAAAGGGGTGTTTGTGTTTCTGTGGGTTTTCGAATTCATACATACCGGTATATATCAAGCCGAAGGTTGATGTTGCGGGAATACTCTTGTACACGCCAGTATGCAGATGTCTCAGGTGGACTACTCAGATGATGTGTACGGAGTATTACAAAATCCCAAAAGAACACACTGAGCAGATAACACGACTAGGACTCTAAATCATAAAGACAATGCCCAAGATCAATAGTCGTCTTGTCGTGTGACGGGATATCAAGTCGGCTGCGTCTGCGTGCGCTCGACAATAGCTGGACAAACCTGACAAGCCAAGGGAGGAGGGCGAAGGGGGGATTGCACAATATAATATACAAGAGGGCTACGGTTTAAAGAAAAGATGAGGCCATGATGACAGAGAAAGACAACAGCAGCAGCTTCAACAGAAATAAGAGAAGTCGTCGAGGCCAGGTACATGGCCTAGACCCGGGAGACAAAGCAAGGATATATAAGCACCTGGGCCCCATTCACGACCCCGTTCTACACTAATAACGGTCGGCATGACACGGCGAAGGTACATGGCTCGATCTGTACACTGATACATAAGTACTAAACAAGACCAACTGCATTATGGGGAAGAATGTGAGGCGGCTAAGCTGCCTAAGTAAGTAGTGGGCGCACTTAGATCGACCGACCTACGGCATGTACGTTTGCAGCACATTGCCACGGTACCTTCTGTGGACATGTGGGTTTTCCCTAAGGAGAGGGCCGGGGGTCGATGTATAATCCTTCGTACGACAGTCCGATATCAGACATGAGTAGGTGATGCGTGCATGTGGGCGGCACTACGTATAATCATTCATATTTATTAGTGTCCCGCACAGAAGCGAATAAAGAGCCGCGAGACGTATATGGGGTACGACCTGAGAGGCGAGAAATCTCCGGCGGCAAGCTGCTGCCCCAATCGTCTTGTGGACATCAATGGTGTCCTCTCTTCAGCACGATCAGACGACCTGCGATAGCCGCCGCTCGACTTGATCAGCACAAATGAAGGAAGATAGGTAAAACGACGAGCATTTAGGAATCAGCATACAAAGGCCGAACAAAGCGTCGAGAGGCTGCGGGATTGTCCGGAACTACCTACCCAGGTCGGAACTAGTAGTATGTAATATGAGTATGTAGGTACTTATTAATACAGTACGGGTTGTGTACATGTATGTAGGGTTGAGACGAACGAGGTGCGAGATGCAGTATCGATTTGTGACAGGGTTTTTGGGGGGAGTGGGGAGAGAGCGCACGACGGAAGCGACAAGAGAATTTGGGGAGAGCTGAGAGAGAAGAAAGAGACGAAGCGCGGGTGTTGGAGTACGGCATTGTACCTTTTCAGAGGGGTTCTACTCAGTACCTTAGGTAGTTCCCACCCCCTCCAAGTGCGTTCAAGGGGGCCCCCGGGCGAAGAAGCCCTGAAAGAGGAGGAGCAGCAAACACGGTGGGGTTTGGTTGCAGGGCTAGGAGCCAAGACGATGCGACGCAACTGTTTAGAGAAAGGCACGTTACGAGTATAGAACACTGTTATTAGTGACTAAACCGCGCCGAGTACTTCGGCCTCAAGAAAGCAGCACTGTGCTTCTGTTACAAATGCTGATGTCAGACATCTCGTCCCTTTGACTGCATCAGGCATAGAATCACCATGTGTTATTTATCCAAACCTGCAGTCTTAATTACTCTGTTCAATCTTGTTAAAACACGCCAAGTGTATCATCGCATCCACCGACTGTGTGGTTCTCATATCAAGAAAGTCGCTTTTGCTGCGCACTGTAATGACGCAACAAACAGGAGATAATGGACACAAACCTCCGAAAATTTATATGTTATGGATAGGTCAGAGCTCGTGTTGTAGAATTTGTTTTACTTGGGGGTTATTCATACGGATTGGACGGCAATAACAGTGGTCAATTAAATCATTGATAAAACAAGACGAAAAGGGACGATTCGGACAGATGGTAGATATGCGACGATCATGTCTTGCTATAACGACGGGAGGATCCGATCACGTCAATGAATAGCAGGGGCTTTTGGATATGGACGTTATCCCCCATGCTACGCCATCAAGACACTATTCAACTGTAGTGCTCTTTCTTGGCCTCCCTCGCTTACGAAGACTCTAAACGGCCGTATTAGTCGTTGCAGCATCATGAAGGATATTCTTACCAAGAAATAAATCAGCAAGCTCACAGTATGGTGACTGCATATGGAGATATGTTCCGAGTCGCCGCCGGTTGTACGCCATCCACCCATGTCGAATGACTTACCTAATCCTGATCCCCAAATGATAAGCATAGCACCGCAGCCGCAGAACTCATCACTTACATCGTGCTTGCAGTAGCTCTGCCAATTCGGTCCATATTCTGACGGAGTCAATATCAACACCAATTGGAGAAAGAATTTTCCCCCTTCTATCCTCAGAGTTCAGGCCCAGTGCCACGGCTCGACTGACCGAGGAAGTGTGCCAGGCAGTAATGATCGAGATGAACGCTGACCTACGGCAATGATAGACCATGCATGGGCCGGGAAGCCATCCTCAAAATTCCAAGTTATTCATACTACGAAGACGCATGCATTGGTTGATATTTGCCCCTGCTAGGTGTCCTTGTCACTTTCAAGCGCCCGATCGCACCGAGGTCAACCACCTTGCGAGGTAGACCGCGCGTATCCCAACGAAAAGGAATACTTCCCTGCTACATCGGCGGCTGTAGACGAACTCACTCATTGGTGATCCAAGACCAGAGTGCTCGACAGGCCTGAGATCCGTGCGTGAGACGGGTAGAAGGAAGGTCTGGGCCAACAACGACGGCATCGTAAGGATCATACCGCAACCACGGCAAATCAATACAAAGATGTTTATGGCCACGCTTCCAACCATTGTATGCATGTTCAGAAGCTATGGATTGAACAAGGGAAATCTCTGCCGCACCGCTTATTATAAAACGGAAATATATGTGAGTAAATACGGTTATGCAGAAAAGCATGGCGCGTTGAAATGACCAGGGGCTATCCTTATACCCTGCATAGCATGGTCATTTGCATATTTCCTATTCCGTCTCCCCTTGCCCAGATCGTATTACCTCCCTCAGGTACAATTTTTGTTGCCCTAGCCGAATGAAACACAACATAGCCGGAAGCCGTAGACGGATGCATATGTATGGGATAAGCTTTACTGAAATGGTGGTGGGTGTGTCGACGATAAGAAAGCGCCGCCGCACTGGTGTCCGACCTGCCTGTTGGAGAGAGATTTTCTCTGGTTTCGAGCCGCATTCGTCATGCTGTATGAAGTATTCCCAGCGGCCCGGCGTGACGTTGCAGTTCCGCCATGGGGATACTGCCTTTCTACCTCCCGGCCGTCCTAGAAGCCTGCATGGGCGTATGCAAACACAGCGGCGAACGTGGGTTAGGACTTCAAAATCTCTATGAGACGGGGACCTACGTATCGGCATCTATGAACCTTTTAAGGGACCTCTCCATCTGGGCGGTGCTTTTCAGTCTATCTCACTTTAAGATGGGGTAAGAGCTTATGATAAAAACATCATGAAAGGCTGTGAAGTGTGAGCCTGGTAGCGAACCACGCTCATGTGCATGGACAATAGAACTGCCGGAGTAATAAAGGGAGCTTGCGGGGAGAGGTGTCGTTGTTAGAAAGTTGCTGATCGACGTGTGCCCATCGCGAGGGAAATTTGGGGTAACATGGGCGATCATGGAGCCATTCATTGACCAATAGCTTGACATGCCGTGTCCGGCGTATGGCGGCCGTGTCTCTCATAAACGAGGTCCGTAAATCTTAACTTAATAATCCCTCGCTCCGCGTCCGTAGTCAGCAGATAGCAGCCATGTGCATACCATTTTGCATGTTCCTGAGACCGGAGCCGCCGACCAGAGCCGCGATACCAAACAAGGTTTGTGAATGGGATGAGCTACAGCATGCACATCATCGATATCTGGCTCTCTCCGGGCTGCGTTGGCTGCAATCCGTATGCAAATTCATCGGGCCACGAATGAGGGAGGCCGGTGCCGTACTGTATATTTGGCTTGTAGTGTTTCAGACAGATATTCCTAGAGTCAACGATAGCATAGAGTTGATGAGTTGGAAGAAGCAGTGTCCACAAAATGTAATAGCTCATGACAGAATTGGTTGTACGCATGAACCAGGTACAGACGACTCTCTACTCGTAGAAAATCGGAATGGAGAACTCCGAACACTCATGCTTTGATTTTGCCGCGCCAGCATGGCTCGGTGTTTCGGTAACTCGAAACGAACGGATTGAACGAAAATCTGCCGATACTTGGTCGAGGAATTCAAATCAAATGCTCCAATGTAGCATGGAGTTCATATTTCCTATTAATCATAGCGCCATTGCAGTTTCGAAAATGAATATGACTGCTGTCAATGGAATACTTCTTAACGTCAGTGGGCCGTTAGAGGCCGTTGGCTGAGATTCACCAACGGCTAGTGATGAAGTTATCCACTAAACACAAATCTGCCGGTCGGTATATCCACCTGGTGGATTGGGAGATGTCCACCAATCGTGTCTCGGATATGAAATGATAGGCAATAAGATCCTAGCTACCCGCCAGGCAACGGATTACTCCTTGAAGCATGTGAAGATAGTACATTTGCAAACTGCCAAAAAGAACAATGGATGGAGGTCCTTATAATAACTGTATTTCCCAGCTGCAATGTGATACTTCAAATCGTGCAGAATCACATTTCATCCACGGATGGTCGGCAGGAAATCCGGAAGAACGGGTTCTTGTGAAAAAGGGTCAAGCAAGCCTTTTCCTTGACTGATGAGTGCAGCACCGAACTGCTGCTAAATCGACGAGCGAGGTATCCCCCACCACGCACTGGCTTTATTCTGATCTCTCCTCCAAACACACTTTAGGCGAGTAACAAACAACCATGAACACGTTACCCTGGAAAGCCCTTGTTGCAGCCTCCAAAAACCAAAAGTTCCGTCTTCTATTTTGAGTTTTGTCACAGTGGCAAGCTGGAATAATCAATGTGTTTGTCAAGGGGAGCCTGCAAAGGTAGCTGTGAAGCAGACGGGCCAACCCACGGTCGTTGATTGGAACAATTCGGTTGTTCTATCACGCCGTTATCATTACTGTGTCACCCCGTCACAAGTTCTGTTACTAATAATATGAATGAAGTGTGGAGAAAAGAACAGTTTTAGACACCTCAAGCTAAACTCGATCCTCCCGTCTCCCGTCCGATAGATCACCTTGTGAAGGAACGCCGAGAAATACCACCCGAGAAAACGACCTGGAGCCAAAGATGAAAGAAGCAGCTACCTGGAGATACCCGGCATATGCAATCTCGAACTCAGGTACGTGGCGAGGTTTACAGGTGCTAGAACAGGGATGCCGCCCTGACCGGTAGACGAGTAGTGTCCTCGGCCACTCTGTCGGCGGACTTGCTCACCGAGGTCTGACTTCTGCAGACATCCTGGATGATGAACCTGCGGGAATTGCTTGCAGCTGGTGACGTGCCTCGCTCACCGTAGAATAGAAGATCTTCGACTGGGAGAAAACAAGTGCCAATATGCTCTGGCCCCGCGTCCATAAGATGATGCTTGCTTTTGGGGACCTGCCAGCTCCAACACAACAAAATCTCACAATTCTACGAGTCTATGACATGCTTCTTCCGACGATGCAGGGTCTATCCCCACCAAGCAAGCTCCCCCTGTTCGTACTATCATCTCTAGCCCCAGACGAGGACAATGCGGGAAACCTTCTCGAAGCTGTCGAATATTACACTGGGAGGGATTGGGATCCTTTATTTCACCAATGTATTTCCCACATTGACCAAAGAGGCTGTTTTCAGGTTTTAGCACAAACAACTAACTACCTATAACATATGCACCCGTGCATATGCAAACGAAAACACAATGTTTTCACCATTGCCGAGTCATATCCGTGCCTGTTTACGGCACAGTACCAATTTTGGAAAAGCCAGAGGCTAATAACGCTAGGCGGCAAAGCGAGAGGGCGTGCTCCTATCGTTGAGCTGCCTCTCTCACAATGGTGTTAGCTTCGCATAATGACCCAAGGTTGCATGCACTTCTCGGACGGGAGATGAAAATAGCTCGTTAGTAGCAACAAAGTTTTACGTTTCGGACGACGCAATGGTTTACTAGAGAGCACTCCTTACTGTTCTGAATGTCTGTCGGCCCGGCCTCGTACGACAGATACGATGAACCACTTGGAACTTGTCATCTACACTTTATCCCTGGCAAAACGCTGACTGGCATACTACCCTCTCAGACATGCCAATGCGGCGGGATGCGGCGGGATGAGCCGCGAAGATGACAGCACGAACACAAACATGCCATGTACCGAATCTGGCTCGGGGCGGTTCCTGCAAGCCTGTGGTAATTAGACATCGGCACATCATGCATCTCTGATTGACGATGAGACCTTAGTTTAGACAGAGTTAGAACACATCTCTCGTCTGGCGCGCTGCGGGAGCCCCGGGGAAGCACGACGTGCATCCGGAAGTCTGACGGAAACCAGATGATGTGCGTCTGAGAACCCTTTGCTGCAGAATTACTGCATCCCACGCGGGCGAGGACTCCCTACCTACCTGATTGAGAAGTATATTTAATTCACTATTTCATCTTTTATCCACAACTTCCGGTCCTCTATAAACCAATCCTGGTTTCAGATAAATATCCTGGCCAAGAGCTGCATCTTCACCGCAGCGCCAAGCAAGATGCTGCCTCTGCTACTGCACGTATTCCCTGCTACAAAGACAATTATGGCGGTAGAAAGCTCGAATGAGATGGAAATTTTCAAAGAAATGGAACGCCAAATTTAGGATCAAGGCAGAGGGGAAATTTTTCTCTTCCTTCTTTTTCTCTGTCTCCCCAAACGAGTTTGCGTCTGGTCAAGGGCTGGTCGCAGCTTATGCGGGGACGCAGTTTTGATGGTTTCAACCACTCTCGAGCCGAGAAATCCTTCCACCATACGTGCACCTAAATGCTTGCTGACCTCATATCTGCAGGTTACAGCTATTGCTACCACGAAACAGTGGCACTTCTCTACTTGGATTGACATCCTTCATGTTACACAAGCATAGGGGTTCCAGCTGGGCTATAGGCTACGTGGTCTGGTCCAATCAGCTGAAATCCTTACATCATTGCTATACTGGCACTGCATAACACGGATCGCGATGCCTTCACCGTATCTGGATTATCGCCCCTTGTGCCGAATTGCCAGGTCGTGGCGAACTATCGCGAGATGGTGGGTATCACAAAGCTGACAACGACACAACCCAGTCGTTCCTCCGTTACGCCCATTTTGCGGTGAACCAAGGTCAGATGTATTCGAATCCCGATCATAGGCAGCTATCCTGAAGAACTGGTGACGAGGTTCTCAGCCCTAATTCCACACCACAACCGAGCATCGCAGGGAGCACCATAGAGACCCCCGTTATATGTCTGGACCGTTTTGGCAGACATTGTGGGGAAATTCGACCTGAGTCAGCGCTGGAAAGTTTGCTTATTCATTCGGGTAGCACAGCTTATACAACGTATCTTAAGAGTTCGAGAGATACGAACATGGCTTGATACAGGGGCGACGCTGTTGTCGATTTGCCCCGACCGCCAATCACTCGTCACCGTGCAGTGATTCCATCTTTTAGAGTGAGATCCAACTCAGCATGGCTTAGGAATCTTCGCAATTCCGGGTTCTAACAGATACGACGGAGGCACTCGCCCCTAGCGGCCAAGCTCCTCAGTGGTATTTGAAAGATCTGGCTGAGGCGATTGATCTCTAAGTACAACGCCATGATGCTTCCTCCTGGACATGCTTGCTTCTCATTGAAAATACCGCACTTAAGATATCCAATTCTATCCGGGATGACATCTTCACACAGTTTTAACATCCCCGGAGAAGCAGCCGTGATCGCCGGACGGCACTCCTTCTTCGGTCTTGTCGAGTTGGAGGCATGTCACAAGGCATTCATATGGTCTCCAAAGTGGCGATGCGGAGATTGGAGCAGATCTGGTCTTTGACACCCCATGCTAAACTGAAATAGGGACCTATCTTCAGCATAAGGGTCCCAGTCATATGTACACATGGCGTGAAAAAGTGACCTTCCGAGATACCCGATCATAAATCATTCTTTCTAAGAATTTCCTGGTGACAGCTTTCTTGAGAAACGATTTCGACGCTGCCCGTACGATTGCAGGCTATGTGTCACGGCCCCCAAGGTAGTTTTCATTGCTGGATTTACTGACTTTTGCATCGCTCCCTGTACAACTGAAAACGAATAACTGTAAACCATTTACTGCTTGAACTGAAAACAATATTACTGCATGCGAGATGGGTCGAAAACTCGTTTTCTTTTTTTCCGGAATACGGAATAACAACATAAAACAGCTTTCTTGCGTGCGAATACTCCTCACCTAACTTGTCCTTCTCTAAGCGAGGATACCAGGAATAGGCACTCATATGTGCACATGGAGGTCAAACTTCTTCGTTTCATGTTATTGAATTGGAGAGTCTGTTCATGATCGCTTTTGGGTTTGAAGTGCTCACCATACACATTTGGCCGATAAGATAAGAGATACGAGACTGATAGAGCAAAAAAACAGTTGAAGTGTATTGACTATCGCTATCATTAAAGTCGATTCTGACTTAGTAGTACGAAAGATTGAACTCATCCAAGCTTCCTGATGGTACTCTCCAGCCCGCAAGCTATCTGGCACATGATGCTATGGGTGTGACTGTTCAAAGGACGTTCGCTAATGACCACTTAGGTCTACGATTTATTCGAAAATGCTGATTTTTCTTAAAAACAATTGACAAACCCAATACTGCAAGAAATCAATCTTATCTCTCTTCAAACAATCATCCATGTGATAATGCGCTCAAGTTGGACATTGTGTACCGAGCTCGCTATGGCATTCGTGCTCTTGGAGAACGCTGAAACGATACCTATTTAATCAGTGAAAGTCGAAGTTAGATATACTGATTGGAACTTACAAGGGCCTGTCCAGTTCTTAACAGTATGTAGACCTTTTAAGTAAATAGAGGAACATAGTTCGAAAGAAGAGTAAGCCCCAGAGCTCCCCGACCACCCAGTGGATGAAGATATGCCAATGCACGATCAAGGGGTAATAATCTCTGTTGCGAAATCGTCGCGTTGGAAAATCCCCGAGATTCCTTTGACAGTAGCGGAGAGCGATGGAAGCGGCCAGCAACTAGAGGGCCTCTCCCTTAATTGCTGGACAGTCAATTTGGGCTGGCTCGATAGACGGTAGCCCTGCTCTGGCGGCTCGAAGTTCCGAATACATTCGGACTTCGCGATACAGTTGATGAACAGAGTTTAGGACTGCTTGTGCCAGTTTCATGTTCAGTTCTCTCAGGATGACGTCCAATCTAGAAAGGAAATAAATCAAATCGGTGATGTCGATGATGCCGAAGTGTCTTAACACAATCGCCGCAATAGCTACAACGAAATGAAGCACCAGCATTTTGAGATTTATTTAACGATGACAAGTCGTACCGAAGACTGTTTGAGCAGCGATATCTCTGGGATGACCAATGTGTATCTGTTTACTGATATGACCGATATGAATTTGCTGCTGGGCCGATGGAAATGCATTTGATGACGAAGTGAAAATACAAAGACATCGGGAGCGTTTTTCGAATTAGTGATAAGCGCTGTTTCGACTCGTGGCGACATTTTTAGGAAAGCACACGTCCAGGGAAAGTGAAGTTGCTAGGTACTACTTGCCTCTGATTTTGTGTGGCAGGCGTTGATGGAGAGATGCTGCCAAAGTAGAAGTAGCAAGAGTCGCAACACACGCTATTTACTGACTACCAAATATCATTAAGCTGGGCATCATGCTTAGGAGCATTGTATAATGCTTTCATAGTTGAAGAATCGATCTCTGTGACCTCATCTCTCTAGTTTTCCCTAAGCCGTACAGATGGGCCTCGTTACCAAACACCTGAACAATACCTAATTTATCGTACATCTATAAAAGAGAGAGAGAGATGGTTTGACTTACACGAAAAGGAGTCCGTGATGCTTAGTTCCGTCCAAATCATGATATAACATGCTCGACCTCGCATGTTTGAACAAATGCCTCTCTCCTTATGTCGACATCAGCCACATACGTTCGAGAAGACGGCGTATACCCGCTGTTGGTGACATGCTGACCTTCATCCTAGACTCGCTCTGAGCTGCGGTAATACGCTTAATCTTGGTATCATTCGTGAAGTCGATTAGTTACATAAGCCAGTTGCCTGAGGGAATTCATCGTCAATCATACCTAGACGGTCATCACAATTGCAGCTCTATTGTTTACTGCTTGGCCAAGGATGAGATTCGCATCTAGCCAGGACTACACGAACACATATCGATGGTCTTCTACTCCTATCGAGTACGTTGACACTCATACCGTCGAAGCCAAGAGAAAATCCGCGCGTCTATTCTAGAAACATCTTACCATCCCTTCCCTATTCCTTTTGCTAGGTGAGAGATCAAGTAGTTTCCCGGTCTTCATTCTATATTGGTCATCATGAATCTCATTCAATCACGATCATCCGACCGTCCATTTCATCGTAAGCCCAATGACTATTCCCTTTGTATAGAGCAGGGGAACTGCACTTCCTAAGTGATCGCAGCTCTCAATCCTCCCACCGCTGCGCTGTCAATGATGGCTTCTTACATATACTAGTAGATAGGCCGGTAGATATATATCCACGACTTGAGCGCCGGCCTACATCAATTTGAAACTCAAGAGCACTCTTGACATCATTTTTCGCACCCACGATCTTCACATGGCTTATCACAACTCGAGAATCAAAGTAAAACGCTGCCGAAGGAGAGGGCATTCGGGGCCATCTAACGTACAATCCCGCTTACGCTAGCACAACCCAACCAATGATCTTATACGAATGGACGGATGCTGAGCCTCAGAGATTCCATAGCGCGGTAGTCCTTAGGGACAATAAAACCCCGATACCAAGCATTAGCAGTGTCAAGTGGAGATATCAGCTGCTCCAAGATGCGGGGACTTCCAGCTAGGCCGGGACGTGTAAGTGAGATCGCGCTCCGAGACTATAAGTTATAAGAAATGCCCAATCCTGCAACAAGGCCGACTTAGGAGGTTTCCTTTACTATGATCAAGTTCTAAGCTGTAGAAACTGCTAGTAAAACTCATAACAAATGTCCCGCCGTGAGACTCTAACCACCATCGACGTATCTATCTAGCCTGGCATCAATAGAGAGTATAAGGATCCATCATCCATGGCACCACCATTCAGGAATGAGCACATTGGTTCTCTGCTCAGGCCAAAGGCGCTCCTCGAAGCCCGAGCAAGCCTCGCCTCACCGTCGCAGATGTACTCACTAGACATCCCCCAGGCAGTCAAGGAAGCACAAGTCAAGGCCGTCAGCGACGTCGTGAAGGCGCAAATCGAGAAAGGAGTCCGGCCCATCACGGACGGAGAATATGCTCGGCATATCTACTACGGTGGTTTCTTCGGCAAGTCATTCCGTGATCTCAGGGCAAGAGAGAGAAAAGAAGAAGAAAGAAGAGAAAGAAAGATTGAAAAGGACTAACAACCAACACCAGAAAAACTCTCCGGCATCGAAGCGCGGCCCACGCTTCCCATCCCCGACGCCTTCCGGACAGACTTCCCCACCACCAAGAAACTCGCGCAAATGGGCGCCAAGACCCGCGCAGCCTGCATCTGCACAGGGAAAATAACCTACAGCACCTCCCCTTACCTCAGCGAATGGCTATCCCTAAAATCCAACCTGCCCCCAGACCTCTGGGCCGCCGCAAAAGTGACCCTCCCGGGGCCCGAGTACCAGCACATCCAGCTCAAGCCCGGGACGGCATTCACGCCGGAATCAGGGTACGCCTCCGACGAGGAGTACTTCGCGGACCTCGCGAAATGCTACGCGGCCGAACTCAAGATGCTCTACGACGCCGGCGTGCGCAACGTGCAAGTCGACGACCCGCACCTGACGTACTTTGCGTTCCCCGAGTTCGTGGCGGGGTGCCGCACGGACGGCGTCGACCCGGACGCGCTGCTGGATTTGTATATCCGGGCGCACAACAGCATACTCCAGGGGAAACCGGCGGACCTGCACGTCGGCGTGCACTTGTGCAGAGGCAACATGGCGGGCAGCGTGAACTGGGTCGAGGGTTCCTACGAGGATATCGCGCAGAAGTTGTTCCGTGGGACGGACTACGAGACGTTCTATCTCGAGTTCGACGACGTGGAGCGCGTGGGTGGGTTCGCGCCCCTGCGACACTTGCCGAGTGGGAAGAATGTGGTTTTGGGCGTCGTTTCAACGAAAAAAGCTGCGTTGGAGGATGTGGAGACCCTGAAGGGCATCGTGAAGAAGGCTGCTGAGACGATTGCTGAGGCGCAGGGGGTTAGTTATGAGGAGGCGCTGGATTGTCTTGCTGTTAGTCCGCAGTGCGGGTTCTCTAGTAGTAGTCTTGCGGGCGGCAAGGATATGACGGAAGAACTCATGTGGGCGAAGTTGGGATTGGTTAAGCAGGTTGCAGATGAGATTTGGGGATGAGAAAAGAGGAGCGTCTTGTCTTGTTAGTAAGGAAGATCATAAGTTTTGTATATAAGTGCAGTTGGGCGGACAATGTAAACTTCTCGATCATGATGACCTCGTGACCTTTGTAAATTCTAAGAGCGAAGACTCAGTCCTTTCTTGATGTATCCCTAGATTGAAGGGGTATCGTTGGTAATTTCATTGAACTCCCTACCTACTTAAGTAGACATTATTCCGATAATTTGTGCTGGCAAGCCGCATCTTTCGAAAAGGGCCGAAGCAGCAGGATTTTAGTTTTGTGCAATCACAATAAGATTGTTGGCGAGGTTCGCATGATCCACATCTTCCTCTGAAACAGAGCTTTTCCGAGCTGTAAGCGGTTGCAGCCTATTGTGAAATAACACCATTCTAAAGCGCATGACCTCCTATTCGCCCGAACGCCGTTTTTGAGTCGCAGAACCAGGGCTAGAAAAACATCATCGGCTGTCTCGACAGATTTTCTTATGGACACGCTCGTTGATTCTCAAACCGATAATTGACGGGGGAGTAAACCGTTCAGTTTTTGTCGCGGTGATCGCCGCCGATCCTCTCGAGAGCTTCTAACATAACGACGGAATTACCTCGAATGACCTACAATCAAGATCAGCTACAGGTGTCGAATAGCCCAAGGGGAATGGAGATTCATACAACCATGCCTAGCCGGACCTTCTCTCCGCCCTCTTTTTCCTCGACAGCATCGTCTAGGACAATGTTCAAGAAGACCTAAGAAATGAATAAGTTCGTGGCTCGATTCGCTTCTCGGGTATTGATAGGCATAGAACATACATCGTAACCGCGCAGGACTCCGAGGACTTTGCGACTCCCGTTGAGTTGGACGAACAGTCTCTTGTCGAGATACTTGACGAAGTTAGAAGGCTGTCTGGGCAATGCCTCGTAGATGTAGTGAATTGAACTCACCTTCTTGAGCTCTGGCTGTGCTTGAGGCATGTTATCAGTCGCTGATTAGGGGTGGAAGAGTAGTTTTGTGAGGTTTGCGACGGTAAGAGGAGGTTGGAAGTGGGAAGTTTAGCTGGAATGGTTGCTTGCCTTGTCTCAATAACACCCCAAAGGCGGCGGCAGCATACCTCTATTGCTAGGTAGGTACATAAGGTGTGATAAGATCAATAAACAGGGCTTATCGATAAAGATTTACCTTATCTCAGAGCTCCATCAGGTAACCAACCGCTGTAAGGGCAGGCGCATTCATTGACTTGAACAACAACAACAACAACTCCCGTCTTTTCTCATTTCTACCTCGATCAATGTGCCATTCACCCATAAAAAATCGCCCAGAATGAGTGCATTTGGAGGGAAAAGAAAAGCGCGCAAAATCACAATTCAAGACGAAGATGAAGCCAGTCCCTCCATCGAATCTCTGAACCCCCCACCAGAGGATCAAGAACCCGCTCTCCAACCGACCTTCAAGAGCCGGAAGCCACACAAGCAATCCTCGCTACGAAAGAGCATACTTCTAGACAACGCCGCAAAACAACAAGATGATGGTGAAACGACAGAAGATCAAGACGATGGGGGCGCACCTATACGAAGTCCCGTCGTGCGACCATCCGCAACAGCAGCCGCAAAAGCCAAGAAACGCCAGTCTACGAGTTCACGTCTCTCATTCGGCCCGGGCGAGATAGTCACAGCAGACAAGGATGATCATGAGGATTCTATGATACTAGGAGGCTCAGAAGTTCTCGCGACCCCAGTCTCTACTAAGAGGGGCGCATCGAAGAATCTACCTCTCGGCCGCCTGCCTCTCCCTAGGCGGTCTTTTGGCAACGAAGATGACGACCGCCCGCGGTATAGCAAGGAGTATCTCTCCGAGCTACAGTCAGCGACTCCAAATACGCCACAAGACCTCTCAAAACTACACATCACAGGCGAAGACGGGGAAGAAGATGAGATGTATCTCGACCCATCCGAGCTCGAAGGCGCCATGATCGTCGACACCACCACTTCTTCCTCTGCCCTCCCACTCACAATCAACCCAACATCGACAACAGCTGTCCTCACCGAGTCCGAAATTCGCGAAAAGAAAGACCGTCGCGCGCGTCTAGCATTACAACAAAAAGCCCACGGCGGGACCTCCGAAGACTTCATCTCCCTCTCCGATAACGAAAATGAACCACGCCGCGCCGGCGATTCCTATCTTACCGTGTTATCCCGACAATCCCACACAAAAGACAAAAATGACACGCGCCTCGTCCGCGAAGACGAAGACTTAGGCGAAGGCTACGACGACTTCGTCGAGGACGGCGGCTTATCTCTCGGCAAAAAGGCCGAGCGCGAAGCTCGCCGGCGTCACCGTGCCGAGATGGCTTCCGCTATCCAGGCTGCTGAGGGCGGAGAAGACGGTCATAGTAATCACAATCATAACGGTTTTGGAGGTGACGACGAAGACGATTCCGAAGCCGAACGCTTGGCAGCCTTCGAAGCGGCGCAGACCCGCGCTGGCATGGACGGGTTAGCTGAAGAGAGAGCGGCGCAGCAGCGGAAACGGATGGGCATGGGGAGGGACGGCGTGGTTCCCATACCGCCTAAGATTACCCCCCTGCCGGACCTTAGTGTCCTCGTCGAAGCCTTCAAAGCACGTATGGCGCAGAAGGAAAGCGAGCTGCAGCGTGTGAAGGCTAAAGTCGAGGAACTTAAGGCCGAGAGGCTCGAGATCACGAAGAGGGAGCCCGAGGTCCAGAGGCTGTTGAATGAAGCTGGAGAACGGTATCGGGCTTTGATGATGCCTGGTGGTGCTGGTGAAGGTGTAGGAGGAGGGGGTGAAGGTGGTGAGGGAGGTGAAGAGGGAGATGGAGGAGTTATCGCGGCTGCGGCGAGGACCCTTGTTGATCAGATTATCAGCGGTGATGTTGGGACGCCGGGTGAAAGGGGTCTCGAGAGCCTGGGGACGACGCCTGTGAGGCAGAGGACGCAGATGGAGTTATAAGTGTGAGCTACAAATAGATAGGCAGAGAGCCAGTTACAAGAAATCGAAATGTGATACCCCCTTTTTCCATCACTGCTTTTTAATGCCAAAAAAAAAAACCAAAAAAAAAAAAAAAACCGGCTAAATCAAATATTACAATAAAAGGTTATGTTCAGGTATTAGGAGTATACGAACACATGGATAGTGTCATAATGGCCGTCCGACCAAAGTAGATGGATATTGATATTATTGAGGTGGGTTGTCATATGAAGCTGAACACGCAAACTCCCACTGAGGAAGATGTGAAAGGTATCCGAGCAGCCCTACTGCACCTACTTTTTCGACATCGTATTCATCGCACTGCAGACTTGTCCGCGGTGTTACCCACGACTCCCATGTCTATTCGGAGTCAAATGACTGTCGAAGCGAGTCAGTGTAGTATCGCCCGGGCTTCGAAAGCCATTCACACATCATATATATACCATTTATTTCCTTCGTACCGCTTAGCACTCTCAAAAATGTCATAGTGAGAATGGTTTGAGTCATGCACCTGATAGTTGAAACTCACTATCCTGACCAGTCACAACTTGCAAAAGTCATAACATTCTGTACGGCAAGGTAAACCAGTAAGATGCATATAATTTGACTGACTTGTTCGACGTCATCCCCTCTAACTGATAATATAAAACGAGATAAAAAATATAGAGTACTTGCCGCCTCTGATCTTCTTTGCCTTCAAGTGTACCTTTGACCCTTTTCCCTTCCCGACCAAGAGAGGAAAGGAGATCAGGTAAGTAGGTAGATAATGATTATTCCCACAGCTAGCTTGTTGAACCTGAGCCGTAGACCTCACAGCTTTCTTATATCGATACATGTTAATACACCGGGAACCTTTCTGCGATCATGCTTGTACGCTTCATGGAAGCCAAATCCCATCGACACGAAATGGTTCCCTTCCTTCCGTCCCCTTTCCGTGTAGCGAGAAGGATAAGTGACACCTGCTCAACTCGCAGATCCAACAGATCCTCCACCTGATAAACGCCCAACTTCCCGCTTCTCTTTCCACCCTTTTACTTCGACCGCGAAACACCCGCCCCGATAACACCAGGCAGTTTCTCCTCGCCCACACTAAACAGCAAGTTAATAGAGAAGGCAACAGTACCGACCAGCGTAACGGTCAAGCCGACAAACAACCAAAACGGTGTGCTGATATCCTTCTTCTGGCAAGCGCTGCCGCCCCAGTTGGTAGTCTGGATGAGGCCGGTCTTGGTCGTGGCGCGCGTCTCCTTGCACTGGCAGAAATAGCACGCGGACTTGGCGGCGCTGCTTGAGAGACCACCGTCACCTTCGCTGCTGGGGTACTTGTTGACGCAGACGCCGTGGTCGGAGCACGAGTTTGTGCCGGATTCGCATGAGGATAGGCTTGTGAAGCAGGCGGGGATGGGGCCTGTTTTCTTCTGCGCAGCTGGGATGAAGGTGTCGGTGGTGTCGTGCGTGGACTCGACAAAGGTCGTCTCAGAAGCGGTAGTGTCCTCGTCCTCGGCCATGATGACTTTCTCGCTGCCTTTGAATTGGCGACGGCGGAGCTCGTCTTCTTCGTTTGCGGGAGTGGGGTCGAGGAAGACGATTGTGGTTTCCATTTCGCCGTTTAGGGCGTGCGCTTTGAGGGTAGCGAGGTTTATGCTGAGTTGGCTGATTATTTTGCTATCCTATTGTTTAGAAAGAATGATGTTAGTGAGCGGTCTTGAGGTCGCTAGCCGTTGTGAAGTTCACTCCTTTCCATCCGTCGAGTAGAGTGAGGAGGAGAGTGAGATATTCGTTTACCTTGGTCGCATCGTAATGCAGGTACTGAGTGTTTCCATCCCAGCACTTTGTATTGGTGGGGTTTGTGGCGGGCCCAAAGGCACACTTAGAGCTCGTCTCAGCAGGTAAGCTGTTGAGACCTGAGGACTTGAATGCAAGAGGCACGCGCGGTATAGCAGCCTTTAGTTGCTTCTGCTGGTTGGGTGTCTTGACGCCGGAGAAGGCGATGACGAGCTGCTTCGGTTCGTTGTATGTGCCATCGCTAAACAGGGGTGGTGACGGCTTGCCGAAGCTAGTGATATAGGAGAGGGCATCGTCATCTAGCGACTCTTCTAGCTGGGCGAGAGTGGGATCTGAGCTCAGGCGTTGCAACAGAATGGCTTGGGCGACAGGGTTTGGTATTGAGGGAGGCGATGGTGATGAAGCTGTGGATTGCTCGGTTCGGCGGAGCATGTATGTTTCGGCATATGAATCGGTGGCAGTGGCGACGCTGGCCAGTGCCGGTAGGATGAAGCTGTTGAGCTTCATGGTTGGTTTTGGTGATTGCGCTGCTACTGTGGTTGATGCTGGTCAGAGTGGGATGTTTGAGCAGCTGGTGATGCTTGAAGATAACGTCGTTGGCATTTGATGAAGCTCCGACCTTATTAGGTTACTTCTTAGGTACCTTCTACGGATAATCCTGGTAGCCTAGAGGGGCCCCACAGTACATCATGTATGTATCATCCAGGTAGGTACATACATGTACTCATCCCTCAACAAGGCTTTCCATCTCTTGACAAGCAAGAGGAGGTAGTATCATAGAATCGTCGTCTGGTGTACAATAATTTCAAAATGTGACATAAAACCCTGACTACCAATTCTACTCGTACAATGTACATGAAATGGGCTGTATTGGCAAAACACACTTGCGGCGTACAGTAAATACCTAGGCACATGTATGTAGGCAGATGCATGGTATTGATAAGGTACCTAGGTAGATAGCCAGTCAGCCCTGAGATGTTATCGATAGAAGTGGTACATCGATGTCCGATCAGTGATTCTAGAACATCCAACGATTCCAAACGCCTTGTATTCCGTATGCACCTGCCTCATGCAACATCCCTCTCTCTTCCATTTCACTCCGCCCGACTGCCATTATGTCCCATCTGCCACGCAGATAATATCTCTAGCATACCGCTGTTTTTTCGAGTCAAATCGACGACAAACAAACCCTGCTTGCGCACAACTCACCCGAGTCCCGCAGCCAGCCGCCGGCTTTGGGCGCGCCAAATTCCCCTACCCGCCATGCTCCGACAACTCTTTCGTGGTCGGCAAAGAAATGTCCTCCAAATAGCCAGGAGATCTAAGCCTGTCGCTGGTCAGCCCGCACCTCAGGTTCTTCGCATACAACATGTGCGATTTAAGAATAGATTCAGGGCAAGGTATGCTGTCAACCCGCACTCACAGGGCAAACACTCAACATCCATGTGCCTAACTTTCCTTTCTACCTAGGAATTTCTTCATCGCCGCCGGTGCCTACTATTTCTGCTACAGTGTCCATACAACCATCCTCCACAACTTCATGCGCAAAGTGGATGACCTGGACGATGCCGACGACGACGACGAAGAAGAAGACGATGCCGAGGATGACGACGAAGTTGACCAGAGCGAGCTGTTCTTCTTCCCCTTTCCCGGTACCACCAAAGAAGTCGAGTCCCCGCCATATCGCTTCAACGATCCCGAGTGGCAAGCCTTTATAAAAATCAACAAAAATCCCGAGGTCATGAAGTCAATACGAAGTACCTCCTCCCAAATGCCACCCCACCACCTACAACAAATCCGCTGACCCTTCTGATTCTAGACGAGCTTGCCGAATTATCACGTATTGCTGTTCAGAATTCCTTGCCTCCCCAGAGTCTCGGAGATCTCAAGATCAGACAACACTGGCTCACTATCCAATACCCTTATAAGCCCTCGCCCACATTTGTTCGCTCAGGGTACGTTGACTTCCTTCAAGGCTGAGCCTTCCGCGCTTACCATATCTCAGCATCTCCATCCGCGATGACGGATCTTTAGAATGGCTAGATCACCTTGTAGATTCAGACGTTGTCTTCAAAACGCAGCACGCTCTCTGGCCTTCCGCCCTTGTCACCTCGCTCTGGACCTTCTCGACTGCCTTGCTTAAACAGAATACGAATGCCGTCGCCAAGTCTATTGGCATGGACGTTCAAGAAACTCCAGCCCGGTTGGGTGGTATTAAAGATCAACAGCCATTCAAGAAGACTCAAAAGACCCCCGAATCCGACCCTCCCGCTACTCCACCTCGTCAGGATGAGACTTCCAGCACCGATGCCCCTCTGGAAAAGACCACCAGCGCTGCCCCCGGCACCACGACCACACCTGAGGCTGTAGGCGGAGGCTCAAAAATGGGCAACATCGTCCCGCCCGCTCCATCCAAGGCGAAGGAGATCAAAGATCAGCAAGTGATACGCGCAGCCAGTGATCATTTCAGTGGCCCGATGGATGTTCTCAAGAAGAAGTTAGTCGAAACCTGGAGACGACCCAAGTCCTACCCGCCAAGGGGCGCCGTGTACGTCAGTGGTCTCGTGGAAATCAGCACAGCACGTGGTTTCGTAATAATAGATGCACGAGCGTGGTGGGATCCACAAACCAAGAACTTTGTCCCCAGGACCATGCAATTTGGCCTGAGACAGTACCTCCCGAAGCAGCAATCGCCACGTCGATGATAGAAGACGAGACGAAACAGAAAGACAGACTGACAAAACATACGTCAGAGAGAGATTGATATCGGTATATTAGGATAAGATAAAGTGTCACGGCGATGATTATCCCCCCAGAAGTGTTTGAAAGAAACTTGGTATACTATTACTTACCTGTTTGCTTGCTATTTATCACGAGAAAGGGCGTTATGGCGGAGCAAAAAAGGTATAGCATGGCATGGCTACGGCGCCGAGGTGTGCCGGAGGTATATTATGGTTTATTCAGGTATCGAAATGGACCCTCAAGGAAAGAGAAAGGAAGCGAATGGCAACCCGCCCCAATCCCAATTCAAATGCGGTCTCGATTCTCCACTGCCAATCCGTTATTTTTTTTCGTTCCAAGCCTGGCATTTATTTTGCTTTCCACAATGAGCGCTTGATGCGAGAAAGACGAGAGGAAGAGAGGGAGACCAACACACAGTACACACTTGCCACTATTTTTTGTATAGAGATACCATAGACCCCAGCGGATGGGAAAGGGAACGGAGCCTACCTGGATGAATACCTATGGGGCCCGAGTTTCGTGTGAGCGTGAAATATTATCTGGTTTTTGGACTTTGATTTTCTCGTTTCGTCTTCTGTGATATGATAAAAGGATCAGAATCATTGAATATCATGAATGGGCTGTAGTATATGAGTAGTATGAGATGCTAGGATTAAACATTATAAGTAAGACGTCTTTAGGTATCTACGGGTTATAACATTTTCTTCATCTGAAGGTTAGCTTAGGAGTAAGCAAGCAAACAAGTAAACTCATATTCTTCGCAAACACCTTTGTGTGGGAGCAGATTGACATCAATGAGTGGAAAGAACTCATCACATCCCAGCCCACAGACGAGAACAGTTACTACCACTACAAAGATGGAGAGGAGTCGGTCGCGCTCAAACCGGCTTAGATCAGACCTTCTCAGAAGACATGGAACGCCTTTACCGCTGAAGATCGGAAGCATATCATGACTGCTCAGCATAAACTCCTAATGATTATGAAACGCATTCTCCGCCTCGACGACCATCAGTATAAAATTCGTTTGCCTGGCTTGTATAATTATCCACACACTACTTCCGCTTCCACTACAAACAGGACGCTCATTGATTCCTGTGTGCCACAGAAACAACTACAAGCTTCTGTTTGCCCTCCGATCTCTCCTTCACCATACCTCCAAGATAGAGATCCTATCTTACCGGCAGCCAGTGGTGCAGGAGAACATAGAAGGAAGCACTACCCAATCTTGTTCTCGAAGATCAACTTCGCCCGTAACCGGTATCTGTGAGGGGGTTCCCCGCAAATTGGTTGCCAAACTAGATGGGGGTTCAGTTGACTACAGTGCGTGTATGGGCCTAGCTCGCGTTGCTCGAGGGCCGTCATCTTCACCTTGATGGTCGGAGAGCCAGAATCCTATCACATCTGACAAGAAGCCGCCGCCGGCAAGGGAATGGTGAGCTGAGAAAGCAGAAGCGTGGGCGCTGTTCTTGATCAGCCAGCTCACCAACAAAGCACGGCGTGCAGTCTTTTTATCTACGTTGATTTGGTTTACAAGCTAGTTGGATATGGCAAACAGCTAATCTGGAGTAATTGGCTTGCTAATCAACGAGGAAAATCTCAAGAAACGGTCTTAGTTATGTTCAGAGCGGATGGGCCATCACGCCTCAGATAGGGGTTAGAACGTGTTTGGATAGCAGGCGAATATAATTCGAATAGTCGAGTTATAACATTGTTATTTGAAACAATCTCATGTCCTCCATATTAATACTTAGACTACTGACACTGGTTCAAGCCTTTATGCAGAGTTCTAGCACTCTTTGAAATCTGGTATGACTTACTCATGCAGAGGCAATACTAAAGCCTACTTCTTCTATTATTCAACAGGCAATACCAGAAGAATATCACCTCTCGAGCTGAGATTCCTTTGTAAGGCGGTCGCCTCCAAATTATCTAATACATAAGAACGATGCTTTGCTGATGGTGTTCATGGGAAATGCTACATGTGTACGATCAAATCGACAAGACCGGTTTGATTGGAGCCTCCGGGGAAGATAGGCTATCAAGTGAGCCCTACCTCCTTTTGTAGACTTCATCATGTGGTAATTTCTACGTCGTGTGGGACCACTGCAGACGCATCACGGAGGTAAAAGGCAGAGGATTCCCCTCAGTTTAGGGAGCGAATGAAATACCGCTTGGAAGTGAATTGCACTGCTTTCGACGTCACTGGCTGCCACGAACTCAACATCCAGAGCAGTGTCAGGGGGGCGAGGGCGAAGACAACATGGGCAGATATGGGACGGAGAGGGAAGGCGGCTGGTCTTGATCGGTCGGTACCGGTAATTGGTGACAGAGGAGGCTTGCATTCATCATCCATCCACGTGTAGGCAGCGGCCCGGGGGGCGCTTGAGGTTCAGAAACTGCTGGTAAGGAGCTGTTACCGATGGTTAGCTCCACGCTCGCCGTCCAGGCTGCGGTGTTAATATAGTTGGCTGCGGACTTGCGAATTTAGTATCTACTTCATCGGAGCGGATTTGGGCTGTTCTCGGAGTGAATAAGCCTGCTATTGTTCTCCGAAGTAGGGTTGAATCACACTTGAAGATCAAGCAAATATAACTCTGTATTATCAAGCTACAACGAGGTAAATCGGAGGGAGTTTTGCCAATAACAGTATCCTGAGTGTTTATAAATTATCTGTTCTAATATTGACGTTAATGTCAAGATCGAGAGGGGGCTGCAGCAGCTAATACAGATGGGAAGGGAGATCTAAAGATGGGAGTTAGCGAGGGTCGGGAGTTCCTTTTCGAGGTATTCGGTATTGTGACCATTTTTTGTTGAGTTTGTCTCTTCTGCTCTTCATCACGATTGTAAGTTCCACTAATGGCGCTTGCCAATCGCTGGGTCATGGTAACGCAGGGTTGTAGGAGAGAACTGAGTTTCTAAATCTCCTGGCTGCACTGTTTTTCAGAGATTCCACGTAATCGTCCCTCTTGCTTGATCAGAGCAATTAGCTGGGTGTTACCAACTCATACGTGACATGCAAGCCTTCAGAAAGGTCCAAATACTTGGTTGAAACAACGATAGAGCGTGGTCCTCAGTGGCAGAATGCTGGGGGAGGCACGAATTCATGACCTGATGGACAGTGTTCCATTTGAGTACGCACGAGCTGAAATTCATCTTCACCGCCGACTAGAAACACTTTGAATATAGTATACAGCCTAGCTTGTCTAGTTGCGTTTATGATGTTGCTAATTCTAGGGGTATTGTGTAAGTATATGCTTTATCGCGTAGAAAGCACTTTCTGGTATAATCGTTACGGACTTAACATACTTAACAATGGTATGTACCCTTACATCTCCATTGTCATGTGGGATACCTAGATAAGCCATCATTGTATCATTATGTTTTAGATATTCGAATAGTAATTTCTATATCTATTCCGCATAACCTATTAGTTTTCAACACACTTTACTTACATGCATACTCAATTAGCCAGGTCTTCCTTCTTGTGTTAGCCTCCATGTAGCAAAAGATGTAACTGTTGCTGCTTTCACCGTGCCATATGTTGTACCTCAATATGAAAGAGTTAGTATCGGAGCCTTTGGAACTAGAAACTTCAATACCCAAATTGAGAGTCCCCTATACCTCATTTGCCCCTCTAGAAGGGGACTTCCAAGCGAGTTGCTTCAGTACGCGGTTCCTACCTGGATGCAGCAGGAGAAGAGGGAGAATGGTGCAAGAATCTTTTCACAAATTTCAATCAAGAAAGGTCAAGCAATTTTGAAGATAATCAAGGTGAGTGATAATGGCGAAAACCACTTAGTGATAAAGAGCGTATGAGCCCTCTACAATGTGAGGACCAGCGATAATCCAAGGAATAAAGAGAAAAAAAAAGGCCTGACCATCTTGTCAAAGGCACCACTACACGATGCAACCGACGGCAATCCCCTATAGCTCCTCAATTCGGAGTCACCCTGTTCCCAATCTTAACTGCCTACCTGAAAGTGTCCACATCAGGCTTTCCCGTACAATGCGACCCTACTAAGAAACCCCATACTCGACATTATTGTCAGCACACACATTCTATCTCTTGTTGCTTACTACTTTCGACAAAAGAGTGTCTGGACAAGGAAGAAAAGAAGAAAAGGGAGCGATGCGCTCTCGAGCGGTGATGAAGCTTTCAAGAAGGACCAGATGTGCTTTATCCAACTTGTAGCCCATCCCAACACCCCAATTTGGTTTGTTTCAACGCGAAAGCCCAAAGCGCCGCCCTACACGATCCACCATGTTATTCACTTCATCGTCGAATCGTCTTTGTTCTGTGGTCTTTTGAGACTCCTCAAAATCCACAATCATAACACGATTCTCGCCACTTTTGTACAGCAGATTCCGCAGCACAGTATCACAGTGAAGAACACCTCCCTTATGGACTTCACTTAATGCTTGACGGGCAAGATCGGTAATGTTTTTTGGTGTGCTAAGGCCCTCTAAGTCTAGAGGCTCTCCACTCCAGCTGAGGGCCAAAAAGGAGACGAGCTGACGATCATGATAACGAAATGGAGGGTCCAACTTTTCCTTGCCAATGCATACGGGGACATATTGGCCTTGGATACGTTGGAGGTGATCATATATCCCCTTTTCCTTCTCGAAGCGGCTTAGATCCTCTTCCTGAAAGCATTTGGCGATCACAGTATAATGACCAAGCTCCAACGGCACACGGACCTTAAATAGTGACCCCGTCGATCCCTCTTTGAGGGCCATGACATTCTCGGTCGATGCCGTTGACAATTGTTTTGCTATGGACTGCAACAAGTCGGACGCTTTAATCTTTTTGCCCACTGATTTGTGCTTGGTGAAGTTAGGGCATCCACTGTCCGTGTCGTGGTCGCCTCCCGCTATTCTGGCTAAGCAGGCATGGGTACATTGAGGTTGGCTTTCCATATCTGTGATAAAAGCCTGAAGCTTAAGGCTTGGAATAACTTCAACTTCAAAGCCGGTTTTCAAGGGGTATCGAGTGCCTTAATTCCTCTTCTCATAGCCCAGATACATTCATTCTCTTATATTCGGGCTATGGCTCTCAACTAGAGCTATCGCCCCTCAGGCTGGAATGTCCATCTGTGGTCTTTGGTTATGTTCTCACTTCATGGGAATGTATACGTACCGGGCCTCGTCCCAACTGTCCTCCGGATGGGCGATATCCATTGCTACGTGCTTACGGATGCGTTCTATGCATTCCGATAGTCTAGCTTTCACAACCGTGATCTGCCGTCGAGGTGGAAGTTGGTATCGTGTCTGTTCCTTGTGCTTGCATTCCAATCTGAGGCCCTTGATGTTTAGCATTCTCCTCGCCATGTCAGTCAACCCCTATCATCATAGTCAACCGCCGCCCAAACATGACCAGGTGCGTCCGAATCCGTCTTAACCATTCCTTAGCATGTTTGGCTGTGTTTCATGCATTCCGATTGCCTGACCGTAATGACTATGGTCTCTGGTCGTGTTCGTATCGCCGACGCTTGCGTTCCATGCCAGAAGCCCTCGGTTCGTAGGCATCCTCCCGATATATGTATTACACTCGATAGTGTGCACAATGAACCGAAGTTTCAACATCAAAAATGTGTGTCTGAACCCGTTTTCTGCATTCCTCACTGGGGCCGGATGCAGATGTGTTCATTGTGTCAGAATGCTGAGCATCAGGGATCTCTGATGGTACGGATCGATAAACGTTGCTAATCCTTGTTACTGCTATTGGTACATCATGTACTAGAGAAGACCATGTTTATGACATCCATGAATAAAATGGTAGTAAAGCCTTCAGGGTGTCTGTAGCGAGTCGTGTGTGGTACAGATACCCCTCATCGATCGTCACTTTGTGTATATTGCTCGTAGGTAGCCCAAGGGAAATAGTCCGTGGGCAGCGTCGCCATCTTTGTCCTACCTGTTACCCTAATGTGCAAACTAGAGTATCAAGTGACTTGGCAAAAGCAAACATCGTTCATTATCGGGTATAATGCCACCCACCCCTTTCGACAAGTCCGACCTAGTCGAGCTTGGTGCGTCGAGATCCTTTTTCAATCTGTCACAATATGAAAAATTGTAGTTGAGGGAGAAAAGGGGGGTTAGGAATCATGGCATAAACTGGAGGTTTCCGCGATATTTATCTGTCAAACGAGATCATTCTTGGTGTGTAAACGGAGTATTGTAGTAATAGCTGCCGTCTTAGAGTACAGAAGAGGTGAATGTATCAAGAACAGATCTGGGAGTGTCTCTTATAGGGCACGAAGGACAGACTTGTATTGAGCGAATCAAGTAAGCTAACTCACTGCACCCAATGGGCTCTGGACTGGCGGGCTGAGGTAGGCTTAGTCCAGGCCAAAGGTACTCCCAAATACCACCTTGGGCATTCCTGGCGGCTACTGGCTTCGGCTAGGTGAGTCCTTTTTGTGGTACAGCTGCTACAATATTTCCCATCAACGCGCCATCATATTATCCAAGAAGCCATTTTCTACAAAGCCTTCTGTTCACAAGAAAACGACTCTGATAATCACTTAGGGCTGCTCTTCGTGGGCTCCCTTACCAAGACATCATCCAAAATCATACACCCGCGAGCTTGGATATTTATGCAGTACGCCGTCACAAACATCGCGTCTACGATCTTAGTCTTGTCCGCCTTGACCAACATCACTATCATCAGCGCATTCGACATCGGGTTTGCCGAATATCCCTCACGCTGTCTTTTTGAATGTTCCCTGAATTAAAGGAGGCGTCATCAGGAACAATTGCTCAAGTTCCAGTTGCTCGCCGTCCAATAATTGAGGACAAACATTCTCATCTTGACTGTCAGATCGTAGCCAGTCAAGTAGGGCTTCAAAATGGGTTGTGTAGTAGGGGAACCAATAACACAGAAGTTCTCGCAGCGTCATCACGTAGGTATGGTTCTTTAACCGATTTGTCAGACTCGAGTTACTCTCTAATAGCACCTCGATCACTGCTTTCTCGAGAAAAGTCCGAAGCTTGAGAAAAGTGTCTCCTAGCCAATTCAGAAATTGATTGACATGATACTCTTCCTCTTCATCAGGGCCATTTGACGGAGAATATTCATCAGGCTCGCTTCTGACGACAGGGCGTAGTGGTCCGTATTCGTCATGTAAATGTCCCAGATCATAGTATAGTACTACTCCCGGATCTGCGTCATGCCGGAGACACCAGTCTACCAGTTTCCCTGGACACCAGCTGGGCGGGAGTTGGCCTGCGAGTGATTCAAAAAGTATCAACTCCCAGAGGGTGAAACAGGAGGAAGCAGATGGATAGTATAAGGCATTCATATTTAGGCCAAGCAATATAAAGTCATTCATGACTTCAAAGAACTGAGTTTGAGTGTAGACGGCCTTGATTACCACCCAAAAATCACCAAAGCCTCTCAAAGCGGCAGTATGGTATATCGCCAGTGGCTTGTGCGAACTCATCTGCTTCTCTTGGCTTCGCTGAAAATACTCCGCAAACCCAAATGTGACGCAGAAGCGAACGACAAGACTTTCGGGATCAATACGCGACGCTTGCTCAAGTGGCTCTGAGTTCCGATGCACTTCTGATAACACACCCTTCAGGCCATCAAGGAGGCGACAAACGCTTGGGGAAGAGTGATAACCTTCAACCAGAGCTTTATGAAAGTACAAAAGGAATATGTAGCCTGACGGGAAGACGTGAAAGGGGTTGGGGGGCTTGCTGAGATATATCAAGGAAAACAAGCGGTCTGCTTTGGTATTGCGGACCTCACTGACGTCTCAATGAACGTTTGGTGCTGCTGAATAGTGGAGTAAATTCAATAGATCGAGATACAGACCCAGCTGGCTTTGGCATTTCTCAAGTCGACTTTCGAGACTTTGAACTTGACTCTTCTTCACTTCCGTCTTTAGGACCGTTTTGAAGACGCCCCATTTGGACTTTGGGTTCTTCGGACGCAAACTCTCAAATTCTGAGATCAAGAGCTTTGACATGTCGACACATTCAGCTGCTAAACATTCAAGATCTGCTTTGGTAACAGGGCGATTCCCAGGTAGCAGACTCGTTACAATCGCTTGACAACGCTGTGAATCCATTTCCAAATCCGGATCTAGGGTGCCCAGGTCACGGAGTTTTTTCACATTTCCAACAACTTTGTACCCATATTCGATAAACAGAAAGATGATTGCAGCAACGCCTAGAGCGGCAAGACTCTCCATGATGCATTCCAATGTGTTGTGAATAAATTTTGTTGTTTCAAAATTTGAGAAAGGACAGAAATCGAAGACCAGGCAGCACGAAATATCTTGATGAGGGGTGCATGAGACTAAGGAAGTTCGATATGCATGTTGAATCTAACACCTGCACAGCCATACATGAGGTTGTTTAGCCTATTTAAACTTGAAGATCCTAGTTGTTCGGAAGACCTTTAAATGTTGAGCACTACTTTGAAGTATATTATATGGAAACTTTAGCAATTTTGTTAGTTTGAAAAAGCCCATATGGCCGCACAGTCGTGAGAAGTCAGCAGAGGTTCTCATGCTAAGTTATTAGTATGCCATAGTATATAATTCATCATCTAACACATTTCTTAGTTGGATTGGTGTTTTTCTATTGTTTTTAGGGGACTTCTAAAGTTCAAAAACATTATACAACCCACCATTGTTATAAAGCCCTTTCTGCAGCATAACATCATCGTGAAGGATTTCCTCCTTAGGACTTGACTTAATATTTTGCAAGCTTAAGAATACATACTGCTTTGAGTAGCAATGATTTCTTGTTAAGAGGCTCTCCCATTAAGCTAAAGGCTGAAAAGGAGACTAGCTATCAGCTTTGACAGCCAGAGATTTCTAGGTGAGAATTTATCCTGTAACTAAGAGATCTCCAACATGAATGAATAACAGCTTTTGGTACAAAGACAAATCTATGCGAAATTAAGAAATCTTTCTTTTGTTAGTAACACTTTATACCCTAGGCCCAGAATAAGCACCAAATAATACTATCAAGAAAGCAAAAGTTGGGAAATCCTATTTTTGAATATATATTTTAAAAAAACCGTTCCAAGAAGATATTCCCATCAAGCCCATGGTGAAACAGGTGATGCATATCAATGTTAATACCCATAGATCGCTTGCCAATAACATCAATATTAAGTATAAAGGCACAGTAGATAGTCTAGTCACCTTTGGCCTACAATGTTGCGTCATCTTTGCATTACCTTGCATAAACAGCACATAATGGCGTCTTTCATTTTGTCTTAACATCAAATCAAGCACAAAAACATGTGTATGTATAAAGGCGCGACTGTCATCACGCCGGACTGTGATTTTTGCTACCCAGCGGCAGTGACAGACCGAGGACTCATCGACATGATGAAGAAGTTCAGCGGCCACCATTTCGAAGACGTCAGTCTCATGCGCACGGCATTAAATCTCCGATGCAACTGATTCCGCCGATAGGAAATATTATGCCTGTTGCTTTGAACAAGCCTACAAAGGAGCCAAAGTGAGCGATTGCACGGGGCTCCGTTCCCTCTATCTCAAGCTAATGTTATGTAAATTCCTAAGCAAGTTGTTCTCACTATGTCCCATGACCCACATGTTCATTGACGCTACGTCCCTTCATGGCCTTTATTCTTACTACCACGGCGTATGTGTTTCCGCTATCGCTATGTAACACCGCACAGATATTATATTAAAACGTAACTTGCCGCCTAGAGAGCGTATCCATGGAGCACTAAGCACTTCCGATATAGATAAGATAATTCTAAGAACTGTCCATTACTTAGTGAGGGCTCGCCATCACTTGTGATTGCCTCAGACTGGTGTTCAACAGGGGCTTGGATCACACTCTGGGTTGATCTGAGGCAGTTAGCCCTGTTCATTACCGGAACGCCAGTTGAATCCCTCGCTTCAAAGGGGATTAGAACCATAAGAGTAAGATCGCTGAAAGGACAAGAAAAACTATGCTTCGCCCAAAGTCAACCTTTCAGCAAATACCGTTGATAATCCATCTTTTGGATGAAATCAGGGCGACATATCCTTTCCGTATACCAGCTTAGTGAGGCGTCCAGAATGTCTTTGTGCGCCCACATCATTTGGAGAACAATGGACTAGTGGCTTCTACATCAAGTGGTCTTTTAGAAATGGCGGTGTCGCGTAAGTCGAAAATATGACATATTTAAAACAGATCGCTGTCTCATAGTACGTCGATTATCTGTTGAATATCTCTGAGCACTCGCACACGTGACTTTTGATCATCTCAACATTACCGAAAAAGAGCCATCTTACACGAGAGTACAGCTGGATTAAGCTCGGCCCCGACCTTCTCATGGAGAGCGAGCAAAGGTACCAATTGATAGAGCCATCACTTATTATGCTCTAACTAGATCGCATGAACTTGTCCGGGAAGAAAAGCGTGGATACATTCCTTCTACATGATGAATTGACGTAAGGTCACCAAGAATTGTAGATGGACTTGCATTTGAAATGAGATTCTTCACGTAAACATGTGCAAGTATAATAATTGATTCTTCCGCAAGTGACTATTATTATAGGCAATATTCGCCGCTCATTCAAGATGCAATTGTTCGTAGTAAGTGTCTTAAACGGGTCAATAGTATCTTGATAAGCTCCAAATAGTATCATCATGAACTCCGACGATGTCTCGCTACTTTTGGGGTGAAACCTTTCGGTCTGGTCTGGAGCCTTCTTCCATTCGTGGTCATTGCTTACTATTTGATTCAAGGGGCTCGGCTTACCTAGTACTTAGGGGTGAGCACGTTTGTGATCTTTAGAAGCCACACATACCTCATGGAGATTGTTTGCTGCAAGTCTTTGGTGATCTTAGTAAGGCATAGCTAGCATCGTACATAAAGGTCCAAGGGTGATTTGTCGTCATGCACTATTCAATTTTTCGAGATTGAGTGATCCGAGGTAGACTCTTAAGGAACTGCCTTAAGTGCCGATTGAGTAGCCGTTACTCGTTCTTCTTGAGAAGCCTGCGTCTGTATAGCCGCCCCGTTGGAGATTTTCGTATGAATGGACTTCTTTATGCATACGAAGCATAATCACCTGCATCTCCGCCGGTATTTGGGGATAGTGATGCAGCGTCTTTCGCCTCTTCTTGTGGGACCCTGTAAGTCAATTGCATACATGAGTAGATGAGCGTTTATCGGCCACATATCAATACGTAGAGATCTCTACCTCTCTAGAGGGTTTTTTCATCTAACCCTTCCCCTAGACATAGTCCGACTATATGTATCACTAATGTCAACAAGTAAGTTTAAAGTCACTAGTTCAGGCCCATCGTCATCCCCAGATTCTGTTCCCCCCGGCCACTAGTGCGGAGGAGGCGGGGAGTTCGCATCACAGTTTACTCTCATGCTGCCGCAGCGGAGTCCGCATCTTTTATAATAGTCGGTTATAACCCCGAGAACATCGCTTGAGAAAGAAGACTCGCCTTAGTGTTGAAATCAATACCCTTATAAGATCAAAAAGCTTCTTCTTTAGCATCTCAACGACAAAGTACAGATCTACCGACACATTATCTCTCCATCTGTTCACTTCTACATTCCATATTCATCCTGATTTTGCTATCTGGACCACCCCACACACTCGAGAGGAAGAAAGCAACCATGTCCTGCACCATTCTCCTCATAAAAGGTTCGAACCTAGAGCTCCTCGAGACATGAGAGCCGCATATCTACGGGCATACAACACTTGATGACGTCCTCTAATCAGTAGAGTCGCAAGAAGAGAGTCTCGGGTAATGATTCAAGATTTTCAGTCGAACCACGAGGGCACAATCGTGCACCGGATCCAAGAAGGACGAGGAGTGGTCGACGCTACCATCTCGACGCTACCATCATCAACCCTGCAGGATTCACATACACCAGTGTAGCAATCCGTGACGCATTGCCCACAGTCGACATCCCATTTGTCGAGCTACGTGGAGGTACCACTCGTACTTCCAGGATAAGCCTACCGCTGTTATCTGTGGGATGGGTGCTTTTGGGTATACTGCTGCCATTGAGTTCGCCGCGAAGCATATGAAGATTAAAGAACCTGCTACTTGATTGACATCATCTTTCTTGTTCCATCCCTAGGAGGTTATGGGACCTTTATTGGCTTGCCCAAGCTTGCCTACCGAAGTGACAGTTTGTAGCCTGTAGAAATAAGCAAAGATGGCTCGAAGTGGTTCCTATAAACAGTTCTACTTTGTTTCTAAGTCCGTGTTGGACGCTTATTTTCACATGAGTAAATCCATGGCTCCATCTTGTTGCGCCGTGAACTCCGACCAACAGGAGTCCCGAGACCGGCGCTTACGGAGTAATAAGCACTACCGATTCATGGTTTTGCTCGGGCAATCCGGTCCCCACCGGTGCCCCGACCAGGGGCAAGGAGAAAAAAGATCTCACATTACTGGTTCTGAAGAACACTTAAGTAGTCTTTCTAGCAGACTTTGTGCGACTTCGTAGACAAGTATTTACATTGATGAGATGCAGCTCGTCATAGAGTACATTTTGAGAGCACACGGTTGATTTCTAAATAGGGTTGGTCTCGGGGTAGTTCAAGCCCAGTGCGGCTAGCTGAAGACCTGAACAAGATGCCGAGATCTCCGCATCTTTAAGACGGCAAAGACAAGTATTCAACTCCGAGTTACCATCGAGTCCTCAAAAATCATGTGAAAAACCATCAGCCTAAGTCAGCACCGATTTCATGAAAGTCCTTGATGACCATTGCCAAGGATCTGGTCAGTGCATGTTTTTGGCTGGTAGGTGAGCTGCGTCTGTCAGAGCGCAAGAACTCAATTTCCAGGACTGTCTGCATTGAGATGCCTCGGTACTGCTCTCGCCACTGGCGATCCCTTTTCCACGCCAGGGCGTGCATGTCTTAAATTAGGCTAAGGAGGTCACAACCCCCGCGATTTCAACTACCATGCAAGAAACCCTGTGTTCCCCATCTCAATGACCTAGCTTCCTGAGTTGAACTGGCTGGGGATGCCACTCTGCGGAGATGGTCAAATCTCAGCCTTGCCTGTTTCCGACTTTACACATTGGTTCAATATCTCTGCAATATCTCCGTCAGTAGTACAGAGAAGCGCCTACATCAATTGACGACATTCTGTATCGGACCCCCAGAACTCGCGGTTGAGACTCAGTAGCAGAGACTATGCCGTCCCAAAAAGTGACGATCCCAGGGCGGAACCTGGTTTCATACCCGGTTCTCCGCACAATCTACCGGCTCATCTTCCTCTCAAGTATCTTCGCCCGCCTACCCTTCTGGATCGTCGGTCTTTTGTTCCGAAGGCAGCATCCAAGATGGACCTTCAAACAGGCTTTCATGTGCAAGTTGATTCGTGCGATGGTGTACATGGACAGCTGCTCCGAAAACCCAGTGCCGCTGTCGCTGAAGCCCGGGAAAGAGAAGAGCCGCTTTGAGACTTATGCGCCGTTTCCATCTGAAGCGTATGCCGGCAAGCTCGCAGGCTCCAAGGCCGCCGTGCCCGTCACAATCGGAGGCACGTGGTATCCGGAAAAGCCTGCCGACATGACGAAAGTATCTTCCGTGGTCATGCATATTGTAAGCTACTCCCAAAGGAATTCAGACCCGTCGCAAAGATTATGGGTGTCGGTCACCCTTCTTCTTGGATGATTTGCATGAAACTCTCGAAATATTCTGTAAAGATGCTCTAGTATAGAATTATAGCTGACTTTCCAAAGCACGGCGGCGCTTTTGTCATCGATGATGGCCGTACCGAGGCCTCGGGATATACCTCTAATGTGTACCTCGAGCACGGCAAGGTCGGAGTCGTGTTCTGCCCACAATACCGACTATCCAGCCGTCCCACAAATGCGCCGTTCCCGGCCGCCGGACAGGACGTCCTGACCAGCTACCTCCACCTCGTGCGCACGCTCGGCGTTGCCCCCGAAAAGATTACGGTCTCCGGGGATAGCGCAGGCGGCAATCTTGTGATCATGCTGCTCCGATACATAGCCGAGCATGGCAGCGAGCTAGGGATCCCAGCACCCCGCAGCGCTATTCTCGTCTCGCCCTGGGTCTCGCCCATTAAGAGCCTGTGGCCAGACATCACCATCACGAGCAACCCGAACTACAACTCAGATTTCCTAGGAGTCGAATTCTGTCGCTGGGGCATCAAGACGTATGCCAAGGTCGTGGACCCCGCAGACCCGTATATCTCACCGCTGGGCCACCCGTTCGCTACATCTGTGCCCATTTTCGTTGCCATCGGCGCCGCTGAGATTCTCGAGATTGACGATACGGCGTGGGTTGGAGAAATGCGCCGTGTTGAGGGCAATGAGGTCGAGGTCTACTATGAGCCTGATGCGCCTCACGACACGATCCTTGTTGGAGACAGGGCCGGTTGGCGGGAAAGCTCTCAGGAGGTCGCGAGGAGGATTGGTGCTTTTATTCGGAAGCATGCTTGAGCAAGGCTTAGTTGAAGTGTCCCAGAGGTTGGTAGAGTGAATTTTAAAAGGTTTACTTGCGGATCTCATTCTTATGTAGGTATGTAAGGGATCAGGGGCCATGATATCGGAATCAAGACTGTTGGGTCGGAATACCTAAACATTTTTGGCAAAGTCAGCCTTTCTCTGCAGGCTGGTAATGAAAATAATTCCTGTTCTACTTCACCTTGTTCGAGGGGAAATGAGGATGCTTATACTTACTGCCTTATGTAAAATAGCAAGCGATGCTCGATGGAATTGGTATAATCTTCATTAGCTAAATCCTTTTCAAATTCCCCTGAGCAGTCCGTGTATAAGTTTTAGCATCAGCTATGAGACTCTTGTACTTGTAAAATCTCATTCAGAGATCTAAAAAGAACAACGGCCTGCATCTTTTTACTTGGCCAGATATAGCATCTTCACAAACATAAAGGGCAAGTTCTTGCTGGATAGTAACCAAATTTGAGTCGCATGCTTTAGCAACTCTAGCCAGGGGCAACATATAGAACAAGAGACCAGTGAGATATCCTTCCAGAGAACAGAACAGAGGCTGAGTTGACGCATATGGAGAAGGACATGATTTCAAATTGATGTACTCTCTACTTGTTTCATCAATGAAAGAATCTCTATGAGAGTCCTGTCCAACAAAGTGCATAATTGAAAGCCATCCTTACCGAGTCTTCTCACCAGGAGACGCCATGTAGGTACCAAACTGAATCATAGCTACGCACTGCGCCGTCGTCCCGCCTCTTATTCAGCCCATCTCTTGTCACAAACCCCATCATCACCGACAAGCAATCCCTTAGTCGCCTCTTGTTCCCCCTCGTCGCCCCTCACTTCCCCTCGCTTTCTAGGTACATGCTATATACATCGTGATCAAGCCCCTTGTTCCCCAGCAAAACGGTCTATTCGGTCGATGCGACAAAATTTCCAAAAATTCTGAACTTGGAGGGCATCAGTTCGAGTTCTGCTCTGTGATTATATTAGTAGAGTACCAAGAGAAACCAATGGTTTCTCAATGGCGAGATTGGTTTCCATATGAGAGCAATTTGGTTGGCACTTTTTTTTTCTATCTATTTGTTTTATATTCCCTTGTACTACTTCTTCCCATAGAATTAGTCCTCATTCTATCATGTACTACCAGAAAACGAGAAGGGATACAAGTGATACAAAAAAAGTCACCTCGATCAGTGCTGGAGTATCTTGTGAAATCGACTTTGCAGCTTACCCGTGCCTATCATTGACTATGGCGTATTGAAAGTTGACGGCTTCAAACTAATTTAGTTCGAGCGAACAAACCAAAAGTCGTCAATATGTTCATTCTATCAACAAAGTAAATAGCCGGAGCGACTCACTAAAGCTGACTGGTTCTGAACGATGCTAGATTTTTTCCCCAAAGCACATGTTTATTAGGAGGTCTTACCTCTCCCAAGACTCACAGCGGGGGTTTCGACCAGACGGAGCCGGCCCCGCAGCGGAAGCCGATAAGGTGAAGTGCACCGCCGTCTCTCCCGCTCAGAACCGCCGTTTGAAATTTCACTACCTGCTTCACAGGTCCAAGAGGTGAGAAAGTATCACCTTCAGTGGTATCATCTGAGATCTTAAAACCCAGGAAGCTCTAAAGACGACCAGTGGTATCCAACTTCTACCTAAGCATATCAAGGTGTCATCAGGAGGAGGGGTAGAATTATTGGATGTCCTCATCTCAACCATCAAGAAACACAATCTACTAGGTTATCGACCATCAAAACATCACTTGGTACCATAAGTCATCATCATCGCAAACAGTTTTCAACCATGTCTACGGATTTCCGACCAGCTTTAATAGTCGTAGACGTCCAAGAGGACTTTAACCCTCCGGTGGGTTATCTTTACAATCTCTTTTCGTCACATCCGGAGCTTACAGTACATGCATCTAACATTGAACATCCCAGAACGGCTCCCTCGCCGTCCCGGGCGGTCGCGACATAGCCGAGCCGATCAACAAGCTGCTCGCCCTCCCGTCCTTCGTGCTCAAAGTAGCAACGAAAGACTGGCACCCCGCAAACCACATCTCCTTCGCGTCCAACCATGCCTCAGCCTCCCCCTTCACCTCCACAGCAGAAGTGATCCACCCATCAGACGCCTCTCAGTCCTACACCACCCGTCTCTGGCCCATCCACTGCGTCCAAGACACCGCGGGCGCGGCTTTGATTCCGGAGCTCGACACCACGCACCTCGACGCCGTGATCGAGAAGGGCACGGACCGGCGCGTGGAGATGTACAGCGCGTTCTACGACCCATTCAAGGTCAGCGACAGCGGGCTCGCGGAGTTATTGAGGAAGCATCGCGTTACGGACGTCTACGTCGTCGGGCTCGCTGCCGATTACTGTGTGGCGGCAACGGCGGAAGATGCTGCGCGAGAGGGCTTTAAGACGTTTCTGGTCGAGGAGTGTACCCGGCCGGTGGACAGTGCTTCGGGCGCTTGGGTTGGTGCCCTACGCGACAGGTTGGCTGCTACTGCTACTGCTGAGAATACTCGTCGCAATAAGTCTGGTGGTGAAGGCCCACCGAGTGTTAGGGTAGTTAGTCTGGGGGGTCCAGAGGTGGGACGGTTGCTGGGGTTGAAACTTGAGATGGAGGCTTGATGACTACGCACGAACATTTGTTTCATTTCTGTGTGGGTATGGAGTCATCCTGTTTGTTGAGTCTGTTCCATTCCCTCATAATTTGGTTTTTCTCTGGGGTTCGTTATCTTGGTTCCTGAAGAGGCTTGCGCTATGTAGTCCCTTACCCCATCCTTCGGCTCCCAGGAACGTGCAGACGAGGAATACAGTGCCGTGCTTGCATAGTTGGCTTGAATTAGACTGCCCATATTTTGAACTCAAATACCCTTTCTGGGGTGTGAAGTGCATTGCTGGTTGTGATAAACCTTGCTTCGTATGCCTAGATAAATATCCGTATTGCGAAGCTGATGCTAGCAGTCCCTTGATGACCCTCCTAACCATTCACAGAAGCTCTTGCAGATGCTGAATAATGGCGAACAGCGCTTAACGATACGACGTTATGTACTATCTTGATGATTCTTTGGCGTTATACCACCATGGGTAAGTATTGTATGAAGAATCTGTAGCAAAGATGACTAACGCAGGCCCACGTATCTCATCGCTCTCTACTGAGTCGACTCACTATATTTACAGTTGCAAGTTATGTTTTAGCTGCACGCCAATCCTTCTTAACATGCTTAGTACGGAGTACCCGGTTGCAGATCAGTGATAATAATGAAAGAGATAGCTTCCTACACGTATCGATTGTACTCCTTGGAAAAGATAAGTTGCCAAGACCTTAGATGGAACGCGTCGCAAGGGTGTAATGTCAGTCATAGTGAGATGACAGTTGCTACTAAGACGGGCTGTCTTCTCGCTCAATACTTTCGTGGACCCATCATTGATGTACTCGTAACATAGTTCTCTTGTTTCACGGTGTCGGCTGTGGTAGCATTTTTTGTAGTTTCCTATTGGCAATTGGTAATCGGCATATCTCTCAACGAGTCACCGACATTGATCAGTCTCGATTCGCTGAATGGATGAGACCCCTCTTGTTATGATACGTTACCGGAAGCTACTCCTCTTTACCTTACAAAAAGAATTGGACATTCCTCTGGTGTGAAGACTACAGATCTTAGCGCGCATGATAAGGAGCCATTGTCATCACTCAATTGTAAGACCAGAGGTTCGCTTGCTAGGGCAGAGGACTGAGCAATCGACGCCGTTTCGGAGCTATCTGCAGGCAGTCTGAGTGGCTTGGTCCTAGGCAAGCTACCATGGGTGGCGTTAGCACATCAGTAAGCCGCCTGGATAGGTATGTAAGACTCACGCCTTGGGTAAGGTTCATTTTCTTGTTGAAGATAACGATAAGGGCATGCAAACAGGGTCTTGGGAATTTTGGATGATGGAACAAGGTGGGGTGATATGCGGTGCACTTTCAATATGGCCTGTGTGAAGACCGGCCAGTTCCTAAGGTAGATAAATAGATGAAACCAAGGCAGAGACGGATCACGGCAAGATACGGTGTGTGGTGGAACTTTTGAAAACGCCGACGTTTTGGATGGCTTGAAGTTGAGCGAGATGTCGTTGGTTGGAGGTGGTAATCCGGTGAGAATCAAAGCAAAGATGACGGCAGAAATAGGGTACGAACACGAACTTGGAAATACAAAGCGATGCCGTCGGCATTTCTTGGTTAGGAAGTCGCCGGCTAGTGGGTTGGTCTATCGCCTAACAGCAACACAAAGAATGTACCAGCAATCCCAGTTAGACAGTACAAGGTCCGACATGCCCTGTACCAAATTATCATTAGTAGAACGAAAGAGCTGCTTAGGATGTTATTTCCTGCCTGAGTAATAAAGTTGGCCTATTAGGGCGGCATCTTTGGGTTGTCTTGCAGGATCTTGTTAAATCTCCGGGGATAAAAAACTACGATTTGCAGGAAATCCAATTCCTTACTTTGCCGTGCCTTCAAATTGCATTCCATTGCAACTACCCGTTGCCAGGTTAGATTAATGCTGTAGACTGAGTCAGGCAGTCTGGTGCCGTACCCCGTGCTTGCAGGTGGTGTGATAGAGACCCACCGAGATCTACAGCATTTACATCACCGAAGACCATGTATCGCGCATACCTTCACTGAAACCCGACAGGGCAGGCGTGTAGGAATAGTAGACTTATTTTTTCCCACAATTCTGGTAGATCTGTTTGATATGAAAGTAGCACTGGTCCAAGGCTTGGCTTCAACAAAGGGCCGCATGAGTGAGAGAGGAAAACGTTGCATAATCCGCGCTTATCTAATCTGTACAGATTAGTGTACGCAAATGCTGATTTCTTGGTATCTCTTGGCTTCCCATCGACGCTGGACGCTTGTCTGTGAAATTAAAGGATGAGTCGAAGAATCTTACTTATTGCATACAGTCAATGAAGGTTGTCAGATTCTAGTGCTGCAGGTGTGTATGTAAGGGGATCCGCCCATCATGGCGCAGCAGGGTATGCTCGCACTTTCGACCACATGTCGTTGTTGGAGATAGTATGTCTGTGCCTCTTTTCCGCTCCCAAACTCGAAGTTGGTCAGTGAAGTATGGACATGGGTAACTCTCTATTCATCTCTTCTAATTAGGGGTGTCAAGACTTTCAGTCTCTAATCATGTGGGTCGTTCTCTATCCAGTCTTCTTTATAGACAGAGGTCCTATCATAACAATACCATCGCGGAGATTTTTTCTTGATGCAGGCTTTTCTTCCTGTTTTGGAGATTAATTGAGAGAGACCGTGAAGTTGGTGTACCGTCGACATGGCCGACAGTATAAAAGCACGGGACGGTGAATGAGCATAAGATGGTACACGATACATTGGGAGCAGGACTAGCAAAAGACGCTAGACAGAATTTAAGATGGCCCAGATTTCTCCCGTCGCCTTGGCACAGGAGGCCGCTAACAAGTAATTGACATGGATGACGATGGCACTAAATTTCTCTTCACCGTTCATCCAAATAATCTTCTCCAGTTTATTTTACTACCCCCCATCCCCCGTCGTGATGGCCCCGACCTCTCCTTTTGATACTTTTATATTAAGAACAGTCCCCCTTTCCCCCTTTGTCCTTTTCCTCCAGACTGTTTGTCTGTTTTTCTCTCCGAAGGGAGCCAATTGCTGGTCCAGCCTCGCCTGTGTAGGCAAGCTTAGTACCTGTCCATCTCTGTAGCTTACGTCAAAACGGTAGGCACGGTTTGATAGCGATAGTGGTACCTTCCCTTCTCTGACCGCATCACTTGATTCAGCGGCAAGTCAACACAAGTTGATGGTTTAACACTTGCATCAACAAGTTCAACACACCACAAACCCGCGGGATATTCAACCAGGTATGACAACCATGTCTACTCTTTGTTGCCACTTCTCCTACCCCCGATCCCAGCCCGACCTGTGCAACTGACTTATTTTTTATTCTTAAGACATATCGCAACCCTGTGCCTCTGATGTTGTCGACATAGCGAGCACGCAAACATGATCGCATCATCCTTTCTACCCTCCCGCTTCCGCGGTGAGAAGGGCAATGGCGTCCAAACACACCCTTCCGAGGCCAATAAGCGCGTCACCCCTATTCTACAGTTCTTCTCAAGGCTCGCCTGTTCCCACCCCGTGCAGACTATTGTCCTTACCGCCCTGTTGGCCAGTACTACATATGTTGGTGTCATGAGAGATAGCATGCTATACGTGACCAGGAACGAGCGCAACGCGGAATGGTCTTCTCTAGTCGAAGGCAGCCGAATATTGAAAACCGGCCCCGAAATCTCGTGGAAGTGGCAATCAATCGATCCCGATGCCAGAATTCCCAATGACGTCGAACACCTCGCCCTAGTGACTCTTGTCTTCCCTGAATCTACCGAAGCTGCCCCCCAGACCGCTCCTTTACCGCACATCGTGCCCCTCCCCGATAACCTGACCGTGTCTCATCTTCCCTCGACTTCGAATTCTATCAGCGAATTTGCTCAAGATAGCGGTCTTGCATTTGCCATTAAGTACAATGACGCCCCCCAATTCCTCGCCGCCGCCCAAGAAATCCCCAATGATGTTCCCACTCCCGAGTCGCGTGAGAACGAGTTCGGCAAACACGAGCAGAAGAAGTGGATTATGAAGGTTGCGGGTGGCCAGTCCGGAAACAGTCTTGTTCGATGGGTCATGAATGCCTGGACCGAGTTCTTGGACCTTCTCAAGAATGCCGAGACCCTCGATATCATTATTATGGTTCTTGGCTACTTGTCTATGCACCTGACCTTCGTCTCCCTCTTCCTGTCCATGAAGAAGCTTGGCTCAAATATCTGGCTTGCTATCGGCGTTATCCTGTCCTCGCTGTTCGCCTTCTTGTTTGGTCTTAATGTTACCACTAAACTCGGTGTTCCCATCACAGCTGTTCTACTTTCAGAGGGCCTTCCCTTCTTGGTCGTCACCATTGGCTTCGAGAAGAACATCGCCTTGACCAGAGCTGTCTTGTCGAGCGCGCTAGAGTACCGCAAGTCGGAGCAAAAACCAAGCAAGAATGCGAAGCAGAGCACTCCCTCTGACGGTGTCATCTTGTTTGCCGTGCAACGTGCTATCAAGGACACTGGTTTCGAAATCTTGCGCGATTATCTCATTGAGATTGTCGTCCTCGCAGGTGGTGCGGCATCCGGTGTTCAGGGTGGTCTACAGCAGTTCTGTTTCTTGGGTGCCTGGATCTTGGCCTTCGACTGCATCTTGCTCTTCACTTTTTACACTGCTATCCTATGTATCAAACTCGAGGTCAACCGCATTCGTCGCCACGTCGAGATGCGTCGAGCTCTAGAGGACGACGGCATCAGCCGCCGCGTCGCTGAATCTGTTGCTTCCAGCAATGACTGGCCAAGACAGGATACCCACGATCCTGCCAGCGAGGCTCTTTTTGGAAAAGATGCCAAGAGTAGCGGTGTACCCAAATTCAAGTTCTGGATGGTTGTCGGCTTTTTCGGTATCAACATCCTAAATATCTTCACCATCCCATTCCGAACCACCGGTCTTTCTGGTATCTCCTTTGCTGGAGGACTTGGAGGCGTTGCGACCCTGCCTCCCTTGGATCCCTTCAAGGTCGCTTCCAACGGTCTGGACGAAATCATGGTTGATGCTCAAAGCCACTCCAAGACAGTTTATGTCACAGTTCTCACTCCTATCAAATATGAACTGGAGTATCCCTCGGTGCATTACGCTGAGCCATCTATGCTGGCAAATGACGACGAAGGCCTTTACAATGGCTTTACCCATCTCCGCAAATATGGCATGGGGGGACAAATGGTTGGTAGCATTTTCACCAGCTTAGAAGACCCGATTCTGTCTAAGTGGATTGTGATCGCTCTCGCCATGAGTGTAGCACTCAATGGGTATCTGTTCAATGTAGCGAGATGGGGAATCAAAGACCCCAATGTCCCGCACCATCCTATCGATCGAAATGAATTGGCTGCTGCTGAAAGATTCAATGATCCTCGTGACGGAACATCACTGCCATTAGGTGGTATCCAATCAAAGAAGAAACCAGCTTTGCCAGTTACGCCAGCTACCACAGATGACGAAAGCGTCCAAGCGCGTGCACCCAAGCCAGAGCCCATCGCTATAGAACCTCTGTCCTCGCCGCCATCACCTCGCTCTGCACGATCTCATGAGGAGCTCGAACTCATGTTGAAGGAGAAGCGCATTGCTGAAATGAGCGACTCTGAGGTTGTAGCCCTATCTCTGAAAGGCAAGATTCCTGGATACGCATTAGAGAAGAGTCTTAAAGATTGCACCCGTGCGGTCAAGGTCCGGCGGTCTATCATTTCACGGACTAAAGCAACCACTGAAGTTACAAGTCTTCTTGAGAGATCAAAGCTACCCTATCAGAACTATAACTGGGAACAGGTTTTGGGTGCTTGCTGTGAAAACGTCATCGGCTATATGCCCATTCCTGTTGGTGTTGCTGGGCCATTGGTGATCGATGGTCAAAGCTACTTCATCCCCATGGCTACCACTGAAGGAGTTCTAGTTGCCAGCACGAGTCGTGGTGCTAAGGCTATCAACGCCGGCGGTGGTGCTGTCACTGTCCTGACTGGCGATGGTATGACCCGTGGCCCTTGTGTCAGCTTTGAGACTCTCGAACGTGCTGGCGCTGCAAAGTTATGGCTCGACTCCGAGGAAGGACAAGATACAATGAAGAAAGCATTCAATTCAACGTCTCGATTTGCTCGCCTTCAAACCATGAAAATCTCGATGGCTGGTACCAACTTATACATCCGATTTAAGACAACAACGGGAGACGCCATGGGCATGAACATGATTTCAAAGGGTGTTGAGCATGCCTTGAGCGTGATGGCCAACGAGGCTGGCTTCGACGACATGAACATCATCTCGGTATCAGGAAATTTCTGCATTGATAAGAAACCCGCAGCGCTGAACTGGATTGATGGCCGTGGCAAGTCGATCGTTGCTGAGGCGATCATTCCCAGCGACGTCGTTAAGGCTGTATTGAAGAGCGATGTCGATGCTCTCGTCGAGCTCAATATCTCGAAGAACCTCATCGGATCTGCTATGGCTGCATCTGTAGGAGGTTTCAACGCACACGCCGCCAATATTGTTGCCGCCATCTTCATTGCCACTGGACAGGACCCTGCTCAGGTTGTAGAGAGCGCCAACTGTATCACCACCATGAGAAAGTAGGTTGCGATCATGTATTTGGTTTGAAGAGTGGATATAGCTAACGTCTTAACAGTCTGAATGGCGCGCTCCAAATCGCCGTTTCGATGCCCTCGATTGAAGTCGGTACTCTCGGTGGCGGTACGATCCTTGACCCTCAAGGTTCGATGCTGGACATGCTCGGTGTCCGCGGCTCTCACCCAACCAACCCTGGTGACAATGCCCGTCGTCTTGCGCGTATCATCGGTGCCGCTGTTCTTGCTGGTGAATTATCGCTTTGCAGTGCCCTTGCTGCCGGCCATCTAGTAAGGGCTCATATGACTCACAACCGATCTCAACCCCCGACCCGGTCTACCACCCCGGCTCCGAACGGCGCAATGACGCCCGTTGGACTCGCCATGACGAATGCCGCAGAGAGATCAGGCAGGAGATGAAAAGTCCCAAACATCGGAATGAATCTGACTATCACTTTATACCCTTCCTATACCGACATACATTTGCCCGTCATAGGAGACGTTAAGCCGATTTTGGCTTAATCAGATCATTGCTAGCAGACAGGAAGCTGCCGCATAACAAAGCGTAGATGCCAATCATGATTGGTGTCAATATAAATATATATTTAGAAAGAAGAGTTAGCAAGCTGCTCAGAGACAACTGAAGATATCAAAGGCTCGTGCCGTACATAGACAATATAGATTTATGTCAAAGCAAGAATAAGCACTTATGTATAGAATTACTCCAGCGTACCCATGCTTCAGGGCAAGAAGCGGCGCGGCCAATCTTTTCGTTGTTGAAAATTGATATGGATTTGGGTAAAGAGGTTAGAGACGCCGATTCCATTGCCATAGAAGTTCTCAACATTCAACAAGCAGGCTCATGACTTATTGCAGGTACTGCCCACTGGCTTCTATCTTACCTTCCTGGATTGTGACAATTCAATGATGTACTTGCCCATAATCGTATCGCCGGTGAAAGCCATTAGGTAGCCTTCACTGCTGTATATAGGGGTACCCCATGTTCCAAATCAAGAACTAGCGCGGTCGATTTTCTTAGATGTTAAATTTCGATGCAATTTGGAGAGAACAAGTTTAAAGACACTCGACGTATAAGCCCTATTGCAACTAATTACCAATATTAAACAACCTGCTTGCTTAAGGGGCTATATAATTGAAGTGAGTGGTAATTAATAATACATGTCTAACAAAGGGAAATGGATACTCTAGATACAGTACAAAAATGCAGCTATTCGATACCTTATGTAGATATCACAATACCATACCTAGCTTTCAAATATTGGGATTGCATTGTCGTAGTTTGTCAGGCACATGAATCATGTGTTTCCCTTTTAGGTATTTCTGTTGGATCAAAATTCAGCTCTCAAAAAGAAAAAAAATCGTCGCAGCCAGGAGAAGACCCTGATTCAGTTATCGGAGCTTATCGCGCACTGCTAAATGGTGCTAAGCCGATTCGAGGTGGGGTTTAGCACTCACCGCTCACCGCTTGGAGGGGGGGCAGAATTTTTTTCCCACCTAAGGTCCCTCCACAAACCCGCCCAGGATTTGCACAAATAATAGGTAGCTCGCTATCTGCGATTCGATCCCTTGACCTTTTTTTTTTCTGTTTCCCAACCCTGTAATATCTACAGAGAAACAAAACATCGCAAAAATGGCTGACGAAGTCTACGATGGTGCCATTGGCATCGATTTGGGTTCGTTCTCCCTCTGTGTCTTCTTCTAATTTTCTGTTCCTTTCCATTTGTCGATCCGCTGTGTGGTCGAGGCTTGTCGGCTTTCCCACCTCGTTTCCCTCGTGTGTTTTTCCCCAATGGATCCTCACTGCTAACCATAAAATCGCTTTTTAGGCACGACCTACTCTTGTGTCGCCACATACGAGGGTAACAATGTCGAAATCATTGCCAACGAGCAAGGTAGCTTCACCACCCCCTCTTACGTCTCTTTCAACGAGAAGGAGCGTTTAATCGGTGAGGCTGCCAAGAACCAGGCCGCCATGAACCCCCGCAACACCGTCTTCGATGTCAAGTAGGTCTACTCTACCTCTTAAGAAGGAGTAACACAAGTGTGCTGACGACAATCCCCTTCAGGCGTTTGATCGGTCGTCCCTTCAGTGACCCTATCGTCAAGAAGGATATCGAGTCATGGCCTTTCAAGGTCGTCGAGCAGGGCACCAACCCCATGGTCCAGGTTGAGTACCTTGGCGAGACCAAGACCTTCTCTCCTCAGGAGATCTCTGCTATGATCCTCCAGAAGGTAAGACTTCATCACTGCATCAAGATTCATTGTCCCTATTGACCTGACTCTCTACTCCAGATGAAGGAAATTGCCGAGGTCAAGCTCGGAAAGAAGGTTGAGAAGGCCGTCATCACCGTCCCGGCCTACTTCAACGATAACCAGCGCCAGGCCACCAAGGACGCTGGTGCCATCTCTGGCCTCAACGTGCTCCGTATCATCAACGAGCCCACTGCTGCCGCTATTGCCTACGGTCTAGGCTCCAACAAGAGCAACAAGGAGCGTAACGTCCTCATCTACGATCTTGGTGGTGGCACTTTCGATGTCTCCCTGCTTAACATTCAGGGTGGTGTCTTCACCGTCAAGGCTACCGCTGGTGATACCCATCTTGGTGGTCAAGATTTCGATACCAACCTCTTGGACCACTGCAAGAAGGAGTTCTCCCGCAAGACGAAGAAGGAGTGAGTATTCCTTCGCATATTTCTCTGTTCATCTGTCCTGTGGCTCGTTGGCAGACGTGTACAAGTCACTCAGGGCATATATATGGGTACTAGGAGAGGTCATGGCTAACACATCGTGATCCAGTATCTCCGGCGACCCACGTGCGCTCCGAAGACTCCGAACCGCTTGCGAGCGTGCCAAGAGAACCCTCTCCAACGGTGCCCAGACCACCATCGAGATCGACTCGCTCTTCGATGGCGAGGATTTCTTCCTCCAGATTACCCGTGCCCGTTTCGAGGACCTCAACGCTAAGGCCTTTGCTGGCACTCTGGAGCCCGTTGCTCAGGTCCTCAAGGATGCCGCCGTTGAAAAGAGCGCCGTTGACGAGATCGTCCTCGTTGGTGGTTCCACTCGTATCCCCAAGATCCAGAAGCTTCTCAGCGACTACTTCGATGGCAAGAAGCTTGAGAAGAGCATCAACCCCGATGAGGCCGTTGCCTATGGTGCCGCCGTCCAGGCCGGTATTCTCTCCGGAAAGGCCACCTCCGCTGACACCTCTGACCTCCTCCTCCTCGATGTCTGCCCTCTTTCCCTTGGCGTTGCCATGGAGGGCAACATCTTCGCCCCTGTCGTCACCCGTGGCCAAACCGTGCCTTGCTTGAAGAAGCGAACGTTCACGACAGTTGCAGACAACCAACAAACGGGTAGGGAACCCATTCCTCCTGGAAAAAAAAAAAATCAAATTTACTAACTCGAGTGACATTAGTCCAATTCCCCGTATACCAGGGTGAGCGTGTTAACTGCGAGGACAACACCTCTCTCGGAGAGTTCAGGTTAGTATAGAAACACCCATTCCGAGTAATTAATCGGCTGTTTATCAGATATACTAACATTGGTTTAGTAAGTAAAATGATATGTCATACTTGTGGAATAATACCATCATTTCCTCGGGAATAGAATCAGCCCGGGGAAATATATATTTCTTTTGTCATCGTTTTACCTTCTCCCGATAGACTGGAATAATCACTGACATGGAGCGTTTCCAAAGCTTTGGCGCCAATCCCTCCCATGAGAGCTGGAGAGGCTGTTCTGGAGGTTGTCTTCGAGGTAGACGTCAACGGCATCCTCAAGGTCACTGCTACTGAGAAGACCTCAGGCCGCAGCGCCAACATCACAATTGCCAACTCTGTCGGCAAGCTCTCGTCCACTGAGATTGAGAACATGATTAACGGTAAGCCAATATGAAAAACGGCATGAAAAGTACAGAGCGCTGACAATAAACAGATGCCGAGAAATTCAAGACCAACGACGAGGCCTTCAGCAAGCGCTTTGAGGCTAAGCAGCAGTTGGAGTCTTACATCAGCCGTGTTGAAGAGATCATCTCTGACCCTACGCTGTCCCTCAAGTTGAAGCGTGGCCAGAAGGAGAAGCTCGAGGAGACTCTGAACGAGGCCATGGGCCAGCTCGAGCTTGAGGATTCGACGGCCGATGACCTGAAGAAGAAGGAGCTGGCTCTCAAGAGGCTGGTGACCAAGGCTATGTCTTCACGATAAGCGCATTAATGAGATATCCGGTTTTCACGCTTAGGATACGAAATGGGCGCGAGTTAGATTGCGCAACGGCGGGGTCTATTATACACAAGGCGACTCAACAGCTTTTGTGATGGGTAGACACATCTCCAAGGCTAAGAAGATTTTCTTACTTCTATTTGCCTTGACATTGCATGTGGGGAACACAAAAGTATTCCGGGATAGTACCAACCCTTTTCTTCCGAGCTTCTCTCTATACACCCTCGATCTTCTCACCCTCTCTTCACGCTACCACCCGTCTGGTTTCCGGCGTATTTACATGTAGACTAGGAAGACTGGACATGAGTCAATGAAATTGAATGATCAAAAGCATTTCCTACCTGTTCAAATTATGTGTTGTGTGTGCCTCGGTTTTGGTGTGGACTCATACCTCTCTACCTAGGCTGAAAACTCGACTCATCTAACGCAAGTATTAGCAAGGTTAGATCTCATATGATGACTCGCAAATGAGGTTCACATACTTAGGTTGTGACCTTTAATGGGTATATCATTAGTTGTGGTAAAGTAACAAATTGGCGGGCTATTATGGCTGTTTTTCGTTCGACTTCGGATCGAGTGCTCGGCAGTAAAGCGTCTAAATCAGCATCAACAATATATCCGAATCGTGATAATTAAAGATATGTTTGTTAACTAATAGCCAGTCATTTGCTGCGTAATAGTATAGACAATCATATTCCAATACTTTGCGGATTATTCACCAATTAACAAGTACACACACAGAGTACCCAGGTATGTATACAGCCAATAAGAATACAAGTCAGGTCTCCAACATAGGTACCGTCTATTCCTTTCTCTCACAGCTTGTTGTTGTCGGTATGTCCTCCTCACTTACATTCCTTCCAACCCTGTCATTAGGAACGACAATTTCATGGTGGCCCTGCAATAGAAGGAGGAATAATAAAGAGGACTACATGGGACATTATTAACATAGGACTTTTCTTGGCCCCCTTTTTCGTTAGATGTTACGATATGCACTGCCCAGTCTAGTGATAATTTTCTGGTTTATTGTTTTGTACAAATTTACCAAATGCTAGTCGTTATTAATATCAAACGTATTGTCAACATTAGATGAAGCTGCTCGGATACACCCGCCACGTAGTTTCTCAGGACTTCCTAGGTAGGTAGGTAATCATTCAGGAGCAACCTTAACCACCAAGTTTCCCCTCGTCCGGCCCTTCTTCAACTTCTCATAAGCCTTCGGGGCATCCTCGAATTCGTAGACTCCACCTCCCTTACCTCCATTCTTATTCCCGCTGCCAGCGGCGTCGTCATCATCATCTTCAGCATGAATAATGGCTCGGATCTTCCCCTCATCCATGAGCTCAGCGATTGCAACTAGGGTATCATGCTCCTTCGACGGCCTTATGAAGATCCAGGGAGGAAATTTGTATTTCCCACCGCCCAGGAAAGACGGCCAGGAAGGTAAGAATGATCGAGTTGCCCTGTATATGAGACCGCGGGCCCCGGTGAGGGAGATCTCCCCGCCTACTTGCACGAAATGGGCGCCCGGGATGAGAAATTCCGGCGACGCGGCGTATAGGTCCTCTTGCGTTGCAGCAGCGGCAATAGTCCCGACATTGTCAATGATCAGCGAGAAGACCTCCTGTCCCCGCGATCGCAGGTGCGACGTCACAGCCGAGGCCGACGCGGTGTAGTCTATCACCGTCGTCGCGCCGAGCGATTTGCAGAGGGCGACATTACGCGGTGAACAGGATGTCGTAACCGTATACCCCGCCGCTACGGCCATCTGGATCGCATACGTCCCTACGCCGCCGGAACCGCCGTTGATGAAGACTTCGCGGCGGGAAGAAGAAGAGGAAGGGGCAGGACAAGACAAGACGTGACCCAGAGCCTGATAAGCCGTCAACCCAGCCGTCCCGACCGTGCTCGCGTCCCGCAGCGACACGGACGCCGGCAGCGGCGCTATCTCGTCCGGCGAGCGGATCAGGACGTACTCGCCTAGCGAGCCGTGTACTCTGGGGAGAAAACGCCCGAAGACGCGGTCGTGGGGCTTGTAGGATGCTCTCCAGAATGTAGATGTATCAGTCGTCGCCGGCTCATCGCCATCGCCATCGCCATTGTTGGATTTTGACTTTGATTTTGAATTTGACGAAGCAGGGCAAGCGGAAGCGGAAACGGGGCCGATGCCCGCTATGACACCCGCGTAGTCCTTCCCTGGGGACGCCGGCAGCGAGCCTCCCAGCATGCGCTGTAGGAGGATCCGGGGGACATGCTCGGCTAGTTTGTAGTCTATTGGGTTGGGCGACATGTGGGTTACGCGCACTAGGATTGTGTTGGGTGGTAGGGAAGAAGACGATGAAGAGGGAGAAGTGGAGGAAGAGGGAAATGGTAGTGGTGCCTTTGGGTTTAAGGTCATGGATTGAGGGAGCGTGGTGACTGGCGTGTTATATTGCCAGGCTCTCATGGTTTCTGGCAGCTGGTCTGCTGTATTTTCTGGAGAAGACATTCTCAATGTTTTGATTTTAGCAGTAAGGAGGAAGGAAGGCTGAATGGTGGTTAGGATGAGGAGGAGAATGAAGACCGTGAACTTTGGGCACTATTGCGTGTCTGTGGAAGTGACCGAGTTATCGTTGCCTTGTGCTGTTACTGATATTGTGGTAATGGCTGAACAAGAATGATTGTAGTAAGAGGATATGATATGCTCTTCAATATATGATGGAGGCGTGTATAATATGGTTCTGAGATATGTTGTTGTTTAGTTGGACCCGATTGATAGTACACTCCACAAAGGGGACATGATGATGATTATAGATCCAGAACCTCCATTTCAACAACTATTTCCTCCGCTCCGACTCGAGCGCTTACCTTATTTCTCGCATCCGCTTAATACCACCTTTAGTACCACTTCTCCATTGCTATAGTCTATAGCATATTGTGTTGCGACTGATTGTAGAATGTTCCATGAAACCCGGACGGCTTACATAGTCCTCGGCGACATTCTTAGCTCCTCTGGCAAGGGGAAGGTGAGCTGAAAGCGGGAATGAAAACCACATACCTAATGTTTCCGAATCCCGCTTTACGCTCTGGCATCTGAACATCATTCCCGACATTTGTTGGCCAATGGATAATCTGGTAGTAGCCTGCAGTGACTCTATCTTTTCGGTGGAGTGTGTTTGCTGATGAATGAGTCTCCTCTGACGCTCTCGAGCCCCGGCCTAGAGCGGCGATGCGGAGGCCCCCACGGAGGTTTGTCTCCCCAGTTACATTTAGGCCATGGTTAACGCAGTATGATGAGAAGTGGACTTCGAGAGAGACTCTGGGAAAGAAGGCGATGTAGCGTACATTGTAATAATACCTCTTCGGCACGGGAGCAAGGGTCGGCCTCACAAGTCCTTGCTTCAACCGGCGGTTCCAATAGGCGGATGTAGGATAAGATCCAGAGACTCAGGAGGCTTTAACGAGCGCGCATGTAGTGGAAGGAGAAACATACAACAGTATACATACATCAAAAGAGGAAAACCATGGATCAAGGATTGCTATACCTGGTCGAAACACCTCATTCATGTTTCCCAATAAGTTGTGACAATATAATTCGAAAAATACCGTGACACCCAGGTGTTTGGAATAGGAGCACTTTGCAGCTACCTCAAGTATCCGTTTTCTAAGTATCCATTTTCCAAATATTCGTTTCCAAGTATTCGTTTTCGAAGTACCCGTTTTCCATTTGCCAGATATGTGTTATCAATCACCGTCGTTTCAATCTCACAACCCCCTAGACAGGCAGATTGCCTGACACAGGTAATTAAGAAGGGTTCTGCTGTCTACTAGCATTTTGTTCCTGTTCATTGCAAGCTACATGCTCGTCTAGCTACCTGCTGAGAAGTCTCTATGCCTGAGGTCTTCCTCCTATAACTCCAAACGAACAGTCTTTGGTTTTGGATCACTCCAGCACACTATCTTTCAACCTTCCCCCTGATATCCCCCTGTCCCTCGCAAATGACTACACACGTACAAAGGCAAAAATGAGAGCAACTCGCCAAAGCAAGATCCACTCAGGTATACTCATACATGCCCCATGATCAAAGGCCAAAACAAACACAGCCAACGAGGACCGCCCTTGCGAGTCAGCTTATACACCTTCAACCCCGTATCCGTCCAAAAGGGCAACACCAAGAGATACCTAAATCGTCATTCCTAGTGCCGGAGTAGGTTGAAGTGCACCACCATGCGTTCCATCTCCATTGTCAGTCCCGTTGGTCCCTTTTCGCCCTTGGGAAGTGCTGCGACGAGTGTCACCTCAAAACGATTGGGTCCGTAACGCAGTGAGGCATCGAATACTGGCTCTCCCTTTCTCTCGTACGGCACTGACGATGGATACAGGCGCATTCCATCCTGTACCACGTTCAACCTCCACTCTCGCTCCTGTACCTCTAGGAATGACGCAATGTGCGGTTTCAGCTGGATGCGAAATTGATTTGCTGGGGCATTCAGCACAAGCTCCTGCTGATACTCGGTTGCGCTCGCTTGAACTGTTACCGCCATTCTATTGTCGATCTGAAGGTGGGGATGTGATGTGATGATTAGCTTGGGAAAGAGTGCTTCGCTTTCCTCTGTAAACATGAATTAGCAATCATAGCCCCGCCATTGGAAATCAGAAGACCCACTAATCCGCTGAGGCCGGTATTTCTGAGCCTCCAGAATATCTGCAGGACTTCGAGGCGGCGGTGGCGGCGGTGGTGCCGGAACTGGTGGCTGGTAATATTGTGCAGCATTACCATTCGGCAAACCGTTTTGCGGCTGCGTCACCACAGGTGCAAACTGTTGGAATGTGGTTTGTGTCGCTGGAGGGGGGTGCGGAACAGATGCTAGTTGGGATGGTTCTTCTGGCTTCGCTACAGCCGCCGTGCTCGGGCTGGGCGGTCCTGCCGATGCTGACAAGCTCCGTGCCTTTTCTAGCTGACTAAGATTGACCGGTGCATTGCCTGAACTCGCACCACCAAACGGGTTTCGATTCACAGGAGTGCCATTTCGGGATGCCTCCCCCTCTGTAGACCGACCGGTTGGTGGGGCAGGCGAGCCCGCGACACTAGTCTTGCCACCGACGTGGATGGTGATCTTCTTCGGAGGGGCTGGAGCTTCTGTAGTACTGGCTACTTTCAGCTTGATCTTGGGCTGAGGAGGGTCTGGCACATCGGCTTTGGCCTCCTTGATAAGATCGTGAAACATTTCCTACGCAGGTTAGTGCTTCAGTGAACGAGAGATACAAAGGATTTAAGACAACCTACCTCGAGTTCTTGAGCCATCGCGAAAATCTCACTACCGTCCTCATTGTAGTGATATGCATTCTTCCAGATGAGGCTGGCTTGGTCTTCAAAAGCTGCCCAACTCTTGAAATCACTCAGGTAGGTGGCCTCGGAACGGCCGTGTTGGCCGCGTACTTGCTTCTGCAGTGCCTTCAGGGAAAGGGGTTCGGCAATGACCTCGTAGTAGTCTTTGAGAGTGCGAGGGGGGAGGTATATGAAGGGTTCGAAATACGGATAATCACTTTGGTTGGTATTGTTAGATATCTCATCCTCTGCGTCATGATAGGGAATTTACTTACGGCTCGTCCTTCTTTCGAAGCAACTCCTCCACAACCTTCTCTTGCGCTTGTTGAAAATTGAGTCCTTTGAAAGGCACGTCCTCGTAAAGGGAATCGGCTTTATTGCCACGTGGTACAACTTTCTGCGCGGGAGTGGTAGAGGTTCTCCGAGCTTGAGATTCGGACTTTCTTCGGCTCGATCCGCGACGTCCCCTTGATCGGGATCCTTTATTGGTGTATTCTTCCTCCTCCTCTTCGTCAATCTGATCCTCGTCCTGGTCTTCCTCTTCTTCAGCATCCTTGGCCCCTTCTTCTTCCTCTTCTTCTTCAGCGTCTTGCGAGAGCGGTTCCATCTCAGGCGGCTCCATTTCTCCATGCTCATGGTCGGCTTCGCCATCGGCATGCTCGGGCTCGGGTGGTAGCGGGGTGGCAACTGCTTGGTAATTGATACCGGCCTTGTATGCAGGATTGAATTTGACCATCAGATTGCTGACGGCCTTGCGTAAACGCTCGGCATCATTGAAGATAGTCGAATTGCGATCGTGAGTCTCCTTGGCATTGGTGACGAGGCGTTTGAAGTCGCCCTCGAGAGTGGAAAGATTGTCGTAGCCATGGTCCTTGAGCCTTCGCTCTATGGTTTCAAGAGACAAAGGAAGCCGGATCTTCTTGTAGTATTCGGGGTTTTCTGCTCGCGAGGGAAGTTCCTCGAAAAGGGGTGAGACCGGACGGCCACTGTATAGTGAGAAGATTGGTTAGGTTTATTTTGCAAGAAAGGGATATAATCCGCGACTAGGGGGAGTAGAGAGTAACTGGAGTTAGCATACTTCTTGTCTGTGGTGGCCCGGATTGATTCGAGAATACTCAATCCAAAGGCGGTAGTAGACTGGGGGGTTTCGCCTTTGGATAAATCGCCGAACTCCTGAGGAAGAGAGGTCAAGTTAGTCGAGTCGCGAAACAGCGGTGTTGTTGGAGTGCTGTGAAGGGGATCCTTTTTTTTTTTCTGGGCGGCGGGCAAATAAATGGAGGATGCGCATTGTCGTTCGAAGCTAACCCTGCTGCTACAATCCATTCTCAAAACTCGACAACGCGTCTTCCGCAGCCCACCTCGACGCGCGCCGCCGCCTCCGCTGCTTGTCGCAAACCTCGGCGCATCGGCGCATTGGATGCAATGTCGCCTTTTGTTGTTTGAATGGACGGGGAATTGATTCAACATACCTCCAATACTTTACGGCGCTTTGCAGCACGGTCGTCAGCGCCTGTGTCCTGGCTGCTGCCACGACTGGACTTGCGCTTGTTCTCCATGGTATAGGACTTTATTGGGGAGCACGGCGCGGGCGCACTCAGCGCACAATAGGAGGATGGGAGTCGGTCGCGGGGGGGGATAAAAGAGCGTGACGCGGAAAGAGACGCAGGTGTCTACAGACGGTGGTAGGAGATGCAGATGCACCGACTGATTTTCGGGTTGGGGTAACGAGTGATTGTGGTCTGAGTGCAGGGATTATTACATACAACCTCTACTACACAGAGAGAAAAACAGAGAAAGTTGCAAATTCGAGCTGTTCTGTGATGCCCTCGATGACTGACTGTGTGGTGTGCATTTGGGGGGAGGAGCTTGCAGTAGCGACAGCGCAACAGCCGCCTGCACAGATCTCACGGTCCTTCCAAACCAACAGCGATGACGCTAACCCTAGTTCGGATAAGCTCCTTTTCTTGTCCGCACCCCACCTTCGCTATTCCATACAAGTATTGATTTTTATTATCATGCAAGGCACACGATGTGATATTTTGTTTACCAATGTGACAGCTTAGATTTCATTCTTTCCTCTATGGCTTGGGGGGTCTACAGAATAACCCTGAGTAATATTACTATAAACAGGCAATGGGCTCCCCGTTATTTTACAAGAAATAGTTGTAGTGAGTAAGTCGTCCTGTGTAAAGTTCAATGTTTCGAAGTCGCTTGAATACCTACATGTACCTTTCACTTGAGATGAAATTGTGCAAGAGAGGTAGAAGCCAACTTGGATGGGTCAAGTTGAAACTAGAGGTATACAAGGATGGAATGAGTCAGAAGCGTACAAACAACAAGAAAACCCCCCCTCCAACTGTTTACACTAGAAATCATGGACCCGGCCGTGGTCGGTGCGGTGGAATCCTACCTCAGACACGTCGGCAGAGCTTAGAGCCTCAGCCATTAAAATGGAAGACTCGGCAGGCCAGGCGCTGCTATTCAATCGATAAGGGTATCGGACGTGGGATGGAGGGGGATCCAGGCTACCTGGTAGCAACAACAATAATAATAGATAATTGAAGCCATTGTTTTGAAAAGCTCCCCCTCCATCTCCCCTTATATAGTATGTCTTGGTCCCTCTTCTTCTCACCAACACCAAACAACCCAAACACGCTCTGCACTTTCCTTTCCCAAGTCGCGATAAACATTCTCTCACCTAGTCGAAACAAGTCCCTCTGCTGGCTCGTTTCAGCTCATTAATCGTACTTCATCGTCGTCTTTCCACTCTTTCTTTTACTCCATCATTTGTATCTTCGACTTTCCACTTCCCACATCTGCCTCGACTCTCTCGACTGGTTTCCTCCAATCTCACCCATTCGCGTCGAGATTGCCCTCGCGCAGTTTTGCCTCACACTCCGTCTCCTAAGTCGTCCCTCGAATTCCGACATCATGCCTGTCAATGACATCGACATGAGTCGTCGCAACATCGAGCCGCGTCCCTTGAAGGACAGTGAGCGAGCGCGCCTCGAAGAGTTCATTGACTTGATTCACTACTCCAGTCGGTATGTTAACTTGACCTGTACCAATATGCCATCGACTGAGCTGAGATTTGCTGAACCGCGCCCACAGTTACTCCGACAGCGAGTACGAGTATCGACACGTCCAACTCCCCAAGGCCATGCTCAAGGCGATTCCTAAGGAGTATCACGACACGAGCAAAGGCACCCTCAAGCTTCTATGGGAAGACGAGTGGCGCGCCATGGGTATCACACAGGCAAGTCCAAGCTACCACCCTCTCCTCCTTGACTGGGATTTTAAGACTAATCCATTCGGGACAACAGAGCTTGGGATGGGAGCACTATGAGGTGCACGAGCCAGAGCCGCACATCCTCCTCTTCAAGTAAGGATCCCTCTCGTCTCAATTGACCGCTCAAGTGACTGACCCTCTGACCTTCTAGGCGCCCCCTCAACTTCCAGCCATCCTAACGGTCTGCGGAACGAAGCCCACGACAATTCCACATCTACTATACTGCATAGCGATATTTGCATTTGAACAAGGATCAGGGTTTACTCTTGAGGACATACCACGAACGTTTACGAAGTCATGGATCATTCTGCCTATCTCCCTGGTAGTTGATCGAAATTGAGATTTTAACAGACCCTGGCATAATGGGGGCGAGAGGTCTTGTATGATGATGTATTGAGATGGAAGCTCAACACAATTCTACACACGGTGATGTGCAGCCCTACCAGGAGTTGGGCGATGAGCTGACATTGCTGCGAGCTCAACAATCATGTGTGAACGTATGAGGCGAGCGCTTTGTCATGTTTCCACCAACAAACTCGAGATCAAGATGGACGGTCGATGGGAGAGGGGCACCATTATGGGGGTCGTGTGCCCTGCGCCCCGCGTCAAATTCCCGACGTCGGTCGACAACAACAGGGCTTTTTACGCACCCTGCAGAGTTTGTAGGACTCACAGATATGAATGAAAATGATAAATGCGCAAATGACGCGAAATCTCCTCTCTCCTTTCACTTCACTGCCGTGGCTTTCCATCGTATCAGAGCTTACATCGTCACTAGAGGGGCTCAGATGCGGTGAGGAAGAAGCGAAAGGCGACTGTGACATCAGTACCGGGATTGACCAATCCTCAGTGTTCTGCTATATGCAATCAACAAACGATCAGATGCATGCAGGGGTTCTACAAACGGTCGCGACGCCGAGGCTAAGAAAGGTCTCAGAAACAAAAAGCTGATGGAATTCCTAAAAGTACCCAGTTCGGTAGATCTGATTTCAAGGTGAAATGTAGAAGGAAAGTGCAAGATAACCGAAAGACTAGAGACTTGGAATACCTCAACGAGCTACCTAGTATTTGTAGACAACAACTCCCTCTCCTATTATAAGAACTGCAGTACGGATGCTAGTACATAGTCGTACTCGATAAAGTTGTATCGGCTCACTTTAGCGGTGTCGCACGCGATATGTTCCTGATGATCCCTCCGGACCCCTGGACCAGTTATGACCGAGAATGATAATGAACGTTGGAAGAAACCCACTGAGCTGCATGAAGCCACAATGGTACCAGAACGATCATTTTAGCTGAAATATGGAGTAGGAGTGATGCCACTGCTGGGGAGAGATCTGGCGGTATACGGGGATGGTGTGGCCACTTACCCGTCAATACTATATTTATACGGTGGTATGACGTCGCATTCCTCTTGGATATTTTGTTCAATTCTCGGATGCGACCTGCCGCCTCTGCAGTCTTATTATATTAGGAAGAGACTTACAGCAGTGATCTCACTTGCATGGTCCTTGCACATACAGTCTCTCCCTACGGATACTTTTGACTTTGAATACGGGGTATGGGGCAAGAGAATCGTCCCATCTCAGTTTTGTTGTTTCCGCACTTGTTATTCTCATTATTAATAATTGCCGGAGAGAACACGTTGTGCTTACAGTAGTGAATAATTGACAGTCCGAGTCCTCTGTTGACTGAATCAGAATAATACAAATAAAAAACCATTTGTCTGGACTCTAAAGTGGTTCTGAAAACTCCATTGATCGCCCCTGACAAAGGTCTAACCTACCTAGTTTCAAAGTTAGTCCACATCTGCCTGTCGCCACGTTGTGATTGTACCTGTATTCTTAAGCATCCGCCACTAGTACTTGCCAACGTTCTCGGCGCATTCTTGAATCTTGAACTCATCTTCCTTTATTATTTTTAAACCGCTACTTCCCACCTCAATCCCACAACTGGGAACGCTCTGGCTAAATTCGACACACGCATACTTACCTGCATAATATACTGACATATTATTTCCGAACACCCCATGCCCATGGCGTGCGCACATTCGTCCCTATCCCTCTGAGTTGCCGAATCAAGAAGGAGGGTGTCATCTACTAGCATTCGCTAGCTAATCGCCGCCGTCACGTTGCTTCCCACTCTTCGAACAAGTGTCCCAATCCCTATTCCCGCCTATATTCCGCCAATATGCCCTCTGCCGGCAGACTATTCTTCCTGACTGTCTTTGCGCTTCTCGGATCCTCACCCGCGCATTGCCAGAACAGCAAGGGAGAACACAATGATGCGTCTTGCGCAGTATGTTGCTCTCATCGTCCCCTCTGTTTCTAGTCGCTAGCCCTGCTCTGGCACTTACAATTACCTCGTCACATTGTTCCGACTCGTCTAATCCTCTCGCCTATCAGATATCCCCCAAGTCCATCGTCAGCGATGCTTGTGTCTCCTACCAGACTCTCGAGACCCTCAACCGTAAGGTGAAACCTGTCATCGACGACCTGACCAAAGAGACCGACTTCTTTTCCTATTACCGACTGAACCTCTTCAACAAAGTCTGTCCCTTCTGGAACGACGAAAATGGCATGTGTGGCAATATTGCTTGTGCCGTCAACACCATAGACAACGAAGATGAAATACCTGAAGTATGGAGGGCAAGCGAGCTAGGAAAGCTACAAGGTCCCTCGGCGAAACACCCCGCCAGAAAATTACAGAAAGAGGCTCCAAAACGTCCGTTACAAGGATTGCTGGGAGAAAACGTTGGCGAGAGTTGTGTGGTGGAATATGACGACGATTGCGATGAACGCGACTACTGCGTGCCTGAGGACGAGAGCGCAACCGCTAAGGGCGATTACGTGAGCTTAGTCCATAATCCCGAGCGATTCACAGGCTTCGGCGGTGAGGGCGCAAAGATGGTGTGGGACGCCATATATCGGGAGAACTGCTTCCAGAAGTCCTCTTTCCCTAAGTCGGCATCCCTAGGCATGTCCTCTTTACTGCAAGGACAAGCTGCCTACGACTTCCGGAATGTCCTGCATTCCGCTGAGCGGCAGCAATTGGTCGAACAACACCACCAAAACCCCAGTACTACCTTTGCTCAAACGGGCTTGGAGAACGAGGATGAGTGCCTTGAGAAGCGAGTTTTCTACCGTGTTCTATCCGGCATGCACGCAAGTATCAGCACGCATCTGTGCTGGGACTTTCTCAATCAGACCACTGGCGAGTGGCAACCCAATGTCAAGTGCTATACCGATAGACTACACACGCACCCAGAGCGCATCTCAAACCTCTACTTTAACTACGCCCTCGTCACTCGGGCCATTGCGAAACTTGGCCCCTATTTACAGGACTATACCTTCTGTACCGGTGATTTAGACCAGGACGCCGCTACTAAAGCCAAAGTCCTCGCCGTGACTGAAGCCTCACTCTCAGTCCCCCAGATCTTCGACGAGAGCCTTATGTTCAAAAATGGCGAAGGCCCTTCCCTGAAAGAAGACTTCCGAAATCGTTTCCGAAACGTAAGCCGCATCATGGATTGCGTTGGGTGCGATAAGTGCCGCCTCTGGGGTAAAGTACAGGTCTCAGGATATGGGACTGCGCTGAAGGTCTTATTTGAAACGGATAATGCGGACAACGACGAAGTCCCCGCTCTTAAGAGGACCGAGCTCGTCGCTTTGTTCAACACGTATGCGAGGTTGAGTAGTTCAATGGAGGCTATCCATAAGTTCCGGGATATGATTAAACCGGAACTCGAACCTGAGAGCACAAGACAGTCAAGACCAGTCTCTCTAATCCCTGACCGTGCGAAAAAGCCACATGCTGTTGGGCAGGGAGATTCGAAGAAGAAGAACCCGATACAGGCAAAAGAAGAAGCTAAGAAAAGTGAGGAGAAGAAAGACGACGACAAGAGTTGGCTCGATGAAGATGCCAAGTCTGATGAGGATAAGGTCGCTAGTGAGATGGATATCTTCTGGATGGAGCTAGAAAGAGTTATCAAGGCGGTGAAAATCGTCTTGAGGGGTTGGATCGGTTTCCCGAGGCTCATGTAGGTTTCCCCTTTCCTTCTTCACAACTCGCTGCGTTCGGCAAGGCTCTCAACGCCGAGTCCGAACCGCAGATTGGTCGCTTGAACACTCGCTGACCTCCTTGGTAGTTTCTATATCCTCTTGTCGGAAATGAACCGCCTCTGGGAGTTCTATATCGGGCTCCCTATCACGCCACGGAATTGGGAGTTCTTGCGCCCGAGTCTAGATGAACTGTAGACTTGTTCACAGAAAACGGGTTCTTTGAACACGACATCGTCTTTGGCTTGCTTGGTTTAGCCGCGATGGAAGAATCTGCTTGCTTAGAGCTTGCACTGCATATACTTGGCAGTTTTGCGTATGAGCGAAACACAAAGACGCATACACACACACACACACACACACACACACAGAGAGAGAGAGAGAGAGAAACAGGCGGCTGTGTAAATCACCCCTACCTATCCTCATCTGCCTTCTTACTACGTACTATGGACACGGAATCATTAGCATGAATGGCATATCGGGGCTTTGACGAAAATGCATTCTTCGACGGCATTGCCTTGGCGTTTTTTTTTTCTTTTTTGGGTTGGGTGGTTTACTGGCTTCTTTTATTCTGCTTTGTTTGAGACATGGGGTTTCGAGATGAGGGTCTTCCCTGGCCACGGCTTGTTGACTTGTGTATCTACATTCTTGCCTATATGTAGGTTTAGGTGCTCATCTGCAGATCAGGAGAACCGGTATCATAGGAACAATGATTGTTTAAGCTAAGGCTCAGCTGATTTGACTATGTCGTATGGCCATGTTACCTATTAACATGCCTGAGGTGGCCAAGCAGACTGTGCGAAACAAAGTGACATGCTTTTTGACATGCCCTCTCGCGAAATTACTGAGTATGACCGCTTTTTTCGTGCCGCTTGGTAAGTGGTACTATGCGAGCAATTTGCCTACGCAGACCGTACCTGGACCCAATATGGGGGAGTTCATCCTATCTAGGATATTTTGTTTATTATCTGTCTTCCGCCTCTCCTTTTAATTTCTAGGTATGGAATAACTAGAATAACGAACGGCCACTGTTCTTCTGCTTCCAGCTCCCCCTCGCGTCCGACAACGGCACATGCGTCACGACGTTCCCGATCTTGGCCTTGATGCCGTCGACTTGAATGCGCATTGCTTGGAGCGAGGTTTTCAGAGTGCTTGTACATCTGCTCCCTGTCTCACTTGTACCCAATGTCGAGGTTGGAGATTCGCTGATGAGAGTGATAGCAGAAGAAGGAGAGGGAGATGGAGAAATGGGGTGTTCCAGTACGGCTTGAGTAGTATTTGTCAGCTCAGATGTTGGAGGGGCGAATGACCACGCTATCGAGACGTGGAAGGCGTTCTCGATGCTGCTCGGGAGAGCGGAGTATAGTGCTGGTTGTCCGTAGTTTGTCACGAGGGCGTTGCAGCGGGTGAGTAGAGAGGCGAGTTGTGGGTTGCTGGCTTGCTGGGGGGAGGTGATGATGGTGGGGTTGGTTTTTGTATCTAATTTCACCTGGTCACGTTCACTCCGAGCAGGTTCGCTGATACTCCCACTACCCCTAGCACTACCGCCATCACGGATATCTCCTTCCTTCCTAGCAACAGCAACGCGACCATGCCCAACTGTCCCAACCCTCAAGACAAGAAACGATCGCGCAGATTCATGCGTGCGATGCCACTCGAGACCGAGCGGTGCGAGCTCAAAGGCGGGGATCCCGCTGCTCTTGATGCGTGACTCGAGGTCGGACAGGAAAGAGTCTTTTTGGGATGTGCTGAGGGTGATGGGGCGGGAGAGGGATATGTGTAGTGGTTGCGGGGTGTTTAGGTCTGAAGTTAGGAGGGAGGTTATTTCTGTTTTGTTCTGAGAAGAGGGGAGAGATGAGGTGGTGATGGTGGTGTTAGTGTGAGTGAGAGTGTTCTTGAGAGATGCTTGGAGGGTTTTCAAGAGGTTTTTTAGGATAGTGCGTTCTTGGGCTGATGGCTGCCCTGAGACGGGGTTAGTTGTTTTGAGTCTCGTGTGTTTGTATTAAGGAGAGTGTATATGAGGAGTCCTTGAAGAAAGGAGAGTGGATATGACAATAGAATATGATATCTCGATTTTATAACCATTCTCAAAGCTGTCTTTGGTCCAAGCATCCCATTACGCCGAACAAAACAAGCAGAACAGAACACCTGGGGACACAAATACCCTCCAAACAAACAGATCCGAGATAAGACTTACATTCCACATATAAATGACTAGGCCAGCTCCCGACTTTATGCGGATTCACGCGCTTCCGGCCCTGATGCAGCGCCGGGTTGTCGCTGGTGCTGACGCGCACTGTCGACGCGTACAGGTCGTGGAAAGCTGACGGCAGTGGTGGCAGTGCATTATCTTCACTATGAGGGTTCGATTCTACCACAGGTGGTAATTCAGCGCCACTGCCAACTGCTTTTCTGGGGTGAGAGGGCGGTGTTGACGACGATGATGATATTTTCCGCCGCTTCGGTTTGATGCCGGTATCGTCGCTTCCGGAGTCAGATCCGGAGGTATCTGAACTGTAGTCTACGAGCGGCATTCATTCATTTGTGAGTCTTGGTGACCAAAAGACAGATTATGATGTACATGTTATTCGTAGTTTGATAAGTGCATGGTTGGGATGAGAAGGTTCAGTGCAATGTGTTGGTGAAGATTGATATGATGTTCCTTGGCGCACTGTCACTGGCCTCAGGGGTCTGTCTAGCCAGTATCTTGAGTGAGCTGTGTGCTTATCTTCTCACTGTATGGTCATAAATACTACTTTTTTTCCTCCTGTGTATCGGGAATTTTCAATGGACTTCTTTCAATCTTGGGACGATTTTTTTTTCTTTTGAGTCGACACTATACCACCCGGTATCGCCAAACAGCTGTTTGTGGCGTTGATGTCTGTAATAAGACACGGGTATTGCATCTGAGCCCCTGGGAGTCGTAATAGCGCAATCATCCTGTCACCAACAATACTTCGCATTTTGTCCCAATCTTCAGACCCATCTGACTCAGAGACTTTTTCTATTTCAACAGCTCAAATAGAATCCACGCTTATCATCATTCCATCATTTCATCGATCACACTGATAGAGAATCTGCCCATATCAATAGGTAATGTCCCCCATCCAAGAATCACAGGCACGTTGCGTCACAAGTCCACCCTAATATTCCCAGCCGCCTGTCGACCCACCCGCGACGGCACGGCACACATCCCTGGTTGGCCCTTGCATGAGCGCCTGAACCCACTAAAAAAAGACACTACCATGGAAGTAGACCATCCACAAGCAATTACATCATAGGAAGCGCGTCGTCATCCCATCTCTGCCGGCCACATCATGACTATCCAATGATAAGACAATTGGCATATGAGTGAGTGTATATAATAAATAGTCGATTCTACCAAGGCATCCAGAATTAGGACAACAACCAGTATTTTAACGAATAAACTCAAGGAACATAACATTCTTTTCCTTCCTCTTCTGTGCTCCGAGAATACCAAGTTCCTGTACATTCAAAGCAAAGCTCTGACTTATACTCAAAACATCACCACGACCACTCAGTCAAAACAATTACACCATACATAATTCGCGCGAGCAACTCATACCCAAACTTCTCTCCCACAGCAATATTCTCGCCAAACCATCAACAATGTCTTCCATAACAAGTAAAACCACGCCTCCTCCTCCACACAGCAACTCCTCTCCCAGATCCTCCCGCTCCTCCTCTTCCCCATCCTCTCCCCGACCCCTAGACCAGATCCGCGCCGAAACCAAAGCCGCTCACCGCGCTCCCCACCTGCGCAAAGGCAACCAAGTCCGCCCTGACAGCATCGACGTCCTTGACAACGTCGGGTTGCCTGGTGCTGTCTACCACCACGAAGGGCCCTACGACGCCGCCTTGGCGTCGCGCAACCGGGACGAGCGGACGGCTCCCCTCGCGGCCGTCAAGGACTCCAACCGCGAGGCGTTGAGGGCTACGCCCGTCGTGAATGTCGTCGACGCCATCACGAGACACGTGCCGCTGCAGGGAACCGCGACGCTGCCGCCGGGCGAGGAGGATTACAGTCGCGAGGGCCGCGTTATGCGGTACGAGGAGGGCGCAGATGTCATGCGGGAGGGGGGAGGTATTGGAGGGGCTTATCGGCGGTATGATCATGTGGTAGGTTCTTTTTTCCTTTCCCTTTCATTTTGCCTTTGATTTTTCTTCCCTCCCGCTTCATGTTTTGGCATGAGTACATAAGAGAGGGGAAACGTCACTGACTTAAATCTTCTCAGACATACCACCCTGATGATCTTAAGGGTAAAGGCGAACCTTCCTACACTATCGAGCTAGCAATGAAGGATGGCGAGAGCCACAAGCCCAAGCATGCTTAGTTGGCTCGCTTCAACTGCTTCGGCTCGTAGCTATTATTCAATGAATTGAGGGGCTACAGCGGGCTTGAACGCTTCGCAGAAAGCTACCTTGAGCGTGCTGAGAACCTGGTTTCTCTATGTTCCTGAGTTGTCATGGGAACTCGGGTCTCTTGAAGCTGAGTAGTCTGCGATCTAGATCGCAGAGGATGACTGGCGGAGAGACCTTGTGTATATACTACTCCTGCTTGCCGATTCGATGTAATGATAGACGACTTTCGGATTTCTATTGCCCCAAGACTCAAACAATTGGTCTCTCTTTCCGGTTCCTCTAGGCCATGAATGAGTATAGACTTAAAACAATGCCAATAACACCAGTGTTCAATGATTGAGGTACAAAAGCCCCGAAGAAATCCAACTTATCAAGGCTTGAAAGCAACAAAGAAGGGAGGTCGAGGGGGTATCAGAAGTCGCATTAAGTACAGGAATACCGTAGAAAAGGCAGCTTATTCACAATTACAATATGAGTCACAAGGTACTCAATGATATCGTGCTAGCTTCACTAGAACGCGTATAGTAGTAAATTAGAAGTAGTGTAATTAGCAGATCCTGGTAGCAGCTACATAAGCAACATAGCCTCGATACCATGGTATTGGTGTCCTCCGATAGAGTAATTATTATGTGTGAATCGTGTAATGGTATAAGCAAAGATACCGCTCATCTCGCACAACTTAAAGTTTGTATGTGAGCGTTGGTCATTACGTTATCGCCAATTAATAGCAATTCACTAGTTCAAGTCCCTCTCATCAATCTTAACAATTCGGTGCCCAGTCCCCAGCACATTTAGCATTAACTGCCAATCCAATTCAATCCACTCAGAGTTACCACCTCGAGCGGTGGCGAGGCCTAGATCATCTACGGTCTCCACGAGCGGCTTGCTTGGTCGTGCCACCTTGGGCTCCTGGTGAAATGGGCAGAAGGTGCTCCAGTGAACCTTCCAAACTAGGAGCTCGACATTGTCGAGATCGGGATCGCCTAAAAGCTCAAGGAGAGCTTTGAATGGGGGTCTTGTGACGACGTCGGACCCTGACGATCTGGATGGATGCGATGTCGGCTGTCCGAGACATACTTTGAGCCGCCGTAGACTACCGCTAAGGATCATGTCGGCGATGGCAGGTCGCAGGATGTCCTCAAACTCACCACCAACCCTGGTAAGATATAAAGCTAGAGTGTGAACCCGTCGTCTCGCATCTTGGCCTTGCTCGCTTAGGAAGCCGCCGGGTTTGGTGAGATGGATGGGTAAGCGGTGGCTCTGGGCATTGATGGTAAAGCAGTTTTGGCTATAGAAGATTGCTGAAGCCTCTTGGTACATCTGGACACTGACAAGAAATATGTTCAGGATGCTGACTTGGTTGACCACATTGGGCTCAAAGAGGGTGTGGTTATGTAGGATGATGCCGTATTTTGACAGGAGCAGCCGAGACAGGATATCCAGGCGCAATTCGGCTGGCAAGTCGAAAAATCGGAAGCCCATAGCGTCATACATATTTTACGTACTTCTCAAGAATGGTGTGAGAAGAAAGGTAGTCAAAAGCTCTGAGGAATCTTAACGATGAGGGGTGTACTGTCACTATATGGGTATCTTTTGGGTACCCCTGACCTCCTCCTGACTGCTGCATATGTGTATGACTGACAGACTAATCACGATGGGTGCATTGCTGACATCAATTAGCAGTTGAGAACGGATAAACCCGACGTCAGTGAGGAATTGGCGGTAAGGTACCTCTGCCAACTATGTCGGGGGTTAAGATAGATCCGAAGTTGACGGTGCTCCCCTCTCACAAGTAAGGAGTATAAGGGTCTAAGTGACAGGGTGATTCAGGTGTGCCTCACATCATCAGCATGAGACCCGGGATGAACCTGCAGCCAGCAAAAGAATCTAGTACGGAGCAAGAGAAATGGCAGCTGGCCAAAATGACGAGCCGTATTGAAATTCTTCATGGTGCTGTTGATGATAGGTTGCGTTGAATGCAGCTATGCCATGTAGCTTATCGGGTACTCGATACGCATTAAACGCGACGAGTCGAGCTTAGGGTACATTAGGTAGTTTATGTACATCTCAGTGGTCGGCTTAACAGACTTATTATTACTAGCAGCACCATCCCTCGACAATTTAACAATACAGCTGTTCAACATCGCCGATTTTGTCAATTAACACCCAGAATTAGTTAACTGCTTGATCTCTTCCCTCGAATTATTCTGTCATGCGGCAGGCATATGCGCGATGCAGTGCTACTCGGAGTTGACGCCTCCCACGGCTGTTACGCACTCCATTAGCTTGCCGTTCCTGTCGCCGCAAACCAACAATCTCATTGTCGCAAAGGCTTCTCTGCTCCAGATCTTCGCCACCAAGCTCGTCTCTGCCGAGATAGACAATGCCCAGAATGCCCCCCAGCAGTCTTCCCTCGTAGACCAGCCCTACCATGCGCGAGTGAACCAAGACAGCCGCCTCGAACCCGATTTCCTCGGAACCGATGCCGCCCTTGTCCGATCCGATCGCTCCTCCATAACGAAGCTGGTGCTGGTGACGGAATACCCGCTGGCAGGTACCATCACTGGTCTTGCACGCATCAAGTGCCCTACATCGTCTTCGGGCGGAGATGCCCTGTTGATCTCCTTCAAAGATGCGAAACTGAGCATGGTAGAGTGGGATCCTGTCAAATATGCCATACAGACCACCTCCATTCATTACTATGAGCAAGAGGACTCTCAAGGAAGCTCCTGGGCTCCGCCATTGAGTGATTATGTCAATTTCCTCACCGCTGATCCAGGCAGTCGTTGTGCTGCTTTGAAGTTTGGCCTGCGCAGTCTCGCCATCGTTCAGTTCAAGTCGCTCGAGGAGGATATAGACATGCAAGACTGGGATGAGGAGTTGGATGGTCCTCGCCCTGTACGAGAATTACACACCACCACCGTAAATGGATCTAGCTCCAATCAAGACACTCCATTTTCAACTTCATTTGTCCTTCGACTGCCCAACCTTGACTCTAGTCTCATCCACCCCGTGCATATTGCCTTTCTTCATGAGTACAGGGAGCCCACCTTTGGCATCCTTTCTTCCACTAGTTCGCCATCTGCCGTTCTTGGAGCCAGGGATCAGCTATCGTATATGGTCTTCACGCTCGATCTCCAACAGAAAGCATCCACTACGATTCTCTCAGTCAACAACCTTCCTGATGATCTCTTTTCCGTGCTCGCTCTTCCTGCCCCCCTCGGCGGTGCTTTACTCATCGGCACAAACGAATTGATTCATATCGATCAGTCGGGCAAGGCACACGGCGTCGGTGTGAACTCTTTTGCAAAGCAAGCCACCTCTTTCAGTTTAGTAGATCAGTCCGAGCTTGATCTCCGATTAGAAGACAGCAAGATCGACATCATCTCTGCTGAAAATGGAGAGTTGATCTTGATTCTTAACGATGGCAGCCTGGCTTTAGTTTCCTTCCGACTCGATGGCAGGACCGTGGCCGGCCTAAGCGTTCAAACTGTGGCAACGGACCTAGGCGGCTCAATTATTCCAACAGATGTTTCTACTATCTCCAGGGTAGGGCGAACATCATTATTCATCGGTAGTGAAGAATCCGACTCGCTGGTGTTAGGCTGGACGCGGAAGCAAGGCCAGACGGGGAAACGAAAACAACGACTTGATGCCTCGCTGGATATTGAGATGGACGATGAAGATTTAGAGGACATGATCGATGATGATGACTTATACGGAGAAGAATCAGCTCCTGCAAAGCAGACTTCCAGTTTGATGAATGGTAATGAAGCGAAATCAGGAGATCTCTCTTTCCGAATACACGACCGTCTTATCAGTGTTGCGCCAATAAAAGATTTCTCCATGGGCCAAATACTCCCTTCGACAGACGAGGCGAAGATCAATCAAGAAGGGATATCCAGTGATTTGAGCCTCGTTCTGACAACAGGCAAAGGCCGTGCTGGATCTATTGCGATACTGAACCGAGCGATCCAGCCGAGTGTAGTCGGACGTTTCGAGTTTCCTGAAGCTCGAGGATTTTGGACAGTTGCGGCCCAGAAACCAATCCCAAAGTCGTTGCAGGGAGACCGAGGAAACGCTACTCTTAGTGCTGAATTCGACAGTTCGGCACAACATGACAAGTACATGATTGTATCCAAAGTCGATCTGGATGGTTATGAGACATCAGATGTATACGCATTAACAGGAGCTGGTTTCGAGGCGCTCACTGGAACCGAGTTTGATCCTGCGGCTGGATTTACTGTCGAGGCTGGAACGATGGGCAAGCATAGAAGAGTAATCCAGGTACTCAAAACAGCTGTGCATTGCTACGATGGTGGTAAGAGCCGTTCATATCTTAACAGAGCTAAGTAAACCGCTAACACAGGGGTAGATTTCGGTTTGAGTCAAATAGTACCGATGCTAGACGAGGACACTGGCGCAGAACCTCGTGTCGAATTTGCAAGTATAGCTGACCCCTATATTCTACTGACGCGAGATGACTCGAGCGTATTCATTGCAAAAATTGACAGCAACCTCGAGATTGAAGAGTTGGAGAAAGAAGACAGCTCTCTGGCCTCTAAGAAATGGTCGACAGGATGCCTCTATCAGGACAAATCTGGCGTCTTTACAACAAGTGAAAAGACCGGAGACGCAAGTGAGAACATTGTGATGTTCTTGCTTAGCAAGAGCGGTGCTCTTCATGTAAGTCGAAATACATCCGCAACCTCTACATTACTAAAACCCTCCCAGGTCTACGCCCTTCCTGACCTCACAACACCTATATACGTTGCTGAGGGTCTGTCTCATTTGCCTCCTATCCTTTCGGCTGAATACACAGCAAGGCGCGGAACCTCAAGGGAAGACCTCAAGGAAATTCTGGTAGCTAATCTTGGAGATAGTACGACATCTTCCCCCCATCTGATTGTAAGTTTCCAACCGGATTGCCCTTGATTCTTGAGCTAACTTGTACAAGACCCGACACACCAATGACGACGTAACAATATACCAACCCTATCGACTCCCGCAAGCCGACCTTGAGCTTTCAAAATCACTTCACTTCCAAAAACTACCAAACCATACGATAGCAAAGGATCCTGAGGTGACGACCGAAGACGATGTTGAATCGCATAGGACATATCCAATGCGGTATTGCAGCAATCTCGCAGGTTACCAAACAGTATTCATACCCGGTGGTTCTCCACGATTCATCATGAAGTCCTCCAAGTCGCAGCCTAAAGTCATTGAACTTCAGGGCAGTGGTGTGCGTGGCATGAGTTCTTTCCACACTGAAGGCTGCGAGCGAGGTTTCATCTACACGGACTCGGAGGGTATTGCTCGTGTCTCTCGAATTCAGAATGGCGATACCACCTACGCTGAGATTGGTATGCCTTTGAAGAGGTTACCCCTCGACGTAGACACACAATCTATCACATACCATCCTCCTTCAGGGACGTTTGTCGTCGCATGTAGCATTGACGAGCCGTTCGAGCTACCCAAAGACGATGATTATCACAAAGAATGGCACCATGAGAAAGACCTCGATTTCAAGCCCATAATTGAGCGTGGGATGGTGAAGCTCTTAAACCCCACGACGTGGACAGTCATCGACACGATTGACATGGAGCCATGTGAGGTAGTAATGTGTCTTGAAACCCTTTACCTCGAGGTGTCCGAGGCTACTAATGAGCGCAAACATCTCATCGTCATGGGCACTGCTATCACTCGTGGAGAAGACTTGCCGATTAAGGGCCGCATTCTAGTTTACGATGTGGTCTCGGTCATACCGGAACCTGGCCGCCCAGAAACGGATAAGAGGCTGAAACTGGTGGCGAAGGAGGATATTCCTCGCGGTGCGGTCACGGCTCTCTCTGAGATCGGTACGCAGGGTCTCATGCTCGTCGCACAAGGCCAGAAGTGCATGGTGCGTGGTCTCAAAGAAGACGGCTCTTTACTCCCAGTTGCGTTTATGGACATGAGTTGCTACGTGACTGCTGTGCGCGAACTCAGAGGCACGGGTCTTTGCCTCATGGCGGACGCCGTAAAGGGTGTCTGGTTTACAGGCTACACCGAGGAGCCCTATAGGATGATTTTGTTTGGGAAAAGTTCGACGAAGTTGGAAGTGCTGACCGTCGAGTTCTTGCCTGATGGCAATGAGCTTTTCATCGTTGCTTGTGACTCGGATGGCGGCATCCATATCCTCGAATTCAATCCAGAACGTGAGTTTCAGCCTTTCATATCCTCTTACCGTAGAAGGTCAAATACTAACTGCGTTGGTCTTAGATCCCAAATCATTGCAGGGACATCTTCTTTTACATCGTACTACATTCTCCACAGGCGCCCATGTACCGACACGAAGCATGCTTGTGCCGCGAACACTCCCGCCCACGTCCGACTACTTGTCACAATATCAGACAAATGGCGCCGCCACAAATGGAGATTCTCCACCTCCACCAACGCCTTCCACCATCCTCTTTGCCTCTCCCACCGGCGTTCTCGCCACTCTATCACCGCTCTCGGAACCACAGTACCGCCGACTTTCCTTCCTGGCGGGACAGCTCGTCTCGTCGCTGCCGCAGCACTACGCCGGTCTCAACCCCAAGGATTATCGTGCACCAGCAACCACGGGCGCCGTGGGTCGGTTCCCGCCTGGTGTCGATGCGGGTGTGGGGCGGAATATTGTGGACGGGGCCATCCTTGCGCGCTGGAATGAACTGAATGCAGGTAGGCGCGCGGAGATTGCCGGACGTGTGGGATTCGCAGACGTTGATGAAGTAAGGGAGGTTCTTGCAGAGGTGCTGGGGACTTCGGGATTGGGCTACTTGTAGTCCTTGTATTAATAACCTCTGCAAGGGGTAGTGGCATCTTTCGGAGAGGCATCGTGAGAGACAGAGGGCTAGACAAGGAGGCCTTGGGGTGTTTGGCTTTGCTCGACCATGGCTGGAAATCAGAAAGGGGGGGTTCTAGGATCAGTGATTCGTAGTAGCTACTAGGTTTCGCCTTGTATGACTGATCAGCACATAGATAGCTGGCTAGCAAGCGAGCGAGTAGTCGGTGCACGTTGATTTGCTGGCTTGCAAAGGAATCACCGGCGCAGAAAAGAACGGGTTACATATTATCCTTTCCCTATGGACGTTCATGCAACAAACTGTGAATTCAAAATGATGCAGTCTTTTATCGTACATGGCGCTGCAATCAAGGGAGGCCGGCGGCAGGTAGATAAGCAGACGGGCGGATGTCTGTGGATTCACCAATAGGCAGGCGGGTAGGTATATGCATTGCTAGTGACAATAAAGACCATTATTATGTCCCATATTCCCACGGCCATTTCGTTACCTTCGATATCGCTGCCTTCATAGCAGCATAGCTTCCTAAACTATCACTATAGAGTCTTGGTAGCTATTGGCCGCTTCCAATTGTCACCTCGCGTAGCGATATCTCTCGCAGCCTTCACAGATTCCTTGCGGCCATGGACAGCCTCAATGGTTGTGATGGTTGAGATGCGGCCTGAGGTTGTGATCCTGTATAGGAGTTAGCCATGAGGAGCTCCAGTAAGGGCCTGGGGGTTGCAAATGAGTCTGGCTCATCAGAGGTTAGAAACCTGGCGGGAGCTCGCTATATATCACATAGTCTGGATATCAATTCGCCTTCCGAATTCTTGATTATAAGGTCGTGTTGAGGACAGCTCCTATCCATCTGCGCCGTCTAACTAGTATTCAGATAGGCTTCAAGGTGTCGGCTATGTATTACTCGTCGATTACATTTGCATATTACGGTGAAAAAGCCAGGGCCAATAGGCAGAGAAAGGAGCTTCTAAACACCAAGAGGGAGCTTCATCAGTAATCTGCCTATCAAGATGGCCCATTCCGCCATTCTTATTCATAGTGGTCAATGACAAGGTCAAGGATTGCATTCGTACTTTCTTTGTTCAGATGCCAGGCAATCTTGAGTAGGATAGTCGTAGTCTACGCTCTTTTCTCTCGTCTCGGGTCTGCTACCATCTCTTAATACAGTATTCTCACTTCCTCAAATTTATTAATAGGCTATGTTCAACGAGCTAATTCTAGTACAGATCAACCTCCCAAACATGCCTGCAGATGACTTACTATTTCATCACCTTATAGCCGCCAACTCTCTATAGTTGAAACATGATGATGATCAAGGAAGAGATTGAGGGGGAAGTTTGACTCAAAAGTAATATTTTTCCAATTGACATGGTGTATAACTCTGATCCTGTCAGCTTACCGCTGTGAGACCAACTATGAGCCTACTCATGCTCTTCATTGGAAGCTTGGCCTAGACAGCGGTGAAGATGCAGTGCAACGATAAGCTACTCCTCTTCGCCCATGATTCTACTAGATTACCTAAACGCTATCTTCTAATATCAAGATTGTCCGCGAAAATAACGGTAGATACACCCCAACCCCTGTCCACTATTCCCGTGGCCTACTGAATAGAAAGGACAGAAAGGAGACAGTTCACGGTCGTCGGACCAGTAGATATGTTCCAAGCCGCATTGGGCACGTGCTCCGTTTGCACGTGGTAGTAAGTAAAGTCCTCCTCCTCTACAATATCATGTTTGTACGCCCGTAAGTAGATTAGATATCAGTGTCCTCTTTTTGATAAATGAAAGTGGGAGTGAATCCGAATGGCTCGGTATACCCATGGTCCCTTTCTCTGATTAATATGGACATATTACGTGTCGCGTTCCATGACTGGCTGGAGACATTTCCGGCGACTACCTACACCTGCAGCTGCTGTCTCGCAATTGTGCTGCCCCGGCGGCCTGTAGTTAGGGTCCCGGATATGCATTATGCACGTACGTAAGACATGGAGCTTCTCATGTAACTCTGTGTGTGTACGGAAGTATCGCTAGCCATCAGGAAGCAGAGGCCCAGAGCCCGACGCATTCTTGCATATTGTGCGAGGAAATCCTGTGTGGTCTTTTGGCTCGCTAGGTTCTTCTCTTTTCTCATTATCATTACCGCTTCCAAGGCTGCATTTTAAATATATTGTTTTTTTTTTCAATATTCGTCCGTTAAATAAGGCTTCCCACATATTCATGCAGATACTCAAGATCCGGCACGGGGAGTGAGACTAGGCGTGCTTGCATGTGGGCGGGAATGTCGAAGCCATGTTGCCAGCTTGCTTTAATCGTTTTATTCTCGGTCTGGTATGATGCATATACGACGGCCTGGAAGGGGGGGCTGCAGGATTAAGAGAGATCCGGTACGAACGAGATGCATTGCTTAGAGCTACATAGAGCTGCCAGGTAGCTAAGTAAGCTTACCTTGTTTCACCGGCGGGGTAAAATTGCGTTGGGAAACATTAGTTCTGTGATTGATGTGTTCGTTCTGGGAAATATCGCATATCTACCGCGCATCGCATCACATTCTGAAGCCCGTTTATACTTGACTACCTATATTAATAGTAAAAAGCAAGCTAGCTCTGCCCACCAGGTCGAAAGCGAACAGGATTAAAATTACGATGAGGAATAACGTCATACAGAATCCTAACCAATATTCCAGATCCTAACGATGACGACACCAATCATGGTGGTTTTTCATGTTTAGGTACTTCAGAAGGTGATTGACTTGTCGCGTCGGGTCAGAGAAGAGGAATGTGAGGGATGAAGAGTGATGTAAAATTGCCATTTTTGCGATTGGTTATTTGTTACATTGGGAAGGATGACAGCACCAGATCAGCCAGAAAAAGCTGCCCAGCTTTTGTTTGAACCAGGCACCTGGGGACGTCCTTGATGGTGATCCCCGGTGACGCCCAGATCCAAACCCAGACTGTTGGAAAGGAAGAGTGGGAGGAGGACCCTTGTTGCTAGGTGCTCTCTGCCTTGGCCGCAGCCCTGCGTCGACAGAGTCTCATTGGACTGCGAGTCTTGCTCTGGAGATTGGATCTTGGTGTTAGCATTTCTCCCCTTTTTTCATTTCCTTTGTGTCTAATAATCTTGAGCATGACGTTGTACTCCTAAGCTAAGGAGATAAATCAAGAATATTATCGGCGCTATGAGCTTTACAGCTGCTGGTGACAAGGAGGAATGTCTATAAGAGTATGTATTCGGGTTATGGGGTAAAGTCCACTTCCGCAGCGGGCCGGGGCGTCCTTGGCCTGCTGCGCCGCCCTTACAATAGCGCCTGATAGCCCGGTGCCTGGAGACCCTGACAATGACGAAATATCCTACCTACCTGGTTCCCGGGGTTTGACACCCAGATTTATGACGTAGAATTAATTGGTGTCATTGCCTCGATCTCTTCTCAAACATTTGCGATTTACTTTACGTAGGATGACAATATGTGGGGAGAGAAGAATGAGTTCTGTCGGTAGTAATATGTTACTAGTAATGACTGACGCTCATGCTGTGACATTCCTCTGTTTTATGATAGCTTTACGACTTCATTATAAGTTTGACCATGGGGTATGATAATAATTTATTGGTTGTTTGTATGCAGCTCTGTTAGTCTCGTGACGTGAGATTTCCCAAACCCTACTACCAGCCGTAGAATTATTATCTGGCCTTGGAACTCCCATTAAAATAGGACCGATCATATTTTGATATGGCCGACCTAATATATTAGACGAAGTGATTCATACGAATCGTTTACAGAGGCGAGGCATATTGACAGAACGGAGGGAGCCGCAGAGTTGTATGCCCAGACCGACAGTATCAGAGATACCGGGTGTCTGGCCTGCAGATCAAGATGAGGTTCGAACGCGCGGCACGTTACCGGTGTTGCTCGGTGAGCATCGCGTACGATAGGTTGATGCAATGCTCCGTATAAAGTCCCTAATCACTGCTTGCAGTACATGAAATGTGACGGTGACACCCCTAACAACAAGATGCGCGTCTAAGCACATCATCATCATAGGCGGCCTTATAATCTCGCTTCCGGTGCGAAGGACTCGGGACGCGCACAGTGGTATTTTGTTGTTACATCATGCCATCGAGCAATGGAGGCCTGATCATCTCAAATCCATGAGCCTCAAACCTTTTTCTTTTTTTTTTCTTTTCTTTCCCTTCGCCCAAAGAAGTCACTCATCACTCACACACGCCCGGAAGTATGGCTCCTAGTATAAATGTTAATGAGAAGTCTTGGTCAATTTGACACTCGGGTCAGGCGATGTAACGCTTTATCTCGCCTTTGGGTAGTAACTGAAGAGAGATGCCACGTCTGTGCCGCACTGAGGCAGGGCATAGAGAGAGTGATTAATTAGGTGGAGAGCCAAAGAGGTCAGGTCAATAGGCCGCAAGGCAGAGACGGAAGTGAGTCAGAGTCAGAGTCAGAGGGATGTTGTTCAAGTTAGAACGTAGCAATACTCTAACTAACCGTACTTTCTAAGGAACTGGAATTGGGAACATCAAAGTTATGGTTGATGAGGGCCTGAATGCTACCTCTCAGCTTGCCTCTTTTATTAGTCATAGAATTATTAGTAATTATCAACCTTAGTTATACTGGACTTCTGCAAGACACCACTAATTACAAATGCATGCCGCAATTGCCATGGTTTCTAGAAACAGGTAGGTAGGGTTATAGATTGTCGAGATGGGAAAGCCGTCAAGGCCGTCCGGCACACGCGGAATGGGGGACCCAAATCCCATAGGCTCATCACAAATAGGTGCCCGTAATAAGGGGTTGCCAAGGCCTGCAACTACTCAATGCAGCGAGTATACGCGAATTGGTGTGCATACCGAAGTCCCACGTCATCGCCTGCTGCAAGTTCTGCAAGCAGGATGCATTGGGGGCCGCATAGAAAGGTTTTACCTGCAGTTGAGCTAGCTCCATAGCAATGATGAGTCTTAACGGGTAACCAAACAAGAAGTCAGGATAGAGTATTGAAGGTTGGCATTAAAAGAGGTTTGGATCTAAGCAATCAAAATGAAGTAAGGAGTAATGTAAGTCCTCAAAGCAAGCTTCAAGTGCGGTCACACGATGATTGCGTACAGCGACACATGAAAATGCTAGTAAGAAGAAAATTAGAAATATTGCATCTTGAACAGAATTTCCCCCTCCATCCTTTTGCTGCATGACAACTTGCTGCAATGCAACATGAGCACGCATGCGCATCGCGTCAATGGGTGGAGTGGGATGACTACTCTGACAAAGCGGTGTTTAAAGATTCTCTCCAGTGCCGACCAACCTACCTAAGGCACTGGGGAAGCGGCAACTTCGACGTCCCCGCTGGCCTGTGATTTTCCCTTCTTTCTTGATCTTCTCTCCCATTCGTTTTTCGTTTGGCTTATCTATGTTCATGCCACTATCAATTTGAAAATCTAGTCAATGACGTTGAAACATGTCAGCGGCACAGCGTCGATCACAGGTCTTTCTATGGGTGCTAGCCTTGGCTAATGCGGAGATCTCCTGGTGGCGAGGTGATTGACAGGAGACCATTGGACTTGGCTGATTTGGGTCCCTGATCCTTTTATATCTCCTACATTGTCAATATTTTATGCTCAATTATGTTTAAGTATTCTGTACGGCTTTCGTATAGGTAAGTATGATACATTGGCATTATTCAGCGCGGCATGCACATGCAGAATCGTGACCCTGGAGAGATAGAGTAGTGTCGGTGCGCGTTGGATTTGGTCAGCAGCACATCCTTCTGCGGTATGTCCATGCGGGCAATGGATGGGATGGGATGTGATGCATCTGGGCTGACTATTACCTGCTGCATCAAACCGAGCCATTCACGTTCCAAGACGCGAGGTCTACATTAGAGTCTTTGCGAACAGCATGGGCAGAAATTGGCGCCAGTGGGAGCTCTAGCTTATCAGGAGGGGAGGAAGCAATCTCAGAACCCCGCCAAGAACCCCTCGTGATCCCGGAGCTACGTAGCCCAGCAAGCTAGACAAGCTTGATAGGATCAAGCAGTGCGTTTCACCTACCTACCTTTAGCCAAATGCAGTACGCAAGCACGAGATAGGGACTACAAGAAGACAAGTCTCGAGTCTCATCAAATCAAATTTTTGTGTCTTGGGAGGGGTAGTACACATTCTGCTTTTTCCCCCTTAATCTATTGCATAGTCGCGCGCCATGGAAAACGCCGTCAGCCCATTTCCGGATGGAGGGGGAAATCAATGAAAAACTTCAGCACGGCGCAGTACAATTTAGTCCCATTTGCCCCCTTCCTTTCCTAACGCCGGTATCCTGTGATGATGCCATTTTTATGAATCGTTTCATTTTCGTCATGGAGCAGTCGAAAGAGAGACAAAAGAAAACGTAGGTTTGTCGTAGCAGACGTATGCCCCAGTTGAGCAAGTAGTTGATTTACTTCAGACATGTGGAGAAATGAAGATGAGTCCTGAGAGTTGATTGTCAAGGCAATGTTGATGAAGAAGCAAGAAGGGTATTTGTGTTTATTCGACGGCGATCTCGTGGAAGTCCTCCTTGTGCTCATCGGGATGCTCGCCCCAGTGTACTGGGCCAAGCTTAAGAACGCGCGGACCGCCAGCGCTGCTGACACTAGAGCTGCGGCGGGTAGTAGCGGGTGTGGTCTTCTGCGCAGTTGGGTAAGACGCAGATGTCTCTGGTGCAAGAGTGAGGAAGGTCATCGGCATGGGCTGCATTTTGCGGATATCCTGGGCAGTGATTCTAACGATCTGCTCTCCGGAAGACATTTTTGATGCGGTGGTGGTTGAAAGAATGGTGGCGGTAGGTTTAGATGGTTTGTTGTTTGGGGGTGGGGATAGATAAGCGTAGAGGCTGTCGTTCGCTTGTTGATAGTAAGAGTATGTAGATTTTCCAGATAGCTTGGTGAGGTCTTCGTTGGTTTGCTGTGAAGAAGAATGGTGGGAAGTAGAAAGAGAGAAAGACATAAAGGAGAAGGCTGCCAGTAGTTGGGTTGGGAAGATGGGTTTTATACTCTTTGCCGCACCGCTGCCTTTGATTGTGCAAGCGGCATGGGTCACCTACCTAAGGCAAGAACTTGTACAAAGACCTGTAATAGTTATGACAATCCTACCTGATTGCTGGTCACATGCTGTTTCCAAAACATACAGTGCCAAGATCAGCCGTATTATTCCTTGTAGCTAATAAGCTGCCCGTAACTAGTGATAGATTATTCAATACCATCGGGTGAACCTCAGTCGAAGGACATCCAAATGACGATGGGCTGATGCGAACAAAGAGATGGCGGGTGGGTGGAATGAGCAGGTATTTGCCCTCCCAGATACGTTTGGGCTCTCATGGTTCTGGGCTCCTTTTGCTCCGAAACACCGCTAGTCTTTCAGCAAGGTGTCTTGCACAAAAAAAAAAGTGCTTTCCCCAGTCGACATGGCGAATGGAGCACGTGGGGGTTCGATTGGAATCAGCAGGTGTGCTGGCCAGTCTGCGTGCAACCTACATCCAAACCTCCGCAGTTTCGGTCGCGCCCACTACAGAATCCCGGACTCTCCTCTCCATGGTCTGCTCAGTCAATAAGTTGCAGGTGGCCCGAGTGCTCTGTGGCTACCTGGTAGAGAGGCGGGGATGGAAGGGAAGGGTGAAGGTAGGGAGCGGGGCGTCGGTCAGCGCAGCAAGCGGCGTAGATTGTGTGTGGTGATGGTCGCCCGAGGGTATCACTGGCCGGCTATCTAAGCGAGAACAAGTCGGACGACAGCCCAGATTTTCGGAATGGTTTACGGCACTGATATATATATATATATATATATATGGAAAGAGGGTGGAGAAACAATGCGGCTCTTTTTTCCTTGAAAATCTATGAGCCCTCGCGAACTCCCGGCTCCAAGCACTGTCTTAACTGGTCAAACGGCTTCTACAACCGGGAATTTTGTGGCTACAGTTGGTTCAGATCAGGCCACCGGACGAGAATTCTTCGGAGGAGCTCCATTTCTCATTCGGAGATTAAAGGAGATAATTTCCCCTAATCGGGAATAGTAGCCCTTTCGAGGATTTGACCATCATCAGTCTTGATACTCCGTAGGAAATGTGTAATATATTCAAACGACAATTATGGCCACTCGAAATGTCTCAGTACTCCAGTGGCAAGGCCAATCCAAGGGCAAGGAACTATCATTTTGAATCTTATGGCACCTAGATAGGGAGAGATATGGCTTCGCATCGTCTTGAAGCCTTGAATCGCAACCGCTCAGCCTCCTGAGCAGAAAAACAGTGCAGCTCACTGCGCGCTATCCATTGGCCATCCGATATGATCAGCAGAAGAAACATGAGTGTCGTACTTACACCCAATTGAAACATTCAAAAAAAGTCACTTTGTCAAAGCCTGACAAGTCAAGTAGTAGGCACTTGTTTCGAGGGGGGTTTATTACCAAAGCAGGCTCCTGGATTTTTCTGCCTGATCACTTCAACCTCGATACCTGAATGACCGCTCGATAGTTATGGAATCGTATCATGTGCAGTGATGTGGTCGATACGAGTGATTATGTGTATTAGAGGACAGGGGCATCTATCTTTGAACACACCTATCGAACCTATGGTTGTATTGGTGCGCACCGTCGCCGCCCCCTAATTTTGATTATTGGTGTTGAAAATCAGATCACCAAGCAGAAACGGGAGCTCGCCAAGTCCTTTGGGAAGAAGAGACTAATCTCAAACTACAGCCGGTGCGCTAATCAAGTCCCCAGGCGGGGAACCAGCGTATAGTCGATCAGTAGATGACTTCACATCAGCATATCGCCAACAACATGAGAGCTGCTGCATTACTGAGCTGCCCGTCCGGGACGAAGCGAACTTCCGCAGCACTCCACACCCTCTCGAATCTTTAGAGATAGGGCCTGTCCGCGGCAGCAAGTGATGTGACGCTCTTTGTCGTTATGCTCAACTCACATAAGCGGTGTGAGGGTAGAGCCCGAGGTCGTATCAATACACCACCAGCACAAACTTACTACGCCTAACCATAAAGGGTGGACAGGCCTCAAGGGTATGGATAGTAAAGTCTACATTCTGGTACCTAGCAGATTGCCTCGACAAGCTGGCCAAGACGAGTCTTCAACTACAGTTACACCGTGAGCGTCCAAGGGGATGTAAGAGCTCGTCAGCCGCCCAATATAGATCAATCCTCTTGAAAAGTCGTTAGAAAGCCTGATTCTACTCCTCTGGAAGGGCCGGGCCGAAAAGGGGTCGCCACTCATCATGCTGCGTGCCGAAACCTGTCGAATCAGGTGTTGGGTCTAAGGGTTTGACTAGACAGGGTCTCTTCGATCCATTGGCCTTACGGCACCATGACAAAGTGCCATGCCAGACAGCCATGCGTCGATTTCACACCCTCCCCCATGATCTTGTAGCCGCCCCTGTCGGACTGACTGGATGACAATGACAATTCGAGGCATCATGGGGGGAGCCGGTCCCGAACTAGACTCCTTCCGTTCCATCGTTGTCTGCATGTGGTCCATGAGCCGATTATCATTCAGATCACATGTATTCATTTGGTCTCGAGCATGTTACGAACAAGTATCTTTTGTTCCCATTGCGTCGATTTCATTGCCGCTACTTGTTGGATCCGCGGAGTACTTGTGGAGGTGTTGGACCCAAAGGTCTGGTTGCACTTGAAAGGGCGCTTAGCGATCTGGCGACTCTCTACCATTGGCTCCTGGTCGATATTCGCACACTATGGCACCATTAAGTTTTCTCCTGCAGAATCTATTGAGCTTTTGGGGAATCTAAAGAGGAAGCTGGGAAGGCATCCGGGAAGCACTGTCAGTTTGCCGGGTTTCTACAACGTTAGCTTCGCCAATTCCCGACATCCACCCTGGTCATTTGCCGCGAAAGACGCGAAGTTTTTGCTTTCCCATAACTTACTTCGCTTAAAAACATGATCATGCCCCCAAATTGCGTTGCAATGAAGATGAGGTCCCAAGTTCTAACATGTCGGACGCGGCAAATGTCGTCTATCTAGGCGCAAACCACAGATACGGAGCAAATACATACAAAGAAATCATAGTGAGTTACCAGCTGTAAAGCATGCATAGTGTGATGCGGTCAGATCCGATAGTTCATATGTAGACGGCTTGTGTGATAGATGGCTGGCGCTGCTTCTCGGCGATACTAGGTAGTAAAAAGACTAAGTTGAAGGCACGGGTATACTCCGCGGTATATCTAATCAAAGATGTATTCTTTTAGGTTTACGGTCAATCCCCAAGAGATCTTCGACTAGAGGAACTCAGTAGCCTTGTAAGCCCGTAGAGCCTCTCTCTATCGATATTTGAGAGAACTTAAAGCTCCTGAAGTCATTTTAGTATGATAATATTGGCACGTGAGCAATCCCAACGCAACGGTCTTCAAGGGTATTCCATCAGATCCCGCGGTCGCAGCTGCGGCTGCGTCAACGTGTTCAAGGAATGATCCGACAGTGTAGAAGTCAGACTAGTTGCAGCCGGTAGGGCTGCCGGAAAGTGCAATATTTCCCCTCGGCTAGGGGAACTACTGTTATGCCTTGCTTTGCAAGTCCGAGTACCTCTACTCTAAGAAGTTTGGGGGGAGGGGAGATCTGGGAAGAAGTAGTTCAAGGAAGTCTCACATCGCATCGGATCCATGCCCGCCCTGACACTATGGACTATGGCAGCGATCTTGAAACAACTAGTACCGCCACTCAGGTCATCTCGAGACATCCTTCACAGAGCAGAATTGTGATAGAAGTCTGGCGGGATGGCTTCCTATTTGCCTATGTCGAGCCCGCGATTTGTGGTTCGAACAGCAAAGTCTTGCAATTTCAACTGTCAGGGATGTGGAGTGGAGGGGCCGTGCTTGTTGCGTTATGCCCACGTTGAAACATAACTTGGCAGGAGACGAGAACGTATGACTGTGGCTGTTTTTGAGATGACTAGTGGGACACTGGATGAAGGAAGCGCCATTTGCCATGTTGTGTCTCGCACATTCTTGTGGCCGTGAGATGCCTTGAGTTGACCATGCTGGTGCGATACTCATGTAAGGTAGCATCACAACGTTTCACATAATGGGGGCTAGTGGAACAAAAGTTGAGTCGTTGGCTGTAATGAATTGGACTGGCAATTTCGAACTCCCAGATGAACCTACTGGGTAGCGATTGACAGCAGATCTCGAACCCAAAAAAAACCAATGCAGTGCAATGGCAACACCATCCTAGTCATTTCTCCTGCCGTTTGTGCTATTCCGGGATAAGTGGCAGAGCAAAGGAACTCACTGGAGAGTCATGTTGGCCCGTGGCACGATTCTGGGGGGTTCTGATCGAATGCGGTCCTGTAATCTGCCGTGAAGGTACCACGGCGTCTTATCAGTGTTCTAAGCCAAGCTCGCCGTGTGACGGTGACGACGACGATGCACGCCAGGTTCGGGGCTAGGCGTCATCGGTGTAGAGGGCAACGAGTATTTGGAGTCAGTGAGCTGGAAGTACTTCCCCGGACCTGCCTTGCACAACCCTATCCCCTTCGACAGTGGGATTAGTGTGCAGGTTAGATATTAAAGAGTGTACGGTCGAGATTGGTCAAGCACCGGGGAAAGACCGGGTGGGCGAACAGAAGCGGTTGTGCCGCGGTCATGCATAGGGCAGCGGGCCTTGGCCTACCCTAATCGCTGATGAAGATCGTGGTCTTGCTGCGACCTGGGCTCCTAGTGGAAGGCGGAGATGAGGTGCTGTATGGAAACAGCTGTGTGTGTAGCTAACTAACAGACAGGAGCCTAGGGGTTTGCATTGTAGTGTTGGTGGAGGAGGTACTTCACCTCTTTCAGCCGTTAGTCCCGGTTCTGTGGGAACCCCAGCCAGGTGGTCTATAATTCGACAGGGGCATTGTACACAGCTACGTAATGTGGCCTATAGGGCCGTGCAACTTAAAGTGGACTTCCTATATATTCGGCCGCTTCGAGGTGTCTAACCCTTTTGAGGTTGATCAATTTCAGCCAAATCGGTACCCGTCAGTCATCGACAAAACTCCTTAAAGGTATCAAGCGGCCTTCAAGTTGTGTAAAAGCTGGAGTGCGCCTAGATAATGTTGGTCGTCCGTAAGATAGGTCTCATAGGGAGGTGAACACAAATAACTGTGCAGGTAAGGGTGAAACATCTGGCCGAAATGTCTCGTCGATCTTCCTCTTTGGGGTTAGAAAGTATCTGCCTTGAGAATTTCGTAGCTAGACTGCAACTCAGTATGTTATTACCTCTCCCTGCGTACATCCTAGGTAGGTAGTTTGCACTGATATCCATCTCCTATCTCGTCGTAGACCAGGGTCCGTTCGATGTGCGACCTGTCAAATTTAGTTCTTCACTCTTTCAGTGATGGGTATGCCCATGTCTTCTACGCCTTGATTGGTCTTCTTTTCAATTTGGGGTTTCTACACTCCTGGTTGTCTATCCAGATCACGGATGATGGTCGATCAAGAGTAACATTCAATGTCCGAGGACTGGGTTTACCTGGATATTTACATGCTGTCACTTCGCATACAATCTTTCTGTGGGGTGATTCTATCTGACATCTTCTATCGGATCTCATGCCATGCCATGATCCATGGGCACTCCTGTAAGTGAGGACCTTTTCTGGTAGAAATACACAATGACGGACTACAACCGAACCCTTCAATCTCCTGTTGCATCTCGTATAGAGGAATGCCGCAAACCGGTTACCCGAACTCGGATCACTACAGGGACAGTGCTTTTTCGCCAATGACCTCGCAACAACTACTCCGAATGAACGGAAGCAATCAAGTACTATACCTAAGGGAGCTTAATGACAACTAAGGAACCTTCTGCAATCAGGCGAGTTCCAGAAAACAACGCGTAGCAAGACCTAAGATTTGGGTACGGGGTATAATTCTTCAACAGAACGGCCACTTATTGGCACTTCTTTCACGGTTCCTTCAAACCGACAGAAACATATCCTGCAGAACTGCATTTTGCCTCGGATCCTTCCAGGCTCGGGTAGTGAACGGCTCATGTGCCGTAGGAATGCAGTTAACAATTCGTCAACCGATCCTAAAAATCCTTCCCGCGCCGTCCGTCAGCGATTATTCCCGCTTCCCTTATTTTCTGATCAGCTCTGCATTACTAGGAGTAACAGATCTCGAAAAACACGCCCCTGGTAGTCTTTCTGGGAACTTCTGATCTGGGGTGTGCATTTAAAAGGGCATCCCTTACATATATGTAGTGCCGTGCATGAGCAGTGTGCTCCACTCTGGCCCCGACCCTAAGTATCCAGCCTTTCTTCAGATTCTCGTTTGCTTGATAGAATCCAAACGATTGTCCCCCCTCTTTATGATCATACACTCTGATACGATACCTGGAGTTTCCACTGCCACACCCCAAGTCTCTTTTTGTATGATGCCACCTCGGGTACATGTGAGGCCCGTTCGGGTGACCTAGTTCACGTTGCGCCACGCTCCCGCTGCTACTTTCTTGTTGGTCTTTGTAAGATCGCAAGTATACAACTTCAATGTGACAAGAAAGGGTCCCATTTTAAGGCAGATTTCAGCTTGACCTTACTATCTTGGTGCATGCCGGTACCGTACGGATATTGGCCACTGTTTATTTCACTCGAAAAATATGAGTGGTAGAGCTTGCCTCCTGTCGTCGTCAGTTGTGCTACCATTTTCTATAAAGGCGAGCAATCCCGCTCCTCGAAGACATGAACTCGATCCTCTCATAGCTACATCTGCAATCATATTTTATTCAAGCGCTCGATTGACCACTGATTCTCAATCTCAAACGCCAGTTCTATACAATTCGCACAACTTATACCTCTCAGCCATCAAGAAAACATCTTTCCACCTCAAGCGTGCGTCTATACACGCCACACGCCGGGCACCATGTTCGTATACTCTGGATAAAGTCGAGCCATATACCCCAGGCTGACTATACAGTGGTAACAGAAATCGACACACTCTCTACCATCACGAAGTTCACGATGTGCATCAAGTGGGTTGTCACGTATGCATGTGGCCATACGAGTGAACACCCTACTCCTTGCAACAGAGGATGTGGCACATACCAGGAAAAACAAGATTCCAGACCCGGCGATTGCGGCTGCGGTAAATCTTGTTAAGGCCTTCCAATGTATTCGACATCTCTGTTTCAGCACGGCGACTTGCACACCTACACCTCTCCCAAGTATGACGACCGAACCAACGATAGCCGTGAATAGGGCTGGCTCTAAGACTTTGGGCGAGCGATCGCAGCATTCCTCATGGCACCATAATTTTGTTTTCTTTTTCTCCTTGCAAAGAATAGGTTGACGCAAAACACAAACCTGTTCTCTCAGGGTGTTGTTTGTCTGTCTCACCAGCTTATCTACGCAAGAGCTTTGCTTCGTCCGCTCTGGTTGGGCGACAAATACCTCACTGATTTAGCTAGAAAGGATTTATTTTTTTTGTCTGGGATTGGAATTCGTTACACTACCTCTAGCACACTCATTTTCCTAGGCATAATATACTGCATTCGCATCCCTATGTTACTTGACCACTTGTGCGCAAACGTGGTGATTAGGTACATTTAGTAACCGGGTAGCAACGTAACCGACTGGACCGCTAATTCTGTCAAAATACTTTCCCTAGCCATGCTCAGCAGTGGAGCGTAGGACAACGCACGAAACGGGAAGCAAGCAGGTAGCCGCGGATCATGCCGCTGCTGGAAGGCACGGTTCCCGCTGAGATAAGGCCGAGAGATGGATGGCAATCGGCAGGTATGATGTTGGAGTAGCAAAGTTGGACTCAATTTTACAGGGGAGACTCCAACCACACAAACCATAACTATTCGAGTGAGTTTGAAACTCCATCTTTTTCTCAACAATATCATGGTGCTAACTCATATCTTCCAGAATAACATGTTCACAGCTCATGTACCAGGCTGATGACGAAGTCTGACTGTCGACGGATCAGAAATATCGATCCTCAATGCTTCATGCATAAGGTTGCATTAGCCACTTATCATGTGACTTGCAGTACATATAGAGAACAAAGAATGAAGAACCAGAAGTAATGTGCATGCAAATATCAGTACGTGCTGGTGTTGGTGTTTGTTAGAGTATGGTTCAAAAGTATATGCAGTAGTAGAGAAGAAAAAGTGTGATCTCGATTCCGTGCCGATTCAATTGTGTTACAGATGATTGATGTTGGTCTATTTTTGTAGATGCCTGGTATTCGTCTTTCGAACTCTTTGCTGGGTATTGACAGGGGTTATTAGTGCAATCTTCTGTGCATTCATCATCGCATGCAATGTTTGAAAACACACATCAGGTACCTATCAGCACCTTCTTCAAATCACCCGACACCTCCCCAAAGAGCTGGCAGGTGTGCAGATTTGAAGTTGGCGATGATAGTAACCTCTTTTATCCTTTTGTTCTCTATATTGCCTACTGTTATAACGTCTTCACTAGAACGCTAACAACAGAAATTGAAGAACGGAGCAGTGCTGATTTCGATATTGAGGACTTCCAATTTTGTTATAGAAGAAGCCAATCAATCCCATCCGTTAGCAGGTGGGACAATGTCAACCACCATAGGCCTTCTCCAACTCTTGGTCTGTGCATATCTGGCCCGAATAGGCAACGAACCCCCACCTCCTTTAATCCTCTTGAACTCTATCCAGATTTCATCTCGTGCGGCATCTGTTACGCAGCATTGTCGGAAAGGATATGAATCACTCTGCAACTACCCTTTTCTCCGACAGGCCTCCTCTGTCCAACATTACGTTGTTACACCTGCCCATGTGAATTTCCCGTGTCGCACAGTCACTCTCGTGTTAGTTGCTCTGCTAAGGAGCTACCCAGTCTAGTCCGAACTCGCGACCACTGATTTTTCTACATTCACCTTGACCATCGCTATGACTCCTATTCCGTAAAACTTAGTTCAGCTGCAATTGACCTCTCGCCGAGTCCGGATGGCACAGCAGACCCGTGACTACTGCACGGTTCACAACCATGTTGGCCCATTCCGCGGCCCGCAATGCCACAACGGCCGCGGTCTCCGGATCCGGCATCATTCTATCGTATGTCAATTCGGAAATTTACGAGGTTCCTTCTCAATTGAGGTAACTTCAACTCCCAGTGAATTCCTGTCTGCCAGATGAAGCCTGGATTGCTCTTCAAATGGACTCTCCTTTATGCTTGGGCAGCCAACAGAACAATCTGTGGAGTAATTAAATATGCCGAAGATATTACTTACACAGCCGCGCCGGGTCCTGTGGTCTGTGGGCTATGGATTAAATAAGGGGATGGGCAGCCAAATCATGTGCAATCCAACTCGAGATAACGTCTACCTAGTACCAAGTCAGAATATCCCAAACCAGGGTTTACCCCAGCCCGTGCTGTTCGTCTCGAGACCCGTGCGTAACAGTCGGCAACCAGCATTCAAAGTCGCAATCCAGGCTAGATGCGGCACCTCGAAAACAAGAAAAAGAACCGTCGCACTTTGTAATCTGGCTTGCTGCCTCCGGTGGAATAGTACTACTTGCCGAAAGCGTATGTTCCGATGGAATACTACGGCGACGTGTGATCAATCCCGTGCGTTTCCAGAAGCCCGGAGGCTGCCGATCCCATTTTAAAGCACAAGCGGCTCATCCACCAATAGAGGAACGTTTGGCGTCTAACACAACCTGCGTAAGTGAACGCGCCAATCGAGTCGCATTGGTCCCTGACATGGCGTTCATGCGCTGTATGGAAGGCAACCATTTGTAGATTGCAAGCCTCCAATCACGATTTATATTTCGTCTAGTCCGGAATTCGATCCATCGCTTTGGCCTTCAATCGGAATGGGGTCAACGCCAGAGATGACCAAGACGCTCATTTATGGAGCAGGCAAGATTGCTTGTTTAGGCCGTTAAACCTCCTAAAGACCACCCCTGTATTTGTCCAGCGCATTGTAATGACGACTGCTTCAATTTCGAGTGTTCCATCGTCATGGACACTTTTGGTGTGCTTGCCCCCAACACTAAACATTCCTTGGGTGTCGCGGAGTGGAGAAGGACTTAGCCGCCCATGCCGCTGCGCAACCAACGGACAACATTCAACGCCTCTTCTAGCCAATGTTTCTCGTTCTTGCTAACTGGCTCAATTAAACAACTTCTTTGCAACTCGTTGTTTCGGTCATTTGCTTCATGATGATGATCTGCTTTCCCTGCGGCGTTGTCTTCAGATGGAGCTGTCAACCCCTGCTCGTGGTAAATACCGCCAACGCTCGCATTCTTGATTGCATTTGATCTTGATAATTTGGCATCAGGACCGGACCAACTCAACGATGCAAGGCAGTCAGTGTCGAGGGGTTTTAGGGGCTTCCGAAATAGTTCTGGCATGACAGTACACCGCTCTATCAACCCCTTGCGAAGTAGTTTTCTAACAAGTCTGGACTCTTGACTGAGTGCACTCTCAATGGTAGAGCAAAGACTACCTGCATCCACCTTGGCTGCATCTCACAGTTAGCCCATTCAGGTTATCCACAAAGTGTGAATGCCATGCTAAATCAGGGCCATGTGGACATCACATACGAACAAACGCACATGAGCGTGCTCCCCAACTGTTGTCACATTTTTCTTCATTTAGCAATTCTGTTTGCTACGCATAATGGGTCAGATGATTTCGGATCAACAATACTAGGTTTGAATCTCCTAGGAGTGTGTAAGCCCCCAACTTCTCGGGGTGCAGTGCCCTCGTCGACCCAAGTTGAAGTTTCTGACCAACGCTGACTTATCAACTACTTATAAGAGGGGTTTGACAAGCAGCAAAATGACGCAGTCATCAACTCTAGATGCTGCTTAGTCTCCAGGCTGTTGTATGTTGGCCCTCCACAGCTAGGACTTCGGGCGTGGCTTTCCCGTCGCCGGCCTCTCTGTTGATCCCTCTCCTCCAACATACACCAGTTCCGGGGACGAGAAGACCGGCTTTCGAATGGTTGACTTTAAATTAGGTAAGCCTCTATGAGGATACTACAGTCTCTACAAGCTGGAGTTCAAAGTTCCAATGAATTCTTTGCTCTCTTCTGGTTGAAGAAACGGAGAAGAGCGCTGAAATCAACAAGACATACCTCGACGCGAGGTGAAAACTGTCTGGATAATTTAGGCGGCTCGACTCTGAATTTGTCCGACAGATACCACTTTCATACCGTCGATTTGTCGTCGATTCTATGCTCTGATCAAATCGCATTTCATTAAGATGATAAACCTCACAGAATTCTAGTTTTGAATACCTGACTATGCGCATCTCAGACTGTAGGGTTTTCTATATATTTTAGAACCCTATGGGTAGTGGCCTGAAGCACTTTATCGGCCTGAGATCGATCAAGATGCAGTGCCTCTTTCAGGGGATCAGGCACAATCACATGAGATACGGCCTCGAGGATTGCCCGCTGTCTAGAGCTCGAAGTCTTAGACAAAGTAGCGAATCACATTTCAAGCAACAGGTCTGTGCTTTAACGCCTCTCATATGTTATGTCCGATCCTTCCTATTTGAGCGCGGCCGGATCGGAGTCAGTGCCGGCGAAAATCTCAAATACCTGTGCCGTCGACTTGAAAGTAGAAAGAGTCTAATCGTACGAGTGATAAGAACGTGGCGCAGTCTCTTTCTTATACGCAGGTGTTATCTTCAACAAATCGCGGCACAAGTGAGATCCGAGACGAGTTTTCAGCCCCAAGGCTGAGCCGCAGGTTGATCCTGCAACCGGACCGCATTCAATGACAGTTTGCTAGCAAATTACGAGACATACCCTTATAAGCTCCAATTTTAGCCTGGTAGGGCTGCAAATGGTGCTGGTAAGAGTCTGATTGGTCTAGGCGCGTTACAAGCCTGCACTGGACACATAGTGTCGGGTCGCTCACCCCGAAGTTTCGGCCTCCACGTGCCACGGCATCTCTGGCGTGCGTCAGAAAAACTGTAATCGAGAGCAATGAAACAACAAGCGCTGTGGCGCTTGCCAACTTGATCGCTTTTTAATATCGTCTGTGAGATGGAGGTATGCTCACACCTGACATACACCCTAGAAGTGTGATGACATCGCCAGACAAATTGGTCTAGTTGCATTGCGGCCATCCACAGAGCATGGAAGTCTCTGTATTGGGAGATGACAAATCTTATATGTTAGTACGGCTGGGCTTAAGGGGCGTCTTCGTCGGTCATCTGTGGGATAATCATCTAAGTTCAACACATACATTAGAAAAGATGATGGATGGGGGCTGCTCAAAGGAGTCTACGTATTCTTTGGGCCAATGCGAATCTTACTAATGAAATATTCCCTCTAGGCTGGACCTGTTTCCAGACACGTTCCCAGATGCCGTTGGTGGCCACCTCAGATGTCTTGATTGTCATCCTATGCAAACGAGGGCTATCGGCATACCTTACTAATTCCGTTTCGTACCGATGACTCAAGCTCTTCAGGCTCCTAGCGACTGTTGGTAAGTAACATCACCGCCTCGAAATTGACAGATTCTCCTTTTCCTTTTTGCACATGGTAACGAGTTACGGCCAAAAAGTAGCGCACTGGTCTAGAGATCCAATCATCGCTGTGAACGTTGGACTGGAACACAATTGTTCGTGGCAGAGAGTGTGGGTTCTTCGTTCATCTTCGCTTTATGACCCTATTTCTACATGGCCCCTTCGAGATGGTATTCAACTAGAATGTGGTCACTGTGCTATTAGCAAGATCCCCTGGTGTGACCTTTTCGGTTCTTTTATTTTTGGTTTCTTTTTCTTTTCATGACTCGATTTCACACCCTATCGCTTGACGAGGAAGGACCTCTATTATAGAAGGTCTCACCCATAATGCCCTACCATCCGGAGCACTCTGCTCTGAGCCGAAACGGACCGAGGATTTCTGGTGAGAGCATGACCACTATGAAATGAACGAAGTTTCGTTACTGCGACGTCAGGTCATCATTTCTGACACCAACTTACCCGCTTCTGGCATAGCTTACATGCCACACGTGGGCAAAGGATCAAACCCCAAGATGGGACCAAGCCACGTCATGTCATAGCAGCACCTCAGATTCTCCTCTATAGCTAGATCATCGCAGATAAGCGTGCTAACGCATGTGGATGCCATAATTGCATAATAAGTACACTGCAGCTGACCAGATCTGCAGGTAACGGCGGTTCTAAAAAGGGGGGAATCGCAATGCGGCCGCGAAACCCCCATCTGCGTGCCGGAACTGGACATAAGACGATGGCCACTTGAGTGATAACATTTGGCCTCATTATTGTCACGATCAGGCAAAGATTTCTATCAAAGCCTAAAAGAGGACCAACACCCCGAAACGAGCCGCCGACATGCCTATTGCATCCTGTTGTCTGACCAACAATCACCATCGTAAGCCCAAATGCTTCCTATGTTAGGGTAATATAGGGCGAAATATATTAAGATTTTCTCATTATCATAACTTATTGGCTAAGATCTACACCAGTGACCCTCAACTCTGCCGGGGCTACGCGCGGCAGTTTGTTGGTTGTCGCGCTTGTTCGCGGCTAGGCAGCCAAGAAGCATCGGATGATGCCTGAAGTGGCATTTCCTTCAATGCCTTTCGACTGACAGGTTGATGAATGGACACCCTAAAATCTACTGGAATCATCTAGACAGACTAGTTTGATAAGGCTGAAAACCTGGCGAATCATCTCTTTAGATCGTTATGTTTCGTATATGCGGCCGTTGAGTTGTTGGTTGTTGGTCTGACAACTAGCCACCAGAGCTCCACCAGCCAGCGATAACTCCCTTTGCATCGATGATCAAAGTACATAGGTTGTTACGGTACAATGCGAATACAATCCTGTGCCCATGTGTGCCCTCCTGACTATTTGCGGCAAGTCCCGTTGTCACTTTGAAGGGAGTCAGCTGCCTGGTGCCTGGGCAAGGAGTCACCCCAAATTAGCAGTTCTGTTGGCAGTGAACTTGTGACCAGGTGCATGAGGCAGATCTGGGATGATACCTTGTTGATACGGACACCCTCGCCGACTCTTTCCCCTGGCTCTGTTTTAGTAGGCGGGCATCTCGGGGCGGGCAGCAATGTGATATAGGAGAAGAGCCAGGGAAAGGAAAAGGGGAAGGGGCAAGCTGATACGATCGAGACATTTGATTGCCGCTCTGACGAGCCAGTTCCTTGCTACTGCTATGGATTCACCACGGACTCACTCGTGGGTGCTGCGTTCAGTGAAATGGGTCATCACAAGGCAAAACGACCACGCGCAAGTGATAGAATCAAACAGCTGGTACACCATTCCATACAGATAGCTTGATTAAGTAGATATGTAAATTATAGATAGGAAATAAAATGAAAGAGCGAGCACGAAACATAGCTGGTCTACGAAACGGAAGGTAAAAACATCGTTGTCTGTCTCTGAATATAGGCCTAAGTTCTGTGTAGATCACGACAGCAGGTATCAGACACCCACTCTGGTAAGAACACAGTAAAACCTTCACGCCTAGCTTGAGTGCTTAACCAGCCCGTCTGCCTACTTGTGGCTGAATATCCCGTATCGCGTAATTTTAATAAGCATCAACGACTACCCGATCACACCAGTATCTTCACACGCCTACTGAGCAAGGGATGTACCAAACCCTATAACATGGTATACTCTACTGATTCAAATGCACGCTGCCTCTGGCTTGATAACACCACGCGAGCTTAGGTTGTGAAGCTGCCACCTACCTCTACTAAAGGTCAACACGATCGACTGGTTAAGTAGCGGCCAACGACTTTCTCGTAGTTGCGAGAATGACAAAGAAAAGGGAAAGTCAAGCTTTCTTCCCAGCGGTGAGTTCAGCTGACGCTTCTTCCCTCTTCTGATCTCCCCAAAGCTCCCATCTCAGATAAATCTGACAAAAAAAACAAGAGCAAATAGTTACCTGATCACTCGCAACATATGATAAAAAAGTACCGAATGTCTACACAAAACGGAGCTCGTGCTTATCTAGCTATGGGCGATCAACAAACTCCTCGACGTGTCAGTAATACCTTTTTCATCGTGTGTGTTTCCTAATGATAAGCCACACCTGAAGGTATCTTCTAGATCGGCATCGACCTCATCGTCCTCCCTTCCAGAGCTCGAGCGTCATCTGAAGTCGGCACGCCACATGCTCAAAGTCAAGCGACACGAGGAATGGATCAGCCAGGACTGGCGTTACGAAATCTGTCAATCCACTTCCAAGAACTAGGGCTCACTCACTCAACGTATGAATGACTCCGAACGCCATCGAGACAGAGTTACAGCTCTGGGGGCAAGCTCAGACTTGCTTGAAGCTGCATCAGATCACGACTTTCTGGTGTTTCGGAGCAGTGAATCGTCACTAACACTCTTGATCTAGACCCGTCACGACGGTATAAGATTCGCAAGACTGTCCAGCTCACCATCATCTAGGGACATCGTGTCAATCGTGAACACCTCCCTCGGAGAGTTCACTTTGGCTAACCCACTCGAAGGTACGCGTTCCTTGGCGCCGACCCTGCCATCTTCTTCCGAACTTGGAAGTACGTCGGAATTCATGTTGTGGAATGGGGGAAGAAGGTCGCAGCCTGGCAAATATTCTGGCCTTGTTCTGAGCGGCTTACAATTTGCGGGCGCGTCTTGCAACGGGGTAAAAGGATAAATCGACGAGGACTATAAAGAGGATAATTAGATGAAGACAGTATACCGCCATGGCTGTTATGTGTTGGGCGATAGTTCTATGAGGAACACTGGAGCTTGGTACGTTCACTTCACCAGACACAAGACAAGCAAGTAATGATTGTCATCATCATTGACCACGACGGACCGGCTACGTAAACAAGCTAGCCTGCCCTGCTCTCTTCTCGTGCATGCTGTCTCCTCATATACTACTGAGGAAAAAAAGAACGCACGCACACACGCTCTCTACCCCTTAACCTTCAACGTCCTTCCCCACGCCCCGCGATCCAAGCAATCTGTTCTTCCGCCTCTCACTTTTGAGAGGAGGGGGGGGGGGGGCGCGGCATCCATCAATCGATTTTTAGTATGGTACAATACAGCTATAACCGAAAAGTGTGCGTTTGTGCATGAGAAATCCTCTGTCCACCATGTGTTTTGTTCACAATCTTGGTATTTGCTCGCGAGGCCCTTCTTTTTCCCCTTGCCAAGCGGCCATTCTAGATGCTCGTTTTTGATGCCCCTCTTAGCATGTCTTCTTCTCTCTAGGGTCTCGTGTCGATGCAGAAGACCGAAATGGAAAAAAAAAGGAAAGGGGGAAGGAGAGAAGAAAGAGAGAAAAAAAACTTCTTGTCCTCTATTATTAAGTAGGATCAATTTGTGCCATCCCGCCACTGAGTTTAACATAGTGGACTGGAAAGAAAATGTAAGAGGAAACGCAGAAAAACGCCGTAATGCAATGAAAAACAATCCCTTTGACGCCTTGATTTTAATGGATTATTCAATAAATCCGAACAGAAGATATACGTCCATCTGGCAAAACTAACTTAGCCTTGCTTAGGAGAGGTAGGAGAGCTATGATCGGGTAGTGTTAGTATCCAGCTATGTTGAGCATCGATGGTTGTGACTTACTATTTGGGGCTGGTGCTGCCACCAGGCGCAGGAGACCTGCTAGGAGACCAAGAGGGAGACTGGGAAAAGGTTAGTGATCGTATATGATAGGTATCGGTTGGGAGTACTAACCGTGGGCGAATACGAAGGGCTCGTGGGTGACTGCTGAGCCCCTCCTGGCTGGTACGTCGGGCTGGTGGGAGAGTAGGACTGCGGCGATGTCGGAGAGTAGCTGGGAGACGCAGGCGAATACGATGGCGATGTTGCGCCTGCATGGTATTGGGGAGACGTTGGGCTGTAGGTTGGACTTGTCGGTGAGTAATTGGGCGAAGTCGGAGAGTTCATGGACGGCGAGGTAGGAGAGTAATGCATGGGCGAGGATGGCGAGTACGTCGGGGACGTGGGACTATAGTTGGGACTCGTGGGACTTGTTCCTCGGTACATGGGAGAGCTGGGCGAGAATGATGGCGAGGAAGGACTGAATTGCGGAGAGCTGGCGTACGGGCCAGCACCCATCATAGGTGATGAAGGAGAGTATCCAGCACCAGGTGATGTGGGAGAATAGTTCCCATGGCCATAGCCCAGAGGCGATGAAGATGAGAAGGGACTCGTGGCACCAGGACTTGTGGGCCTGTAAGGGCTGGTGCCTCCCAATGGTCCATATTCAGAAAGGAAGCCAGGCGAAGGATCAGACCCTGCTCCAACAATCGGGGAGAAGTTACCCATGTTCATGGACGGCGAAGCAAGAGACATGCCATATCCACTGTCCACCATAGGTGATCCCGTGTCGTAAGGTGTAGCGGAACCTTCGATCTGGTTTCCTTTGACAGCCATGCCCGGCATCAGACCCATCCTAGAGTTATCTGAGATGACGGTATCAAGCATCTTGGGGTCCAGGAAGACTTGGAAATGACCAGTACCCATGGGGGCTAGCTGACCAAGCATGACGTTTTCTGAGATACCTCTACAGTCGTCGAGCTCGCCAAGGGATGCAGCCTCAAGAAGAATCTCGACAGTCTCCTCGAATGAACATCTCATCAGAGCACCTGTATCGGCACGGTTGATACCATGTCTCGTCACGGCAGCAATACTACCGCGATAGGTCATGACATCAACAAGAAGAGTGAGATGACGCTCATTCACATATGAACCGTCAAAAGCCAAAACGCGCCTCAACTCATTCAGGAGAGCTTGTCGTCCAGCTTCGATGCCGAAGACCTCAACTGTCTGCCACAGATCGTTTGTAATGGTACGCGTGGCATCAACACCCTCAACACAGAGAACCTGGCGCAAGGAAGTACCTTGCGTGTCCAAATACCACTCCTCACAGAGAGGGTGATCCTTCGTCTGAATCATAGCTCCATCTTTGTCTATGGCAATACTAGTGCCTTTGTTGAGGAAAGCTCGTTCAATGCCCTCGACACCACGAAGGGTCAATTTCTCCAAGATATGGTCCGCGAGACGTTTCAGCATGATATCATCTTCAATGGTTCTGTCACCATCGTCCTTGTCATCTGTAGAAAGCGATCGAATACGGATGACTTGATGAGGACTGTTGTCATCACTAGGAATGATGGCTAGGTCACCACCGTAGTCCTGTCTAAGTCGCGTCGCCACATCCTCAATGCTGAGACCCTTGTCAAGCATCTTTTGTCTGTCAAGACAAATACGAAGCACCCAGCGTGATTGTTTATCAGCATGATGTCCATTCTCATCAGGAATGAGGAAATATGACTCTATCATGTCGCGATCTTCGTCGATAGTGGTTTCCTCAATTTCGGGATCGTACCAAATCTCGGTTGCTTCAGTGACAGAACGTAGGTTTGTATGTTCGACCTTGCTACGCAGTTTCTTTGCCTCCTCTTGACTTGGGCTGCCATCCAAATAAACCATCATCGATGGAGTCTTAATGTTCCTGGCGACGTTGAGAATTTCCTTGAGACGTGGAACACCGAGCGTGACGTTCTTTGAAGCAACACCAGTGAAATGGAAGGTGTTGAGGGTCATCTGCGTGGCAGGTTCACCGATAGACTGCGCAGCCAGGACACCAACCATCTCGCCGGGACTCACTAGAGCCCTGCGCCATTTTCGATCAAGCTCACCAATTACATGGTGGAAAGCGTGCTTGTTCAGACGGTGGAAGCACGCAACACGTTTGAAAGCAAGTCTTGAGCGGAGCAATGCCTTGAAAAGTAGCGTGGCATTGTGATCAGCCTCTTTGGATATCTCATCAGCTCCTGGTACGACGACCATGCTATCAAGCAAATTCTTGACCACAGGAATGACATCTTGAGGTGTAAGGTTGCTTGATTTGGACTCGTCGATCTTCATGATCCTCTTGGAGGATTCAATGAGACGACCCACGTTGAGAGGCAACTGGAAGGCTGTCTCGAGCTTCTCTGCTCTCGCCTTGAGTTTTCGGAGGAATTGGCGATCTAGCGAGATAGCTTCAAACTCTACATCCAGCAATTCTTGAGCCTGGGGATCCCCAGCAATGTCTTGGATGTACTCCAATGAGTCAGAAATTTGTTGTGGGATCGTATCCATCACATCAAGTTTGAAACGGCTCTCGAAATCAGTCTGTCTCAAGACCCAGTGATCCATAACTTGCTTCTCAATGTTAATGGCATCCATGTTCTCTTCACCATACGCAAATTCAATGATATCGCCGAGTGAGTTGCGCACAGTGCCATCATAACGGGCGCTGACGTCTTCGAGTGCTTTCACTAGACGACGCTGAATGTAACCAGTTTCCGCAGTCTTGACAGCTGTATCAATGAGACCCTCACGACCAGCCATGGCGTGGAAGTAGAATTCAGTCGGTGTAAGGCCACGCAGGTAAGAGTTTTCTACGAAGCCGCGAGCTTCAGGCGAGTAGTCGTCCTTGGTGAAATGAGGCAGCGTACGGTATTTGAAACCAAAGGGAATACGCTTTCCCTCAACGACTTGCTGGCCGACCAAAGCTGTCATCTGAGAGATATTGATTGCAGAACCCTTGGAACCAGAACGAGCCATGGTGACAGCGTTGTTCAAATCCTTAAGACTGCTCTCAGTGGTACGACCAGCCTTGTCACGAGCTTGATTCAGTGCATTGGAAACCTTGCTCTCGAATGTCTCTCTGACGTTCATGCCAGGAAGCGCTTCAAGCTCGTTGGCAGTAGCCAAAGCGGTAAATTCAGTAACTTGATCCTTTTGTGAATCAATGTCGGCTTGAATCTTGACGATGGTCTCCCTGTCAGGAATCGTATCACCGATACCGATACTGAAACCGTTGTGAAGGAGCCAGTAGTTGATAACACGCTGACATCCATTCAGGAAAGCCATGGCTCCCTCGGGCCCAAGCTCATTGTAGCAAAGATGGACAATACCACCGCCAGCAGCACCAACAACTTTCTTCGTGAGTAGACCAAAGAGAACTTCGCCAGACCGAATGAGAACTCCGTCGTCATCTTTGGGGCACCAAGCGCTAAAGCGATTCGTCTTGTCATTGCCGGGTTTGGTGTAGAGACTGATCTCCTCAGGAATAATCAAGCTGACCAGCTGCTTACCCGTCCAACGAGGTCTGGGTTTGATGATCGCGGGTTGAGGGATGACTCCATTCCAGTTGGGAACCCACAAGAGAAGGTTTGTGACCTGGTCTTTGGTCATGAAAACATCTCGTCGGCACATTTTGTAGACTCCGGCCAAAGTATCTTGCACAATACCCATTAAGGGGCCGTTGCGTTGAGGAGACACGATGTTGAGCGGCACCATACACAACTCCCTGATTTCAGCACGAGTTTCCTCGGTTTGGGGAACGTGAAGATTCATCTCGTCACCGTCGAAATCAGCGTTGTATGGAGATGTGACAGACAAATTCAGTCGGAAGGTGGAGTAAGGCATGACTTTGACGCGATGACCCATCATGGATTCTTTGTGCAGAGAAGGCTGACGGTTGAAAATGATATAATCACCGTCTTGAAGATGACGCTCAACTTTCCAGCCGTACTCGAGAGAGATCTGGCCGGCACGCTTGTGATGTCGAAGATCGATACGAGTACCATCTGAGCGGATGACATATTTGGCACCCGGATGATCATTGGGACCGGTTTGAACAAGCTTGTGAAGGCGCGAGATGTTGTATGGAGTAACAGTCTCAGGATAGGTCAAGATCCTGGCAATGCTTCGAGGCACACCAACCTCATCAAGTGAGATGTTGGCATCTCCGGTAATGACGGTACGAGCTGAGAAGTCAACACGTTTACCCATCAAGTTACCCCGAAGACGTCCCTCCTTGCCCTTGAGACGAGCTCGAATAGATTTCACAGGTCGTCCACTCTTTTGGAGAGCCTGAGGTTGACCAGCAATATCGTTATCCATCAAAGTGGCAACATGGTACTGCAGCAGCTGCTCGAATTCGACAGCAATATGGTTTGCAGCACCCTCTTGGAGGGCCTGTCGGACGTTGATGTTGGCACGGAGAATGTCGCCGAGCTTATAGGTCAAGTCGTCTTCATTTCGCATACCCGTACCAGTACCGTCCATAGAAATACTGGGACGAACTGGGGGAGGAGCTACAGGAAGGACAGTGAGGATCAGCCACTCAGGGCGAGCGAAGTCTTTGTTGAGACCCATATCCCGAATATCATCATCAGAGATGCTCTTGAGGATGGCAAGAGCTTGCTCTGCACTGATGGGCCGCGAATCCTTGACTTTGGAGCCTTGGTCATCCTTGTGGTCCAAGACAGCCGTAAGCTTCAGCGCGGTGTGTCGAATCTTGGGCTGGTTGTTTCCACAACCACCATGGCCAGCTTGCTTGGGTTTGTTGTGCGGCTCATACTCTTTGTCTTCTTCCTTAGGCACATCGTTGCTGCAGACCATCTTGCCTTTGCAGACAGCCCAGACATTCTGGAAGCGCTTCTTGGGGTCCCGCGTAGCAACGGCGGCAGCAAACTCTGGGTTTTCCTAGGGTAGGCGCATTAGCATCAACAAGAGTTCTCTCCGTCCAGGACACCAGAAGCAGGCAACTAACCCTATCTTCCTTGACCTTTCCGCAACTGGTACAGACGATCTCTAGGATCTTCTTGACCTTCTTGATGAAGCCAGGATGATAGACAGGTTTAGCTAGCTCGATGTGGCCGAAATGACCAGGACACTCGGACATGTTCTCGCTACAGGTGGCGCACTTGAATTGGCGGTCGACGGAGCCGAGGCGGGGGTCGTTCAAACCATTCTGGCGCGGCTTGGTGCGCGTCTCGTCCATCGTCTCGGGGTACATGATGTGACAAACACTCATGTTCTTGATCTCCTCGGGCGAGAGGAGGCCGAACTGGACCTCCTCTACCGTCTTCAGAGGCGCATCGGAATGCGCGAAATGAAGATTCGCCATTGTCGGATTGCGCGATGGCGGGTTGTGGGAAGGAGATGACGGGCGGAGGGAGATGGTTTGTCGGTGGCGAGGGATGGATGTTGTGAATTATCGCGATGTGCGTGGTCGTGAATCGTGATCTCGTTGAGATGTGTATACAAGGCAGAAGGCCTGAAGCCAAAGTGCCAGAAGGAAGGAGAGAAACTGATGGTACACAGAGACAGAGAAGAAAGGCGGGGGCGAAGGAGTGAGGATGGAGTTGGTGGTTGATGGCACAGGAGGGTGCCGACCAGCAGGCCGCAAGGCCTCTAGGCAAAGGATTTTTTCACCCGGGCGCGCGCAGGTCAGCGAGTGTTCGGTCGGGGGTCGCTGATGTCGTCGCTGGATTGCAGCAGTCGGGAACTCGCAGATTGGGCTATCGCGCGATGTCCGACGCGTTGTGCGGGTGATACTCGATGTTGAGAACAATGTTGTTGGGCGTTGAAAGGCGACGGGCCAGAATTGGTGATGGGGATGACAGGAAAGTACTGGGAGGCGTGCAGAGGGAGCGCTAGTCCTAATCCAGATGTGCCTACCACCCGGAAGAAAGATTTTGCACAAAGACATTGACCCACTCTCCAGTTTTGTGGAGACTCCGCCAGCTGCACTCGCCGCCCTATGACTGTATCTTGCAGCTGCATTGCCCGGCAAATGAGTCAACATGCGCATGAAACACTGGGTAGATCTGAAAGGAGGGTGTCCCCCCTCCCCTGCGTATTTGAGGCTGACCATTCATTGTTCTGCTCCAATGGATTTTTTTAGTATCATTCAATTGACTCCAACATCAAACACACCAATGACTTCTGTGCTGTCATTGGGGGCTATGAACTACAAATGCATGAGTTGCCCTTTGCTCTGAAGACCAGATATTCATCTCATTCCCATTACTGTCTGCCTGGGATTCGCATGAAAATTGAAATGATTGTCAACAATCCCTGATCACAGCAACTCTTCCGCTCATTATTTTTCACCCATTTTCCAGGGTTCAACTTGCTTGCTTGCCGTCATCGTAATATCGTCTTCACGGCCTATGATTTCACCCGTATATAAAGGACTGCATTTCGGCATGCCTTAACTATTTTGTATCTAATAGATTATTGGTTCATAGTCCTCTATAGCTCGTATAGCCTTTTAAAGTAATACTTGAGCGACAACTAGGTAGACTATCATCAGCTGGGTGTCTATCCAGATAATTCACTTAGGTTTCCGGCGTGCACCAGGCTTTGCCTTCTTAGTGGCCACAGCCTTGTCCTCTTCAACGACGACGCCATCTCCACCCTCGCCCATACTTCGTCTCCGTACTGTACCCGTTGATACCGCCACGAATTCCTCTTCGCTGTCGCTCTCGCCCAGATTGAAGAGGACAGGCATGCGGAAACCCGTTCCCTCGAGGTCCTCATCATACCCTTTCCTAGAGTCCGTAGCTAGCACATCGATATTTTCGTCTTCTAGATCTAGTCTTCGCTTATTGATCTCTTCTTGGGGGTGTATGTCGAACTCGTCCTCGCGCTCAATGTATTCGACATTCTCCTCGACCTCCACGAAGTCGGGAGCCAATGCTGACCAGCGCTGCGGGCTAGTCACTGACCATATGTAGATGCGGCCTGTCTCTAGTCCACAGGCCACGAGCAGAGCTCTGTGTGGGTGCCATTCAATGACCCCTTGTTCTTCCTTCGGCCCTTCCAGCATCCTGACCAGACTGCCGTGATTGCGCTCCCAAATATAGAGTTCGTGGTTATTGTAGGTAGACGCCGCGACATACTCGCCTGTAGCGCTGAATGTGACGTGATTCCATGAAAGTCTGTTGACTACATCTTGAAACTTGTGCTCAAGAGGCATCTGTATCGTATCGGGGTCGAGGTCTGCGGCGGAGAGGTTGGGTACGTGGAAAGTCCTGATGATTCTATCTTGCGAGTTGACCAGGAGTTCCCGACCAGAGCCTGTCAATCTTAAGGTAGTCACAACCGAACTGCATATCTTCTCTGACCATATAATTTCGTGTGTGTTGGGGTCTATGAGGTTAAGACGGCCCTTGTTTGTGCCGGCCAAAATATGATCTCCAGTTACTGTCCACACTGTCGCCGTAGTCATCTGCCTGGCGTCTTCTTTGGCTTGCTTCTCTTTCGTCGCCGCGTCGGCATCGGCGTTCATACGTTTAGGGGCAGAAGGGAGGGTGTGCCTGACATCGTTGGGTTCAGTCAAGTCGACTAGCGAGGGCGGTTCATCGTATATCGAGGCGACGAATAGGTTACTAGAAAAGAGTAACCGTTAGCTCTACCTGGTTTGCAAAGTGAGGAAGGATTTTGGCTGCAGTCTTACTGATTCCATGGGTGCAGCTCTGCTGTATAGATGGGAGCTCTGAAGCGCGCCTCCCGATACCTCGTCCCATCCTGTAAATCCCAGAGAACAGCTCTCCATCCTTGGCAAGCAGAAAGAAGGTAGCGACCGCAGCGCGACCAGCTAAGCGAAGTGATTGCCGATCTATGGCCTCTCAACTTTTGCGCCACGCCCATCGTATCCAAGTCCCAGACGACCACAGTGCCATCGACGCGACCAGAGGCGAGGTAGTCGCCTTTGCGGTTGAAGCGCAGACATGTTGTGTGACCAGAGCGAATGGTGTTTGTGATGTTCTCAGGATAGTCCTGAAGGAGGTAATCGTCGGAGAGTAGCAAATTCATATTGAAGAGATATTCATGGTATTAGCTTTTGTAGCGAGCAATCACCTGCAGTAGGATTATGATTGCAGGTTGCAACTTTTGACGCTCGAAGCGAACCTGGAAGCTTGATGGGCTTTTGAGGAATGTGATATTAGAGGTACCTGCCTTGCATGTGCTTTTTCGGGAGCTCCAGGCGTCTGCACCTACATTAGGGAACTTGATAGCTCTGTACCGTACCTAGCTATGGAGAGCACCCCGCCATACACCCCACTATTAAGTATCTGGTCAAGTCTGGTGTAAGTCATAGCAGGAACCTGTAAGGCTGTTTGAATGCAACCAACTCTTGAAAGTGAAGGATTATTCTGCTCTCATACGAGATTTATACCTGCAGTTTCCGATCACTTATTATTTTCACTTTCACCACCCAAAAAATACTACCACCAGATGCTAGATGTCTGACAAGAACCATGGCCAACTCAAGGTGAGTCGCCTCGTCCCAATCATGCCAAAGAACCACAAATTGAGGAATCGAAAATTCAAGATATGAGTACGTCAAACAGTTCGAGCAAAACGATGCTCTGCTACCGAATACATGGGTAGTCATAAGGATCGACGGACGAGGCTTTACGAAGTAAGCATGTCCCTCTACCACTCCTCCACTAAGATATCCCTTACTAGAGGCATTCTCTTATAAGTCAACCCCATCTAGATTATGTGCAAAATACAACTTCGAAAAGCCCAACGACAAGCGAGCTCTAGATCTCATGAACGCCGCCGCCAAAGCCGTCGTGATGGAGATACCTGAGATAACCATCGCCTACGGTGTAAGTGACGAGTATAGTTTCGTCCTGCACAAGACGACTACACTTTTCGAGAGAAGAGCAAGGTACGATCTGTAAAAACACTGTCCGAGAGTGCTTGTATCAAGAAACCAAGTATTAATAGCAACATGCATAGCAAACTAATTACAACCATAACCTCTACCTTCACGGCATATTATGTCCACCTCTGGTCGTCCTACATGCCTGACAAGCCATTATCTGCGCCTTTGCCCAGCTTCGATGGTAGAGCAGTATGCTATCCCAGCGTACAAAACCTACGGGACTACATGACTTGGCGGCAAGTCGACTGTAAGCCTTTCGCACTTTCAATACAAGCTTCAGGAGACCTGCAGATGGAACTGACAAGATGTTAACCTGCAGGTCACATAAATAATCTTTTCAACACTACATTTTGGTCTTTGATACAACTAGGGGGCATGACGGCAAAAGAAGCAGAGAAACTCCTTGCAGTAGGTCTACGCCTTCTCATGTTTGAGAAACTGGGTGAACTTCTGGATAGCTGACTTGGCCGTGGATGTAGGGCACTGTCTCCGGCGATAAGAACGAGATTCTCTTCTCGAAATTTAACATCAATTACAACAACGAGCCCGAGATATACAAAAAGGGCAGCGTGGTCTTCCGGGATGTAAGTTCTCTCCCTACACAACGACTCCTTGTCTTGAATCTTTTCCCGCCCTTTCACTATTCTTACCACAGCAACGACAGTACGAACTAGTAGAGCCCGGCAACCAAGCTGAAACCGAGACGGCAATCGACAACATAGCCGAACCCGCAAAACAGTCAAAGACACAAGACGAAAATGACAAGAAGCGGCAGAACAAGGCACGAGTCGTGGTTGAGCATCTGGACATCATCAAGGACGAGTTCTGGGAGAAGAGACCCTGGCTATTATCGAACAAGCCTGGCAAGATCCCGAAACAGACGTAAGAAATGAACGTAGAGAATAATATGATATACTATCATGATGGGGCCCCGAACGCCTGTCTAATGCTCACGAGTATATGCTCTTTTCCGCTTTGAATGCTGTTGAAGTGATATGCGTCCGAAATCATCAAGTGAAATGATGCCTCATCCTGCTTTTCATCCCGCCATCGCCCTCAACCGCCTCTTCTCCTCTTTCCGTTTCCGCCTCGCATCCCTCCTAACCTTCCGCTCCTCTCTCGTCTCTGAAGCCTTGCCGCGCTCTTTCTCAGCTTCCCGCTCAGCTTTCTTGGCCTTCTTCTTCTCGACTTTGCCAGCAGCGCGTTCCTCGGCCTCTTTCTGGGCCAGTTTTTCCGCTTTCCTCAATCTCTTGGCTTCTCTCCTCGCACGCCGCTCGTCTTTCGACTCTTTGTCTTTCTTTTCATCTTTCTTCTTCTTATCCCCCTTCGCATCATCATCCACCCCACTATCCGACGGCGTAGGCAGCGAAGCCGAAGCCGAAGTAGCAGACTCAGGCTCCTGCGTCTTCACGGACCCCTCCAGCACCCCACCCCTCACGAACGAGGTATAAAGCCCTCTCACGCCGGTATATTTCCCCGCCGCGCCGCGACTCCGTATCTTCTCGAGCGCGCCGCCCTTGAGCGTCTGTTTCATCGTGCCGGACTTGACGTCGATGCCCTTGAGGGCCTGGTCGAAGGCGTTGAGCCACCATGCCTCGGCTTTGTGGTCCTTCTTGCTGCCGAGCCCGGACCCGTCTTGGTTGCGCTTGATCAGGATGTGGTTGGTCAGGCCGATGGCGTCGTCGTGGGCGTGCAGCGTGTGTCCTTTTCCCCGCCACCCTTGCGAGGTGAGCAGGGCTTTGGCGTCCATGAGGACTGTTCGCGGGCGGATTTGGGGGGTCTCTTGGGGTGAGTATTTGGTGGAGATCTGTAATTACTGGCGAAGAGTTCCTTTCTTTCGTGTTCGTGGAACAGCTGTTTGAAGATATTGGTCCTTGAGTGGACTTTGGTGTAGTGAGTACAGGTTGAGTTGGAAATCCTCAATTGAAATTTTAGTGGGGTGGTAGTTGGAAATCGCACATTTTGGTTGGTGCCAGACCAGGCCCCATAAGCCTCTGTTCATGGGTACTGTATGCGTTTTACCAGCACATCATCCTCACCTCCAACTTTCTAACTACTCTGTAGTTGTCAAGGTGACCTTTGGCAGATTTCTACTACAATGTGTTGTTGCCTTTTCAAGTATCTGAGCCCATAATTAGGCTCATTTCTCGATATTGGTAGGTGTTCCGATATGTTTAGAGCCTTGGGATAGGTACCTAAGTTTTACTCAGGAAACAAGTTCATCTTAAGTGATAGAACAGCCAGGACTTCTTGCCTTAAACCTAAAACACAGCTGTATGTATCTGTGTTCCCTATAATTCGCTATGTATTTTATGAAATCTGTACTGAATGAGCATCCTAAGATGATTCGGACGGCTCGAGTCAGATCAGGTATCCATCCTTGAGTTCGTGTTTTCTTTAGGCAAACAAGTAATTGTGCTCTTGAGATATATCGGAGATAACCACTTGAGAATACAATGCTCTCAGATTTGGCCTGATCGAAAGAGAAGTATATGGTATCATTATGTATAGATTTCCTGGGCTGTCAATGGATGTACCCCCACTATTATAGGGCTGAATTCGGGTCACCCCCTCACCGATGTGACCCCACCTGCTGCCGCTTCTCGAAAACGTTGCTTCAGCTTGGTCAGTTTGTTTACTTCAGAACTCGAATGTTTGTTGACTTTCGCCAGATGCGACATTTGAATTGATGAAGGAGAACCAACTTTTCGCGCTACATTGTCTGTACCATGCAAAGCACAGCTGCAGAGAGCTCTTTTCCTAATTGACGAAAAGCCTCTTCTCTTTGGTTCTCGCTGTGTGTTCACTCACGTACTGCTTTTTCCCTCGCTTTCTTCCCCGAAACGCCTCGCTCCATTCCATCGCACCGACGATGTTGCGCCGTCCCCCCACAACCCTCAGCTTAACGGCTGAGGACATCGCCGCATACGAAGACCGCCGAGAAGAGCAGCGTCAAGCCCAACTCCTCCATGAACAACAGCAACAACAACAACAACAGCAGCAGCAGCAAACCAAACCCTCCTACCACCGCCTGCCACCGCAAATGCAAGTCTACGGCCATCCCGGACAACAACCATCGGCAGCAGCGATGGACACGTCAATGTCTTCCGCAGACGAATCAATGGAAGACGCCGACGACGCCCAGCACAGACCAGAGCACGACGAAGAAGACGAAGACGATGATGATGACGATGACGACGACGACGACCCGTTCACCACGTCTAGACATCTACAGCGTACCGCCGGTCTAGGACAACGCGCCGTATCCCCCGGTGCCCAACGAGGCGCCTTCATGCGTCAGATCCGAGCTCGCGGAGGCGGGTATCCCCAGGGCCACGCGCGTTCGCACTCCCACTCGCACGCTACGTCCATCCCGACATCCACAGCCTCATACAATAATCCAGCGGCATCGCGCACACAACGCATCACAGGCACCGCGGCGGCTGCTGCTGCACCCTCGGGCACGGGACTGGGTATCTCAGCTCATTCCCAAGTCCCAGCGCACTTACAGCAAACCCCCGTGCAAAATACCGCACAAGGAGGCAATCCTCGCGCCCCCGGGGCCGGACGCGTCGGTGCTGGTGGTCGACAAACTAGCGAGCCGCCTCCTGCTCCGTCACGCATTACGCGTAGCCGGGACGAGCGAATCGGCATTTCTGCTGGGACAGCAGCAGGGGGCTCGCGAGTAGCGGGCGGTGATATTGGAGGAGCAGGAGCAGGAGCAGCAGCTGGGTCATCCTCGAGAAGACGGTAGAATCGTCGGCGCGAAAGCGGAACTGAAGTTGACTACAGCGGCAGCGGCGGCAGCAGCTATGGCGGTAATGGCAGTGGCTACTATGTGCAAAGAGGCACTGATAGTCATAGCCGGTTGAGAAGGACCACTACGAGGATCCCAGTTCGGAACGGGAGCGTCGTTTCGGGTCTGTACGCACAGAGGGTTGCGACCAGCGCTAGTGGGAATGCTTGGATGACGCATAGCGATGAGGTGAGTGCGGCTGACTACCTACCTATTTCCCTATTGATTATTCCGACCTTACATCTGCGCCGGCTCGAACCCTACCTCAACACTGAACGAAAATGCTGACATGATTATACTATTTTAGCTCCTTCAGTCGACAAACCCAAGCGAACTTAGTGCCGGACCTCCACCGAGCCGTATACCGACACCACAAGTTCATAATTACTCATATCCACGTCGTGCTGAACGGTATCACAATGCAGTCACGCCTTTGCGTATCCGTCTAGGACGGCTTACCCCTAGTCCTGAGCTATTCGTCCCTCACGCCCGCAATGTCGGAACTGAAGATGAGAGCGGGGATGTAGACATGATCTTGGATGACAACCCTGCCGACGACCCCTCTGGTCCTCGCTCTCACTCCCCAAGATCAGGCACTTCATCCTACGCTCCCTCAGAAGCGCGAGACGCACGACGAGGCGTAGGGGAACAGAACCACGGCATGATACCCATCGGCCTACAAACCGAAGAAATACCCATCGACGAAACAGAAAATTACACATTGGACGCTTTCACAGGCGACTTGCAAGTTGAGGAGTATTCGTCCGGTAATGAGGATGAGGATAACTACGTCGTGACGGTACAGTCTTCTCCCGAACACCTGCTCGGTTTCGGGGTAAACTCCCACATGAACGTGAACGTCAATAGCGGAAGACGGCAGCAGCCTCGCCAGACTCTGAGCTATCTACGGTCTTCGGCACCTGATGTGCTTGGGTTTTCCACTATGACTACTACTACTCCTGTCCGTCTGATACCAAGACAAGAAGTGTGGACTGCGCGCAGAATTGGCCAGTCTTATGCGTATACCGGTGCGGTCCAGATTGACGAGGATGTTGAGGAGGTCGGGAATGATTGATGATTGATGATTGATGATAATGTTCCTGGATGGTTCATGGATAGGTAGGTTGGTAGGTAGGTAGCTAGCTAGCTAAGAGTCATTATACCATCACCTGTTCCGGTATTTTCTGCACGTGCTTATGGGAGAGAGGTGGTTGGATCAAACTGAGATTTTCTTCCAAACCTAAGGTACCTACCTGCGAATCTTTGCTTTGTGCTAGCTTATGCTTTTCTCTCCCGGAAAAACTATCTACTAGGTAAGTTAAAGATCTTTCTCAGAGTATGCAGCAAGATGTTAAGTCTATAACGTCCGGATAAATCAAGTTATTGTGAAATGTATCAGTGCAGCTTATGAGTGTTTTATTGATTGTATATCTTGGTAATAATGGCTAGAGCGACTTCGTCGATGACAGTACTCTGAGTGTCTTTAAATATGTGCTCAGATCGTCTGCAATAGACTTCTTGATCCTGCCATCATCTACCATGCTATGACTTCCGCATCTACCAGATCTTCTGGTCGTTGCTTCGCCGGCGACTTCCGCCAAGACGACTCCTGCTAATCGTTGCAGGCGTATCATCTGCTCAAACCAGGCTCAACCCTTTCTGTTTTGGTGCCTTGAAGATACCGCCGCTAGAACCGTGTTCAACTCAGTCTCCGCCTCGTAACGATGTTGAATTCTGTCAAGCAGTAGGCTTATGGGCAAGTTTTGTAGCCCTGGCCTTCTGGCAGCCATTGATACAGGCTCTAGAATTGATCACTACCACCGTGGTGGTCAAGAACACATTCTCGTCGAACCGTCCAATGAAAACCCGCCCATGTTGTTTATGATGAAGAAGCTGGCCACGTAGGACTGGCTGGACCTTTTATAGCTGCATGAGTAGGGCAGGTGCCTATCTCGAATAATCAATGTAATGACTAGTGAGGTCCCTATACTCACCGATTTAGACCGGAAGGTTAGACGAACTTAGCGGTTGTATAGTGTAAATAATCTATCTAGACACCTGCAGATAAACGTACCTGAGCAGCTGGATAATAAAAAGATAAGATGCCTTTTTCATTTCTTCTTTCGTCGGGATACCAAGCCGTTTTTGGTTCTGGATAAGGAGAAGCCAAACCAGATATATACCAAGACATACCGCGAGCCTTACACGAATTCACATAGGTGTGGAAACCTGTACGTCAAATCTTATTTCAGGTAAGGAGTCAGGAATCAGACATAAGGTTGGAACATTCATACACAAATCACAGAGCAGCAAGAAGACACAAAAAAGATACAGTAATCAGACACATAGATGCCTAGCTCTATCTCCAGCAGCAAACCGAGACCGCTCATTTCGTCTAACCCTAGACACAAACCACTGGTAGGAGCAATCATGACCAGGAGAGAGAGAGAGAAAAGAGCATCTCGACTGCGAAGAGATCCTAACTATCCATCAGCCACCCCCCGTACCTTCCCCGTTATGATTATATCCCCTTGCACATTCGTTTCTCACAACCACAATCCTCAACAGACCTAATGATCAACCGTCATTGTCTGTCCATCTCCGTATGCTGAATGGTTATCGAATAGAATCCAGACGTAAGTGGTTGTGCATGCGCGGTAACAGATCAGCCAGCCGTCACCATCAAAGAACACACGCACCCCTCTTTTCTTCAAGAGGCATTGTTCCGGATCATGCATGCAATAGAGTGCTTCCGACTATCCTTTCTTGAGGGCGAAGAAAAGCCCCAAAGCCTGCCCGTTTCGCCTAATACAATCTTTTGGGGGGAAAACCGAAACGCCGTTGCTATGCTGAAGTGGGTGTACAGAAAGGCAAGCAAATGAGAAAAGAAACAAGGGGAAGAAAAATGGGAACACACGCGTCCACTCGATCTGTGAGAGCCGTGTTCAGTGTTCCCGGGTATTTATAGGCCAGCAGCTGTCCATGTTCACTAATAAGCAGGGGAAATGGGAAGAACTTGCGTACCGGCAGTCTGCTGGTTACGCGAGGTTGAGAGGATGGGTGAATCTGGTCAAGTTCACGAAGTGGGCTTTAGTTTGAACTTGATCTTGCCTGGTGCCGCAGTAGAGGTAGCTGCCGGCGCAGGCGACGATGCCGAGAAAGAGGAGGGTTTAGAAGGAGTGGGAGCTGAGGAAGGAAGAGGTTTGCGACCATCAGGAAGTGGTTTTCGTGGCTTGCCACCACTGCTGCCGCTTGACGGCAAATTAGGTACCGTAGTCGCAGGCGTAGAAGTAGGAGTTGACGCTCTCGGTTGAGAAGAAGGCGGTTTAGATGGGGACGTTGCTTTAGAAGCCGGTTTGGTTGTAGTGGTAGTAGAGGGTGCCCGCGGGGTTGCTATGACCCTGGAATTGCTGTCGTTATTTAAGCCGGCGATAGGTTTCTTAGAAGCTGTCGTTGGCTGTTTTGGCGTAGCTCGGATTGTAACTGAAGCAGGGCTATCCGCTCGCATTCTGAGTCTGTCAAATGCTGTAAACTTGACAGTGACCAATTTCTTTGCCGGTTGCAGCGGCTGCAGCCGTCTTATCGCCTCGACGATTCTGCTTGTGTTCAACTTGACGATCTTCGAAGGACGACCACTATCGCTATCGGTGCTGGCCCGTTTGAGTGACTTTGAAGGCTTCACCACGAGCTCGCTTCCATTGACCTTGCTACTTTTCGAGATGGCTGGCTGCTGTGGCTCTATGGTTGGTCTAATAGGCGGAAGAACGGCAATACTGTCCTTGCGCGGCGGCTCCGGTGCTACAGATTTTTCCTTCTCAAGAGCGGATTTCGGCAAGGCAGACGCAGGAGTCAACGGGAGTGGCGTTGCTACGATAGGCTCTGACAAAGTGACAGTTGGTTTGGGTGCTGATGGCCTTGGTACTGTCACGCTGATAGACTTCTTCTGTGGCGGTGGGGTTGCAACTTGAGTAGTTGGTGGTAGAGTCTGGCTGGGTGTAGCTGCAGTAGGAGGCTTGCTACTGAAGCTCGGGTTCCTGTGCACATTCAATGTGATTGTACGTTTCGGCTCCGGCTTTGGTGGCGCTACGGGTGTTGCATAAGTACCCCGTGACTTTGTTCGGTAGTGCTTTTTGAACTTCAAGGCGTACTTCCTATCGCGTACTCTCTCGACTCGTTCCGTTGTCCAGTAGCTTGGGTATTTGATGTTGAGGGTGAGGGATGGTTCCTCATCAACCAACAGGGCGCAGACTTCCAACAAGTTGATGCGCTCTGCAACTGTTAGAAGAGGCGATTCCAAGGCTTTCCATACAGCCCCGAGCAACGCCTCGTCGTCCTCGGTCCGTTCCTTCAGCCCTGCCAAAGCAGCTTGAAGATTTTCTTTCCTAGCTTTGGCCTTTTGCCTGCTCTCTACTATGCCGTCGGTTTCGAGCACAAGGTCAAGCCCATCCTTCGCTGGGTGTGGTTGAGAGGCACGTGGATCGGGAGTCTCTCCAATGGCCATACTAGCCAAGCCGCGGCAAAGGGCTTTGAATAGACGATCACGAACGTACGGAGAAGGGTCAGTGCTAATGAGGGAGAAGAAAAATCGTAGGAACTCTGGTCGGTCCAGCATGCCGATTTCAACCAGTGACTCGCACGCCTTGATGCGGACAATATCGCATGTCCTATCTTGCAGATACTGCACAAAAGTAACGGGAGTAGTTTCTATGACTTTGGCCTTCATCAGTATGCACAGCGCCTCCAGGGCAGCGACTGTGAAGCAGTTCTGGAAGGATGGCGAATACTCGTCTCTCCGACGATATCTCTCAATCTCATCAAGAGCTAGCTCCCGGAACTCTTCGGGTTCCGGGTCGACGTCATCATCCATCATGTCCTCATCCTCATCACCATCTCCAAATGACAGTGACATATCCATACGTGATTTTGCCTTTGATTCATCTGGAACAAGACACGTAGCGAGAGCTTTGAGGAGCCTGCAAAGATAAGCTTCATCCGAGTATACGTTTTCCGAATTGTTGTTGTTCTTGAGTAATTCGAGAATGAACCGTCGAGCTTCCTTCGGACACTTACCATCATCTCCACGAACGCGGGCGATCGCTTCTGGAATGACACACTGCACCATGTATTGGCGTCTATCCGCAAAATTATTCGGGCGTGGTGTATGGGTTCCGGGGTAACAGAAGAAGTATTGAAATGTCTTTTGAAGGTGTTTCAATCCAATCCAGTCCACCTGCCCAGGGACGGCATGCCGCGGAAGCTCATCAGCGGCTATAAGACGAAGGCCATAGAAATACCGAATGTCGAGTAAGGTTCGCGTAAGAAAGGTGGAGATGAGCGGATGCGCTCCAGATTTAGCAAAGGATTGCTGAAGGAAGAGCATCGAATCTTGCTGAGCAGCAACGTCTCTGTCTTGCTGTAGCTGCGACACATACATGTATGACGGAAGATTCGTTTTCATCTCGCAGATCCACTCAAAGTCGGCATCCATGCGGATCCATTCATAGGACTCTTGGTCCATCTTAGCTTCTGTTTCTAGGTCCCAATCGCGAAAGCCCCATTCCTCAGGAGCAGCATTCTGCATAACATCGCCCAAGTAGTAGAGGGGCTCTCTCTGATCTTCGTCTTTCGCATTGTTGCGCTCTATTTGGCGTTCACGATTTCTGCGGTTTCTCTTGAGCCGCTTATACTTGGTGTTATACGGGATCTCGAACTTCACCGACCGAGAACTATCTTCGCGAATTTCCACTATGTGTTCGTAAGGTGTCCCGTCGGCCTCGTGGATCCTAATCGTCATAGGACCAGTGAAGACTTTCTGCAGCTCGCCGGCATAAACTCCGTGAGTTTCTTCCCTGACGTCTTTCCAAAAATCACTCTTGTCAATGGGTCTAGGTTTTTCCGCAGCCATATCCTGCATTTGAGAGACTGTCATTTCGACGCAAAGCTTCTTCTTGTTAAACCGTTGGAAGACGTCGAACCGAGGACATCCGGAGCCAACAATCCATTGGTTCCAGAAGCTCTCTAACCGTGTGCTTCCGATTTTCTCGCATGCTTTACGGAATGAGTCCGAAGGGAGCACATCATCATTGGCTTGAGTCGACGTGTTCGCCTTGCTAACCATTCGAGAAACGATTCGAGAGATGCCTGCAGATCCTGACGACTTAGATAATCGCCTATCTAGTATGAACAGGACAAGAGGCGCTTTGAGATTCATGAAATCGACCTCAAAGTCACCTAGATAGAGGTGTTCACCGATATCTTGTAAGGACGGTCGTTTGAAGTCGATCTCGACAAGGCGATCTGCCATCGTCTTCATACGAAATCGGAAAGCATTGTTTCCGCATAGAGCCCTCATGAAATACTCTGTCATGTACCATGCAATGCCGACGACAAGCCAAATATCTTGCCTGGCGTTGGGAATGATGTTGACTCCGAACCACTGGCTCGCAAGAGAATACACAAGCGTGCGTGTCGTCTCGACCTCTGTTTCGATAATGCCTTCGGGGAAAAGAAGCTTGCTGCTGCAGAGAGAGAAGGCACAAAGAGGAATAGAACTCTCTACCATGTCATCAACAAAGCAGACCTTGTAGTTCTCGAACGGATAGCGGCCAAAGTGAAGAACGAAACTATCTACAGCCGTGACGAGAGCAGCGCAGGTGTTCCTCACTTCTTCCGCGCGTCCAGGTAGACAGTAGCCGTGGACCTTTGCGGCGCTAACTCCCAGCTTGATGTCATCCTCTTCACTTCTAAACTCGGACCATAGATCAACGTGCTCGAAAGGGCCGACAGCAAAGCCAATGTGTTTAGCAGCTTTGTTCTTGTCGACCTCAAAAGTCATGGTTTTCTTGCTCTCGTCCTCCTTCTTCATCACCTCGCCAGTTAGAAACCCAGAGCATACGACGGTCATCTCCAGTAGTTTATCTTCCTCGGTAAGACCGTAATCTCGGCGAGGAAGAGGTTTCTTAGGCTCTTGATCGCCAGGTTTTTGGTTCAGGTTGCCGTTAGCAGCGACCGTGTTAAGATGCTGTTGTGTGGCAAGAGGCTGGTCGAATGCATCGCCGAGTGTACGAGGGCAGGTGATGGATATCTTCCAGGGGTTTCGGCAGCTAGGGTCATCGATGCAGGGAAATATCGAGCACGCAGTGCCGGGCTCAATGGAGTGGCGGGTGTAAACATGGGGATAGCGACTGTCGTCTTCATCGACGCCAACAAAATGCAGACCATTCTCGACATTCTTAAGCTCGAAGGGTATGCTGATTCGATAGCCTTGGACGTTACCATCGGCATGGATCAGCAACTCTTGCTGGTCTGCTTTGGGGGCATCTTTGTTCTTTCTCTTGACGTCTTCAGCGCTTGGCAGGACGACTCGGAGGGCGCCGTCTAGGGGTTGGCAGCATGCGAGATCATGGGCCATGGCCGGGACTTCTTTACGGCGATGGTGGAGTAGGGATTGAATGCGCTGCTTGCGGACAGACCATTGCGCCGCCGACCACTCATAATTTGTCGGGGTGCTAAGTTTGTCGCAAGGGTCCTCATAGAAGGCTTTGGCAGGGCAGTTGGAGACGGTGATGTTGTGGGTGTCGATGTTGCACTGGCGGGCATCGATGTAGACCTCTTGGACATCATGTTCGATGGGGACGACGAGGATGTGGGAGGATCCGTAGATGCGCTTCTCGCGAAAATCGATCTCGAGTTCGACGTGTTGCTTGAAGACGACGTAGGGGCGCGGAGGGGTGAGATCGACGGGCGGCTCGGCAAGGGGCTGAGGCTCGCTCTCCTCAACCAGCTCTGGCTCGACGAGGCCAGGCATGGTGAAGGCCGTCTCTCGAGCGCGGCGTGATGGGGTGTATTTATCGGGTAGTGGTTATCATGGAAACGCCGTTGTGCTGCAAGAAAGACGGGCGCGCAGATATAAGTACTGCTGGAAGTGAGAGAGACCTTGGCGCATAGATATTTGAGCAAGAAGAAATACTCGGCAAGGTCTATGTTTACGAAGTTCAAGAATGAGCGGAGGTGGGAGGTGGGAGGTGTGCGGCGGAAGGAGGGTGAAGCGGGTATGTGGGAGGTAGAAATTAATTGAATGCTAAGTAAATGCATGATGGACTTTGGCGACGCGACTGCCGCCGCTCGTCATTGCTTGCCATTGCAGAGGTTGAGAAGGTACAAAGGTACCTTATCGTGCTTGCTTATCATTGGGTGTTTGGCGCTTCTAGGTTCTACCACCTGCCGCCCGTCAGAGCCTAAGGTAAGACAAGTTGACTTTAGCTAGCACTGACGTGTGCACATTTGCAAGTAATATCGAGAGTAAGAGTTGTGCCGCCACTATTAAAATTCACATATTCAACATTAGTCTCATGAACATTGAGTGCCGCAATTCTAACCAGTCAACTCTTGAATTCTATCCAGTATGTGAACTACAATTGCCGTCCCTACTTGAACCTGGACATTGACGAGCACATGTAAAGATATCTGTGTCGAAAGAGGTGAGCCCCAACTTCCAGTCATCTTCAAAGCAGTAGTATACACTCTTACAGAGCTAGAACGCCATATATTTTATCCTTGAGTTCTCTCTCAATTCTCCATGCTCTCCAGTCTGAACAACCAAAAGAAGTGACATAGGTGTGATGAACTCCAGCAGCCTTAACTTCTAAGCCCTCAAATAGTATGACCATATAAGTCCAGCTTATCGCCAAATAACAAACACCCTGTGGGCAGCTCTTCTTTACTGTTGCCACCTGTTCCACCCCACATTATTGGTTGTCAGATGAACGGCCTACACGTAGATAAACAGTCAAGTGGCACAGTATAGAGATCCTATATTGGCCATCCCATCTCCTCAGGGGCGAGAGGTGCTCCTGTTCAACATAATCTTAGTCCTGAGACACAAGTACTTACCTTGATCGGCATCTAAGAGGAAACAAGCATTGTACCAGTTCACAGTAAGCCAAGGCAAACAATAGACTACAGGAGATTCATTCCGTAGCCACTTATCATTATTCCTTTTGTATATTCAGCGAGCATGATGATACACTTATCAACTCGCTCGCCTCCGCGATATCTATGCTCTAGCTTACATAGTCATAGCTAGGTACAAACGAGCAAAGACGGGGCCAAAATTAGAATAATGTATGCAGCATCCACTATTTGTGTTGCCGCCTATTCCGCCTCTTCTGCCTCTCGCGTGACTTCAGAGTCTCTTCATCTAGGTAGACGTCAGGCAGCTCAAAGTCTCGCACAGACATCTCTGGTACTGGATGCCCCCAGGCTAAGACTACCCGTCCCCGACGTCGGTCTTTGCTAAGTGCTGCATCTCTCTGGTGTTTCTTCTCAAAGAACGAGGTCATCGCCTGAGGAGGCACAACAACCGTTGCTTCTGGAGCCGGCTCACCCCGGGTCCATTTGGAATGTTTTGATGCGCTATGCTTAGCTTGTGCGGAGGCCTCATCGAGGAGCTGACGTGCCGCTGCGTCCAACTCGCTGTAGTCGCGAGCATCATCAACACTTGCTTCGTCGGCACCATCGTCATCTGTATCCATCATCTCGACATCAACGTCTTGGTTGTCACGGTCGTCAACTTTCTCGATATCATCTGAGTCCTGTTGCTCGGAATCCTCTTCAACTTCCTCTTCCGCATCCTCGTCATCTTCATCCTCCGCAGACTCTTCAGCCTGAGCGCGCTCTTTTTCGAGCTTCCGACGCTTCTCTTCCAGACTCCACAAGCGAAACTTGTCGAGTATAGATTGACAACCTTTGATGAAATGTTCACGAACGGGCTCGAAGCTCTTCTTGCGGCTCTCGGTAACGCCGTTGACGCCCATAGTCCTCAGCCAATCGTGGCCTTGGAGTTCGCTGAGTAGACGGATGATCTGGTCCTTTTCATGTTGGGCGCGGCCTCTCTCTGTGTTACGTATGGACTTCTCGAGTCTCTCGGCCTTCCTGTGGCCGGGTGCGTAGAGGGAGTCGGGGAGTGGATCCTCGAGATCGCTGGCGACACGTTTGGCTCTGCCGTCGTTACCAAAGTCGACCTTTTGGGCATTGTGTAACTGGGTGAATAGGCGATCACCGTAGACGCGCACTGTATTATGGTGGGGCTCGGGGTGACTCAGATCTGGGCTATCGGCGATAGTAGTGGCATCTTTTGGGGCGGCTTCCAGTGATGATGACGGTGGAGGGTTGAAGTCCGTATCGATGACGATGATTGGTGTGTCAACGTTTAGAAAATCTGTGTTGGCGGTAGTGTCAGCACTGGTGATCAATCAGGACAAAGTCAATTCATGTCATTAGAGGTGTTGATGATTCGCACATGCAATTGCATTCAATGCAAGTGGCAGTGCAGCACGCACGCACGCACACACGCGCGTAGAATGCGAGGTGGTAGGGATTGGCGCCATGGAGACAGGAAACGGGAAATTGCACATGCGAAATCAACATACGTTCTTCCTTGGGGTCATTCCCAATCAATTCGTCATATTCGGGGAAATAAGCTGAAAGTTCACTCTTGAAGCGAGTGGCTTCTTGAGATCGTAGTGAGCGGCCAGGTCGTGTGCTCACTGAGGCCGTACCGTTGGCTGGTTGCAGCAGTTCTAGCTCGTGGCGGATGCCGTTGAGGGCCTTCTCTTGGTATTTCTTGAGAACAACATGTTCTTTGGCTGTCGCCGTTGTGGACGAGGGATCTGGGGTTTTATTATTCGGTAACACAGGGGGAGTGACTGTGGTAGTAGCTGTAGTAGTAGTAGGAGGAGGAGGAGGAGGAGGAGGAGGAGGAGGAGGAGGAGGAGGAGGAGGAGGAGCGGTGGTCACAGTGGTGGTGTTCGCAAGGGGATTCTGTTGGATGGGCGGCGCAGGAATTGGGGTGGTCTTGTTGACTGCTACTTTCGCGGCGACGGGCTTTGGAGGGTGTGGATGTGATTGTGAATGAGGATGTAGAATGGCGACGACAGGTCTCGCAGGAATCTCAACTGCAATCCTGGCCCTCTTCGTCTTCAGAGGATCGGTCAGATTGTCGGTGATGGGATCGAGCGGGCGCTTGGTGCGGGAGGGTGACTGCGGCAGGAGGATGAGCTGCGATTGCTGCTGCGATGACTGCTGCGACCGGCGAGAATGATACTTCTGCTGAGGCCGCGGCTGGAAGGCCTCAGATCGTCGCGTCGTCGTGCTGGCCATGAGGAGCGACGGTGTGCATGCTCATATTATGACTACCTGTACCTAATTGCTTCTTGTTGTGAGAATTGTTTAATGTTTGGTGTTTCTCTTCCAATCCCAGAGAGCTGATTGCTTCCAAGGTTCTCTTTTCTGGTACAGTAGGTAGGTACCTCCCTAAGGTATTATTACCTGGGGGTGGTGGGAGCGACTCAGCATGCGGTTATAGTGGCACTGTGTTTGTGCACCGTGTTTTTTCCGGCCGCTAAATTGCCTTTTGTCACAGAGATTATTGGAAGCCTGGCCTGTCCATTGTGTAGCGGGCCCTCCAAATACAGAGTCCGCCGCCGCACCCACCGATACCAAACACCACCACTACCTCTCTTTGATATTGATACCTATTGATCTTATGTAACAAAACCCAATGACTCCATTTATAGAAAAGACTGTAGATCGAAGGAACTTATCTATTTCCGTTTGTGAGCAGAACACAATGAATTTAATGATGATTTCTTTGGCTCTATATCCTTGAGAAGCTTCCAGTCAGTGTGTGAGTGATACCTTCTCCATCACTCCAATGTCAACAAGTGCTCCCTACTTACCTAAGGTTATATGTACATGTACCTACCTTCCTAGAGAGAGGTCTTTGTAGTCTTTGCGAAGAAACAGCTACATGTGTATGTAAGGGGTTTTCGTGCCATAGGGTTCCTGCAAGGTCTCAGAATCTTTGTAAATAGGTAGAAGCCTCATTAGTCACTGATCGTTAATAAGTCCTTTGTATAAACTCTTAAGAGGTTTTGGAAGCATTAATGAAGGTCGACAATTCAAGATATGCCAATTCGGCCAATAAACAAACTCCAACCCCCTTTACACAGGATAAGAGCCTGCCGTACCGCCGGATAAATCCTGCTCCCAAGGGGGCGCGGTCTTATGCCTGGAAGCCACGACACTTACGTCATTTCAAGCGTATGCGTGTGTGTGCGATGGCATGGGCATGACGATGCGCCATGTGAAAAGGCAGGTTTAATCCATCCTGCCTACCTGGGTGGTATGATTTACAGGACTCTAAAAGCCCTTGCCAAGCCTTGGACATATTTTGTGATACAGAACCACCCTTAATCTACATCTATTTCACTACGCCCCTATGGTTCAAGGAACCTAGAGATCGCTTGCGAGCTGCGCCTCGTAATACTCTATTCAAATCCAATATCATTACTCGCATAGCAGCTGCCTAGATATATCAGATATCCACCAGTATGAGCAGTCCATATATACATGTAGAGAAATCAGCAAGCCGCCCGTCGAATTCCTCGACATCGACAAACTCGAGTTCCATGTTCGCATCTGCATGCCAGACCCCACCAATGTCAGTCCAAGACCTCCCCGGAACACCACCCCCACCAAAACCTGAATGGGCGAACAAACCGCCGGCGCAAGCCGCTACCGCAGAAGAAACGACGTCATCGCGCTCCCGGCATCTAAGTCATAAGGAATACATGGACTCGCTGCAACCACCATCTCAATCTGAGTTCATTCGCCTCAGCAAATTACAAGAGGAGCGCGAGCAGGAGCATAGAGAGCGCAACGACGAGCTGCGCCGCCAGAACGACGTACTCGCACGTAAGACCATGGAGGCCCGCCGCGATTTCATGAAGACAAAGGCTCACCTCGAGGACGAGGACGGGGCCCACGAGGGAGATGTAGCAGGAGAGGCAAGACGATACTCCCCTTTCGGCCACCGACATAGTAGATCGGGGTCACGCTCCCGGATTAGTACTTCTCGTGACGGCAACGACGCGCCACGTCCATCGACGGCGGACAGTGCCGGGGATGGGAGTTCCCTGAGAGGCAAAGCTGCGATTGTGATACAAAGAAGCTATCGCGGATATCGCGTACGTAGGGAGATGCAGGGTCTGGGATTAGATGCGAGCACGAGATGGACGCACGCCATCCGCGACGCGCAGTGGAGGGAATTGAACAGACCCCGCGCGCGAGAGAGCCAACAGCTTTCGATCGCCGGGACTGATCAAACTATCGGTGAAGATGGGAACGCAGGTCGCGCGAGTAAGTCGCACGCCCGGCAAAATTGGATGAAAGCGGCGGCTATTGCGAGACGTGCTGGCGCTGATGAGGATTCCGATCACTCCGATGCGAGCGAGTCTTATTCCCCCGATAGCGAAGACTGGGCCGAGATGACGGCTGAGGAGCGGAAAGACGCACGGAAGAAGCGGGAAGAGGCCCGGGTGAGGAGACGGAAACACGCGAGGACGATGGGGATCCAATATTTCTTAGAAATGGTCGACTTACAACACCGGTATGGCTCGAATCTGCGCACATATCACGAGGAATGGAAGAGGTCAAAGACGAATGAGAATTTCTTCTACTGGTTAGACTACGGCGAAGGAAAGAATATAGAAGTCGAAGCTTGTCCTCGCGATAGACTGGCCCGGGAGCAAGTACGGTATCTGAGCCGCGAAGAGAGGCAACATTATCTCGTACAAGTCGACAAGGAGGGCCGGCTCTGCTGGGCAAAAAACGGCGCGCGCATAGATACTACAGAAGAGTGGAAAGACAGCATCCACGGGATCGTCCCCGTCAACGATCCCACGCCCGCATTCTCACCCGAGATCGAAAAACACTCACGGGGCCATCCGCAAGACCGGCCATCCTCCTCCTCAAGCTCCTCGTCCCGAGAATCCGAACTCGAAGCGGCTCGTGCCGCAAAATACGCCAACGCAGATCTCGATGAGACGAAAGGCATGAAGAAAATCAAGCATGTCTCAGCCGCGACCATCTTCAACAAGCTCCTGCGCAAGTCTGTCAAGAAGAACACCTGGATCTTCGTCGCCGACACGGCCTTCCGGCTGTACGTGGGCATCAAAGCGAGCGGGGCCTTCCAGCACAGCTCGTTCCTGCAGGGCGCGCGCATCTCGGCTGCGGGCCTGATTAAAGTCAAGAACGGCAGGTTATCGAGCCTCTCGCCTTTGTCGGGCCATTATCGGCCGCCGGCAGCGAATTTTCGCGCCTTTGTCCATAGTCTTGAGGATGAGGGCGTGGATATGTCCCATGTTAGCATTAGTCGCAGTTATGCGGTTCTTGTGGGCTTGGAGGTGTATCTCAAGGGTCAGCGGAAGGGGAAGGAGGCGTTACAGAAGTTGCGACTAAAGAAGACAAAGGTGCTTCAGCCGGAGGAGGCAAAGAAGATCGAGGAAGAAGCTGTAAGTATTTCTTTTTTTTTCTTTTTTTTTTTTTTTTTCTTTTTCTTATTTCGTTTCCGATATTGTCCTCGAGAATGCGAGAGTCCCCGGCTGGGCATTCATGTTTTACTGCTTAAACATGGAAAAAATTGCTAATTCATTTGTTCTAGTGGGATAAGAGTCAGAGCGCGGAAAAAGAACGCCGTTTTCTAGAAAGAGAGCGCAAGAAAGAGGAAGAGGTCCGCGAAGAGAACAAGGCTACGGTCAAACTGTTTCAGAAGATGCACATCAACCCTCGCACACCGGCTGGGCAAGCTGATGGGAACGTCGAGGGCGGAGAGGATTTAGACGCTGGGAATATGCAGGGTGTTCCCGAGGTGGCACGGGCTGTGCAAACTGCATAGATGTGTTGTACAGTAGGGGAGGAGTCGAACCTGACTCGTTGGTATTCGCGGCTTTGACTCACTGCTTTTGCTGCGATGGCGTTGGTTAATAACCCCGGGGTGCGAGGAGGGTTGTGGACAGAGGTAGAGTTGTAGCTCTTTGATGATTATACCCTCAATATATTACTTCCTATCCAAGTAGAGCTCTGTACATGCCCTTCTCACTTGAATTTATGGAATCAAGGCTGTCTGCCTGATCCTAATCCATATATTTGGGGTGCAGGTGTCGTTTTCTGTTGGTTGTAGACTGCAGGTGAGGTTGCATTAGTCTACCTTCAGCCCCTCACCATACTTGTCTCCTCGACCTTACCCAAGCTTGGTCATTTGCTCCCAAGCAACACGATCATTCCGTAGTACTCTGATAGATTCAGGGTCTTTGTGATCAAGTTAAGCGCAAAGTTATCATATGCTCAACGAACAACTATTCACCCAATGGCTGAAGCAATCGCGGCTCTAAGTCTCGCCTGCAATATATTCCAGGCCGTCTCATTCGCAGGCGAAGTGGTTGGGCTCTGCCGCAATGTACTCAAAGATGGTACGCCAGAGCCTGGACTAGCAAAGAAGGCGGTTCTTCTAAATACCTTTGCTGCATCTCTGGAGAGCGATAACACTCGCTTTGACAACCTCAATAAAAACGAAGGGAAACACCCAGTTGAGAATCAAGCGGCCCGGGCTCGTCTCCGAGATGTATCAGCCGACCTTTTAAGGCTTACGAAAGAACTCCAGGAGCTTATGGACAAAGTTTCATCGAAATCCGGACCCTCGAAGATCAGCCGAGTGAATGCAGTTTTCAAGTATAAGATCCGTGATCACTCTAAAATCAAAGCTCTGGAGACCGATATAGATCGAATGAAAGGTGCTCTTGATTCTGAGCTGCTAGCTCAAATATGGTATGAGATAAACGTTTTTTTTTTTTTTTTTTTGGTACATCACGTTGACATCTTTCTGACCTTTTCGTCAGCTCATCAACCGAAGCCGGTCAAGCTCTTAACACTAAGGAGTTCTCACTTCTTCGGGGAGATGTTCAAAATTTTATAGGTCGCTGGGCTGAAGGCAACAGAGACCTCGAGGATTTGGTCTCCACTGAGGCTCAGACAACGAGAAACCATGTGACTGCCGAAACTCAACGTGTCGTCGAGCAGCTTGGGGTCCAAGAGGCACAGCGCACGCTGAACCAAAAGGAGAACGCCCTATTAGCGACATTACGATTTCCAGAGATGAACGAGCGGTATAATGGCATAGAAGAAGCATCAAAAGACACGGTTGACTGGATATTTCAAAAGAAGATAACCAGTTCCACAACAGCGGGCACAGACACAGCCGTTCCATTCACGCCGTGGCTTCGGTCAGATGCTCCTATCTTCTGGATAAGCGGACGGCCAGGCTCCGGAAAAAGTACTCTCATGAGATTCTTAGCCCATGACAAGCGGAAGATGTCTCATTTGAGCTGGTGGAAGCCGGACGTGGATGTTCTTCATTTCTACTTTTTCGAGATTGGTCGATCGCCTTTGCAATCTCAACTTCGAGGCTGCTTGCGCACCTTGCTTCATCAATTGTTCACTTGTCAGCCGGATATCATGAGAAGATACTTGGAAATAAATCCTGAAACCGGAAAGAAGTCATCAGAGCACGATTGGTCGGTGAATGAGCTACGTCAAGCCTTGTTGGACAGTCTAGCATTAGCCGAAAACGCTTTTTGCATTTTCCTAGACGGACTCGATGAGCAAGATCCAGCCGAAAATCATTCAGTGTTAGAGTTAATCGCTTCTCTAGAAGCCTTTACCAACATCAAGCTTTGCCTATCAAGCCGAGCAAAAATTATCTTCAAGAAGACTTTTCAGGATCGCCCGAACATTCAAATGCACCAGCTTACTCACAACTCAATGCGAGCGTATGCTCGGAAGGCTCTAGCCGGGCACGAGAACTATCTGAGAGATCTGAACAAAGACATTACAGGCCTTGAGGGCTTCGTTTGCAGAATCGCGTCTAGCTCGAATGGTATCTATCTCTGGACTTCTCTAGTTCTGAAAAGCGTGCTTAGAGGGATTCAAAACGGAGACAGTTGGGAGACACTGGAGACTCGAGTAGCACGATATGAGCCAGGTCTGTTTAGCTTGTACAAAAATATGTGGCAGCATTGCAACGAGGACGTCCCCGTTTATAGGGAACAAACTGCTCACCTTTTTTCTCATTTCCTTGCCGTGGCGAAAATAAGGCGTTATAGGCACAGTTTTGAGGAAATTTTGTATTAGTCACCTCTTATGAAAAGTTTGGTAATTGATGAGCAAAGCATGAAGAAAATACACGAGCTATTACGAACACAAGGAGAATGGACCAAAGCGGCTGAAGACGAACTGGTTGCCGGTCACAGTCAGTGGCTCCACGCAAGAAGCGCTGGCCTTCTCGAAATTTCCCGGCATCGATTCGAGTCAGGATTCGAATTTGACATCAACTTTGTTCATCGCTCCGCTCGAGAATTCCTCTTGGGTACTCAGAAGGGGAAAGAGATCCTCAGTCACTATGATTCTAGAGTTGGCAAAGAACTCGATTTGATCAGATTATTCTTCCAGGCGATACTCATAAATATTATAGTCAAACCCGATAAGCAGCCCCACCGCCATAAGCCGCTACATTACCGGAAGGGGTCCGTGAGTATTGATTTTTGGGATCTGGCTCTTGCCCTGCAGTCAATAGGTGTCGATGACTCGTGTTTAGCAGCGCTTTATCAGCATTGGATTTCCTTGATTGACGAAATGAAGACAGCATCTTGTATAAGAGAGGAACTTGCCTTCGGGCTATCTCAGTACGGGTTCTTATCGACACTGGATATTCGAAAAGATATCATCTACACCAGATTAACCGCAGAGTGGAAGACTGCTATTCTCAATTCCTGCCTGAACGGCCTCATCAGTATTCACCCTATGCACCATAGTTATAAACTCCCAGAATGGTACTTCTCTGCCACGGTGCAAAACCCATCTCCCTTTTGGGTGCAATCTTGGAAGAAAATAGCCAGATCCCAGTTGATCTGCCTCAGACGGCTTTTGGAGAATGGCTTCAGAGGTGACCTTGATCACGAAGAGATTCAGGGGCTTTCTTACGGCTGGTATCAAGGAGATTACCCTTGCGGTGGTTATCTCCGCTTCTTTATGAACGGCTCCTATGGACTACTTCTCTGGATGATATACTACTTTCTCAAGTACATCAGGTCATTGAACATCTATGGTACTCCTGTCCGCGACGTCCAGGAGCTCATGGAACAATTGGAGACATCCTGAAAATATTCAAAAAGTCCAGAGATTCCCCGGTGATGAGCGTGATCATTCAAATATTGCTGCCTTTGCCTTCTGACATTGACCCCGGTAAATTTCATGAATACCGGGGATTAATTTACCCCTTGCAGGATCTGAAATACAACAACTCTATTGCAACATTTCGGGTACAACACGCTTGGGTTCTTGGACACATTCATCAATTGTTGAAACAACAGGTGCAAACAAACAACGCGCATCAAGTCCAATCAACCCAGCAGCCTGAGCAGATTGAACTTATGGCCCTAGGACCAGGTGCTAACACGTCAATCACTCAGAATCTCTTGCCAAAAATCAGGAGCAAGAAGCAGGAAAGGTTCAAGAGAACAATAGAGAAAAGCTTTGACAGTGCTCTCCAGGATTTCTTCGGAGATGATCTCCTTACAGACACCATTAAGCTAATGGAGTCGATGATTGAAAGCCGATTCCCTGGCCTTGGATTTTCCTACAGTGGAGAAGCTGATGTGTCCAAACGACACCCTTTCTCCAGATATCACAGACATCTCATTGAAATTGAAGATTTTAGCTCATCATCAGAATCTTAAGGGCTCTCATTTCCAATGGTCTTACATTTGGCAAGTTCAGACACCGGCTTAGTAATATTTCACTAATTTAGGCTTTCGAAAGCATTGTGCATAGCGAAACGGTCCTTCCAATTTTTCACATTAAATGAGGGTAGAATAACTTTTTGAAAAGTTTCGTTCAAGTGATATATTACATACATTTCTCAGAAGTTGTTTGGCCAATTTGGTACAGAGATGTATGATAAGCCATCGTACTGCACCTAGAGTAATAGCAAAGAGGTGACATGATGTATTGCCAGGAGACGTTAGAATTACCAGAGCGTCAAGTATCAAGGATCAAGATCCATAAATGTGACGAGATAACACATATTTAGGGCCTTACTCTCATTTGCGCAGTGACGTTGATGTGATAGTTTGGCATAAGGACTGGACCGAGGAGTATTAAGGCTAGTTCAGCGTGAACACGGAGGCACGATATCTGGCCTGAACTTAGCTGCAATTTCATACTATTGCCCACTGTAGTCGCTTAAGAGATGCTATCAGAGTATATACATAATTGTCGATTGTATTTCTTTTCACCCCACTCTTGTTTTGATCTGACTCCGAGCTCTACCTTAGATATCTGCTACATGATCCGTCACCAAGCAGGTCCAATCAGAAGTACCCGTGAAGATAGTGTTTCCGTCATCCGAGGTCTGTCCAAAAGAGAGCGTCGTACCGTACTGCCAGAACATATCACCCGCAATTCCAGCCGTCGAAAGTGCAGTCTCTTGCCACGGGGCTTCGATGCTGCAATGATTGCTTGGGGCACCATCTGGAGAAAAGGAACGAAATCATCAGCACCCCAAATAGCCTCGTGCAGAGAAAACGCTGATGAAGGGAGGGAGGAATGTAACAAGAGAACTAGAAAGAGGAAAGAAAAAGGGACAGGTGAAACTCACACTCTTCGAGCAAGCAGGGCTTTCCAGCAGCGGCACAGGCAGCACCATGAGCCTGAATCCAGAGATCACCCCAAGTATACGCAGTACCCCAAGAATTAGGATAAAGGTGGAAAGTCCCAAAGTCAAGATCAGGCACCTCAAGCAAAGCGGTAAAGTTCGTGCCACCAGCCCCGTAAGTGAAAGGATAGCTGCCATCGCTGTCGGTATCGAGACCGAAACCCTCGTCGCCGAGCGTGACCATGTGGTTCGAGTCGAGCGACTTGATGTACGCCGAGATCGTAGTCGCCCAGTTCGTGATGACGGAAACGTCGCAGCCCGTGCAGCGCGGCTCGTTGGCGAGCTCCCAGGCGAAGATCGCGGATGAGGAGCTGTAGCGCGATACGACGGCTTGAATGTACTTCTTGTACTGCGTTTGGGATGCGGAATCTGTGAACCAGGTTGTGGCGTTACCGCCGAATGCCGTGTTGTACTATTCTAGTGTTAGTTATCTGATCACTATGCCCGATCTCGCGCAGAGGTCAAGGGACCAAACGATGAAGAGAGAACTCACAGCAGCAATACCGCCGTAATCACTCCAGTTGTTCACGAAGTTGATAATAAGCTTGATATCATAAGTCTCAGCGGCCGCGACAACAGCGTCGAGGCGCTGGAGGCCATTGGTGCCCGTGTTGATAGTCGAACCGCTCGCTGAGAGCAATTGGAACCAGATGGTTGAGTCGCCAGGGTTAGAAGTGACATCGTTGAAGCCCCAGACACGAAGGATCTTGAGTCCATCTGCCGCCAGTGTCGACATGGCCGTGTCGACGTCCGAGTCGGAAGTGAGGAACGACATCCAGTAGGCATTCGTGCCGGCGTAGTATTGCACTTTGCCATCGATGTTGAATTTAGTGCCACTTGTGCTCTAAGTCATGGATAACGTTTGTCAGTTCATTCAATTCTCAGGCTCATTTCTGGGAGAAAGAGAGAGACTGGGATGATATCGTAAACAGATAATATTGGAGCTAACTTACAGGGAATCCTGTTGATGATGAAGTTCCAGTAGTTGTGGTCTTTGATGCACTAGTCGTGGTCTTGGACACAGTAGTCGTCGTCTTCGTACCTGACGAGGCAGCAGTCGTTGTCTTGCTGGTGGTGAGCGTTGTTGAGGCCGTCCCTGTAACTCTATAGTCAACAAACAGCTTCCAGACAAATTTCATCATATTTGTGTTCTCCGTCTCCTGATTCCTACCCCACTGGGTTTCTCTTATAGTATTTGGTGAACGGATTGACCATCCCTGACTTACCAGGTACACATTGTGAGTAATAGGTATTTTGGTAAAGACAATAAGAACCCGAAGCGCACACCGTCGAGCCCGTGTAGCCAGTCCCTCCACATTGGCCGTACATAGCTACTTGAGCAGTCGCCACGCCCGAGAGGGCGGCGACGAGACCGGCTTTGGTATATTTCATCTTGGGCGTGGAGAAATCCTCAGTCTCTTGGTAAAGTGCACAATCGCAAAAGCTCACGGCACCAATCTCTGCGAATGAAATCCAATTCAACGTCTGAAGACATTTTTGCGTGTAGTTATATAGTCGTTATAACGAAACACGTGATGCCGGTGTCTCGAAGCGGAAGCCGACAAGATCGAGCTAGGGACTAACCGCTCCGTGTCGCAATCGGGGGTTAGGCTGTGGGCGGCAGGCGGATAGTTGATCTCCACGAGTACCTACATATCCAGCCATGTGGTGGTGCTCGACACGGGTGTCCGTTGTATTTGCTCTCGTGCATATATGGCAGCTATTATCGCTTTTTTCTCTCTCTCTCTTTCAAAAGAAAGTATCGACATTCGTCAGCTCGTCAATATTATCTCCACCAACGAGAGCAGAACTTTCGATACAGCGGAGAATGATCGCCAGGGGAATTGGAGATTTGGGGAGACCCTGAATTCTAGACCGATGTTGGACTGAGGCGAACATGGTACCTACAATGAGGGTTTGTCACAGTCAAGCCTACTTCCATACGGTTGATCCATTTCTTCCACGGAATATATGATTTACGACCCGTTGGTCTTCTTCCGTTCAAGGGTGCTTTGCTTTGTGTTCCTGCTTTTGATGAATGTTGGATGCACCTCCGGAGAGGCCCCGGACTGAATGTTTGCCCACTGGCCCGATTTGGTAACAAAACCACGGCGCTTCGCCTTCCGAGAAGCTCTCGGCGCCAATTTCACCTTCTCTATCAACTAATTCACCTTCACGATAGAGAATTCGTTGCTCATTTATGCCGCTACTTTTCATTTGCCATATGGCGCTAAGCTCTGTCTCAAGTGGTTGACCTGCAGGACCGTTGAAACCCATGATGGTACTCGGACGATCCCACGTGTGCAGAAGCATGGATCCACATATAAAATCAATTGTAGTTGCTCGAAACAGCTCTATGACATGGAACATGGATCGATACCTCCGTCGCGGACTGAAGGCTAATCCAAAAAGACCTTGAGACTTGTGACACGTGGAGGGCGCAATGGGAAGGAATGGGAAGGTAGGTAGTTTGTAATACAAAGTCAAGATATGTAGGTTAACCGAAGGTTATGTGTTTCGGGATGAGAGAATTTTGTATACATGAATGAAGCTACGAGGACCCTTCATTCTTTTCGGAAATAACTGGCTCCTGGGAGTTCTCCGTGCCATTCAGGGGGGCAGCATCGTCGTGGATGTATAGTTGCATGACCTTCGGGCCTGGATAATGGCGTGTAGCGTGCAGAAACCACCATATTACAGATAGCGCAACAGTACCAACAAGAATAACGCTATTGTAGTTCATTGGCACGGCGGATGTGGGCAGAGAATATGCTGAAACCTATGTTAGCAAAGCGTCGACAACGGTCTTGACGGAGGAACTTACGGAAGAAGAAAAAGATATCGAATAGTGTGATTAGTAATACCGCGATAGTATTAATGACATAGCCAAATTTTCCCATGTGGAATGGACCTGGTGGAAAGTATTTCCGACCAGTGAGCATATTAGCTGTAAAGGGAATCGCATAAGACACGGTCGTAAGGACGATGAAGGAACCAGTGAGGGCCAAAAATGCACTAGAGCTTCCTAGAGGTATAGCACCAAGTCCCGTAGCAATTACGCAGACGAAAAGTGTTGCATAGACTGGACAGCTAAGATTCTCGTTCACTTGCCCAAAGATTGAAGAGAATGGCACTGCGTTGTCGCGGGCTAGTGCCCAGTAGGTTCTTGAGTTTGTGAGAACAGTTCCAATGCAGCAGCAAAGGCTCGTGAGAAACAGGATGAAAAGAAGACCGAAAGTCGCCCCTGCACTATCAGTAGCCTGCCGGTATATAACGGCTAGAGGATATGTGTTGTATGTATCGGTACCTGCGGCCGTGAGAGCGGATATATCCGTGATCGCGTAGCTTAGAGCAATGGCGAAGAAGAACGCATAGGCAAACCCAAGACTAAGCTGCAGCGCAATAGCTTTGGGAAGGTCTCTCTGCGGATGTGGAAGCTCCTCGGCAATGTGGGTAATGCCGTCAGGTGTTCCGATCGTGAAGGCGCCGTTGAGAACACCGAGTAAGAAGGCGACGCCACCCTGCCATCCTGTCAAGTTGTTCTCGTTGAATGAGCCAAAGACGAAATAATTCGACGCGTGCTTCTTTGGCATAGCCGCAAGTACTATGATCGTAACCACGCCGCCGGCTATGACGAGGAACATGCCCAAATCTTGAGTGAGCGGTACAAGTCTGTTGGCAAAGAGGACGATAAACGCCGATAGCCAGAGCACTCCAACATACGTAACATAGACGTGCCATGCTTCGGGAACATATGTGTCCTGGTGATATGTCGCGTACATCTGAACGAGGATATTGGCCGTGATCTGGATCAGTGCGGCTAGATCAAACATCCAGCCATAGAAGTTGATCCATCCCGTGAAGAACCCTAATACTCGTCCATATTTTTGGCCACCAGCAATAGTTGCCCAGTGATAAACGCCGCCGGCTGTTGGTACCGATGATGCCAGCTTCATGAGTGTAAGTGAGAGTCATAATTGTTCGTGGTGGATTCTGATTGGTCGCTTCAAAAAAGCTTAACCATTGGGCGAATGCAAACATACCTCAGCAATGCTTAGACCAATGAACGAGTACCAAAATATAGCCACAAGCAAGCCGTAGATAAGACCTGGCGGACCTCCATTTACTGGATGAAAGACATAAATGAGTGGAGGTGATCTAAGATAAAGCATAGTAAGATCGCAGAGAGAGTGTAGGTTACTCACGGATAGAGACTGAAATTGAAGAGCCGAGAGCTGCCCAAGCATTGTCCACAGTCAGAGCAACGCCAATAATGCCCAGTAGACCATACTGTCGTTTGAGTTGGTCTTTATAACCAGCGGGATTGACTTCGCTGTCGCTGTCCCTGTCAAGAACGACCCCGAGCTCTGGATTTGGTTGGTCCGGAATGCCGTTCTTGATTTCCTTATTGTCGGCCATAGTCGTCATGTTTTGGGTTGTGTTATTCGTGCCAATTCCTTCAACCCCTTTCCAGTAGCACTTCAACGGAGATTTGAAGTTGATGCGACTTCCATACTATGATACGATAGTAGTCGTAGAACTTGGAATAAGTAACAATTGATTAACCTCGGTAATGCTCAAGTCCTCAAGTACGGAACTCTTCAAACTCCGCAAGGTATTAGAGATAGATTGGAGCATTGATATACGTAAATGACTGGAGGGGGAGATAAGCATTGCTCCAATCCGTTCACAGTGATCTTATTCAACAGATGTAATAAGTCAGCTGTGTGAGACGGCGATCTGTCCACATAAGACTAGTACTCCGAATGGCTTCTGCTAGATATCAGACGCGACCAACAGTCAGTCGAAATCACGGAGTATCAACACCCTTTGACCAATATATTCCTTCAACTGCAACTGTGAAGACCTGAAGGGCAGTCTCAATCCCCCCATCTGCCGCCCTTGTTGGATATCCCCCTTGTAAATCTCAATGTTCATTGAAGAAAGTATCTGCTGTGCCAGACAAACGGTACAGATAGCCAGGGCCTGTCAGGGTTGCCAGCGCGGTCGGTAGATTATGGGAGAAGCTGCCTGATTCGTCGTCACACACTGACGAGCAGGGTTGCTTATCGGAAGACGAGGGTGGTATTGCATGAGCTCGTGTGGGGGAACCACCCATTCGCAACACCAGAAGCTACCGATGACACTTTATCGCTCGATCTCTTCAAGATTTAACTCGCGGGGACAGATCTCGGATCCAGGGAAGGCATCTAGGAGATGTGAGCTTAAACTACTGTTATTCCGACTCGTTGGAAAATACTAGTCGGGACGGTAGGATGTGGAGCATGCTTTCCTCCTTGTGGATCACGATGATCTGATGAGGCAGACAGGCCACCCCAGCCGCAAAATCGAACCCCGACTCAAGCAATCTCAACAAAATGAGACACATTCCGTTATAAGACCATCATTACCCGTAGTCCGTACATTTACTTATTCGTCTCCGAGGCATGCTGCATTCATAATTTTGAAAGTAGATTCCTGGTGGTCATTTCATTGACTATCCTATCACTTACTGGCGTCTCCATGACGATATAAGGGGTATAAATACACAAAAAAGGTCTTGTTTCTCTCTGGACATTTTGGCTTCACATCTGCCTATAGTACAGCATGAATATAGACTAGTTATTATAAACATATTGATCCTCTCTCAAAACGCTTTCCTATAATTCCGGGTATCCTAAAAGACAACGCCGCCAAGATTCCTAAATCATACAATTACCATGCAAATATCTCATGCAGCAACTCCCTTCATCCATCCTCATTATCCACATTTCACATATACAGCATCGTAACCATAATTATTACGCGTTCTTAGATCATCAACCTCCAAGGCCATAATTTTGATAATAACACCCACAATCACCCCCTCCTTGAGAAATCTCAAACCCGCCATCAACCGGATTGCCCTCGCCATCCCGACAATCAGGCACTGAGGATCCCGCGGCGGCAACCTGCGAGAGCTCCACGGCATAAGGCCAGGCATCAAAATCCGTGCTTACATTCGTGCCGTTATCGGCATTATTCACTGGCGTTGAACCCGCTATCCCCGCAGGCCACGAGGCGTTCATCCGCGTGTAGATCGTCGCCGAGAGCACCGTGTCGTTGAAGTAGCAGATCGTCGCGACATCGCTGGCGTTATTGCCTGTTATTGACCCTGGCTTCGGCAGCACAGAGAATGATATGGGAGGGAGCGTAAATGTTAGACGCTCTGTGTCTTGGTTTGCGTCTTGAAGGGTTAGGATTGCGTTGCTGAATTGAGGCTGGAAGGGATTGGATGATGAGGAAATTACGTAGTTGTTGGAAGAAGAAGAAGAAGAGGAGGTGCTGCTGGTGTTGGCCGCGATAGTCCAGAGGAAGGTTGCTTGTGACGCGTTGGAGGAAGGTGAATTTGGGGTATATGTTGTGTAGGGATAGCAGCGGAATGTCGCGCTGTTCGTCGTGCAGGCTGTGCTGATGTTTGATAGTGCTGTTATGAAGCTGTACGAACCCTCTGGGAAGATCGGTGAGGTTGAAGATGGAGGCGAGGAAGTATGGCTCCTGAGAGTGTGTCGTCAGTTGATGAGCTCTTAGATACTCAAACAGTGAGATGTTCTGATCAACGTCTGGGAGGATAGAAAAGAATATATATAGACAGCGCATCAAGCAACGAAAAGAAATAAATAATACTAACCCTTTATTCCTGGTCAACCCCAAGCCCAAACCCAACCCCAAAGCAAACGCCAACACCACGGTCAAAACCAACAATGCTATGATCGCAAACCGGACCCAACCACCCCGCTTAATAAACCACTCGGGCCTTCGCTCCTTCTTCAGCGGCGGCGGGCTCTCGACTCTCCCATTTCCGTAACCATCATCACCATCATCGTCGGTCGCAATGAACCGCCCGAGACCGCTCCCGTGATTACTGGTATTACTGCCACTGCCGCTGCCGGCGTGTGCGCTATACGGTGGCGGCGGGAAGAGATCGTATCGAGCCTGGTTTTGAGCGTGGTTGTTCTCGGCGCTAGTCGTCCGTCGGAGGGCTGAGCGCCGCGGTACGTCTGGCGAGTCGCTGTCTATTTCGACGATCGCGGGCATCATGCCCCTTGATACGGACCGGCGGCTTGAGAAAGACATTATGGATGAGTGCGGTGGGCCGGATGATCCCTGGGAGATTGGCCGACGCCTCTTGTCGGACTACTAGGTAGATCTAGGTCTGGACAAGAGAGCGAGTATGAGTAGGACTTTAACCAAGGGCGCTCGTTCGGTACAGCTTCGCTTGTGTATTTCCGCTTGAAAGGCGAAATCCAGGGCCCCCCTGACTTGCGCCCGGATCAATATGCCGCGGGGAGGAAAGGCGACTTCAGTGGTGTATACCTCAACTATTTGATCCCGAAGCGTCGTCGCAAGCCGTTATCATCACTTTTCTCACACCGAATTACGCAAACGCGCCTAATAGCTCGACTGTAATTTGTCGCTAAGTTATCGCGCCTTTCCGCGCAAGATTCAAGCACGGGTCTCAATTGTACTCGATGCTTTCTCTCTTCAGGGCAAATGCCCTTCTAGCGACAAAAAAAAACAAACTCTACGGATAACGAATGTTGAAAAAGCGCAATGTTAGAAAATGCCAAACGGTAGACGTCGAATTGGACTATCGACACAGAATTGATAACCGTCATCTCAATTTCACGAATGAGGAAAGGCTCGAATGAGCCAACGTCATGATGTGGTACCTCGCTAGTATTAAGTATACCAAGCTATCCTGCCTTACTTGCACGGACAACACTCCTTGGTGCAACAGGAGAAGTCAGGTTTCCCTCTCAGTCCTGACCAGGTAATCACTTGATTCAGTAACGTCTAGCGCTATCTTACATATCGACATTCCTTTCCCGAATCATCGATCTGGCAAACAATTTAATAGACAAATCTCCGATCGAAATGGAGGAAATCTTGGTGTAGTGGCTCCAGCGATCATAGGCCGAAGCTAAGATGAAGCTGAAAGCAATGGTGCATATTGTGGCTTTCTACTAGCCGGGACACGGCCTGAATCTCCTCAGCTCTAGTTCTTTTTTGCCGGCTCGGGTTCATGTGAAGAATGCACTGTACCATAGTTTCGATACCACGTGTGATATGAGGCATCGAATGGACCCTGATGCATGTAATATTACGGCATAGAATAATAATATGATATGATATTGATATTTAACTTCGTCTGATCTATTGTCACACAACATATATACACATCTCAAGGATCGGTCGTTGTCTCCGATAGCAACACGTCCGAAGTTACTTCCGGGCTCTCAACATAAGGAGGGGGAGCCAAAGGAGCCTCGCCCTTCTCCGTCCATACCTGAGCCAGCTCTTTCTCAATCTCATCACGACGCTGTTTCCATTCTTCGACCTGCGATAATCGCTCACGGAGTTCCTGTAGTTCCCGTTCGACTTGCATTTTCTCACGTTCGGTGCCGATGCGCTCGAATTTCCACTCATCGCCGTTCTCACCCTGACCCAGCGAGAGATTGAATGTGTGATATTTCTTGAGCGATGCACGAGTAGAGACAGTGATCAAGGCTACGTAGAGCTTCTTAACATATGATACAGAATTTATTCCGGGGATGCCATCACTTACTGATACCCCTTTCTTTGCACGTTTCGTACAGAAGTCCTTCAACATCGCTGGATACTGCGCTCGTACCTTCGTCGATGATGGCGTATTGGGGTTCGTGATAAAGAAGGCGAGCAATGCCAACTCTCTGCTTCTCGCCACCACTCAGAACGTCCTTCCACTCTTTACGAGTATCCCATCCGCCTTCGCGTTCGGGAAGGTATCCAAGCTTAGCCGCATCTAGGGCGCGTCTCAGATCATCCTCACTCTTCCGCTTTAGTCGCATATCTAGCTCGCCATCTGGATAAATGACTTGGTCACGAAGAGTACCGATGCTGAGATATGGACGCTGGGGGAGGAACATGATGCCGTCTTCACCGATCGACTTCGGACGGCTCACTAGACCACGGTACACGGGCCATAGTCCCGCAAGGACTCGGGAGATAGCACTCTTGCCTACCCCATTTGGACCAGAGATCAACAGATGCTCTCCACGGCGAACAATTAAGGATAATGATTCCAGTAGCTCTTCGCCCCCCTGAGGCCAAAGCCCTGGTGCAACAACAGGGACATGCTCGAGACGAACACCATCGAAACCCAGCTGGGTAGTACCCTGGACGTCTGATAATGAATAAAGCTCATTACCACTGGGTCGAGGGAAGTATGCGTTGGCATGTACTCGGTGGAGCGTAGAAATGAGTGTGTAAACCCGGCTTGTATATCCAGCAAGTTCCGATAGATCCTTGATAGAATACATTACACGGCCACCAGCGTCAGCGAGGGAGAGCATGAGGCGCTTGTTGGTGATAAAGTCCTTCATTCGGTGACGTTCTCGGCTACCCTTCTCAACGCTCTCCATCATTTCCATGGCACCACCCAAGCCACCCCAAGCAGGAAGGAAGACGGGGAGAGACGACAGAAGATAGCCATATGCGCTCCAGCTGTATTTCAAGATAAAATCTTCGAGGATGTTATACCGGATTTTGAGCATGTAGATACCCTCCATCCAGCTCTTCAAAGACCTGAACTCCTTGTTCAGGAATGTCTTTTCCATTTCTGCACCGCCGTAAAAGGCAACTTCTTCAGCATTGGCTATCAAGCGGGCATGCAAGCTTCTGAAGTCGCCCTCCTTGCGGCCTTCGACTGCTTTGAGCTTTCCAAACGGCGGCGACATTTTTCGAAGAATGCTTGCGGTTAAGAAATAATTCCCAAACAAGCCCGCCAAAGCTAAAGGGCCCAAAGAGCGATATAGTTGGTAGTTGAACACGCAGATATCCACAAATGGTTTACCGATCGAAGAATAGAGATTGGCCGCGGAAGCGCAGAAAAGCGTGAGGTCTTGAGTGATGAACTGGTCGGCTCCTTGTCCAACACCGCCATCCAGGTTGGATAGTTTGTAATAATTGAGGTTTTCATTGAGGTATAAGTCGTGTATGTATCTCGTGAGACGTGTGCGGAATGCAATGGAAACTTTGGATTCTAGGAATTTGATCATCGAGTTCGTATAGGAAGCAAAGCCGCCGATTCCACACCACTGGTGCAATAAAGTTAGATGATCAGCAGTATCAGTCTGGAGATTTGATGCTTACCTTGAGTATGCCCCATAGAAATAATCGGCCGTTACCAGCGACCAAGTCACGGACGATTTCACCATCGAGGCGCGCGACAACGAGCGACAGGTAGGTCCGCAACATCAAGAAGGCGCCGTGGCTGACTAGTAAACCCGCCTCCTTGCTTGTCCACCTGGGAATCATGATACTCATCAGACTCAGGAACTGATGGAGAAAAGCCAAGTTCAAGCCAGGCTTGGTCTGCGCAGAGGGAACGGTGCCGTCGCCTAGGCCGGAAACCTTGGGAGGATTGAGGAACAGTCGACGATGCGCCTCGAAGGTTAAAGGCTTTGTCTTATGAATGACGACCTTGGAGGTGCCGTCTTTGTAGGGGACGTATATGGTGCGCGATCCATCCTTGCCCAAGAGCCAGGAGTTGGTGCGCAGAAGCTTTCGACCGGTTTCCTTCTCTCGATGTCTCCGTTTCCACCATCTCCGACCCCCTTCGGCACCAAGGACGATGGAGATAGCAAGCGCGAGTGTAGCGAGGAGTTTGGCGCGTCGGGAGGTCTTTCGAAATCGGTTCTGGAAAATGGCTTTGTACTTGTCGATGAAGGCCATAATGATGTCCTCGGACGCCGAATGGCGCAGGGTGGATTGAACCGCCATGGCGTTGTGACGTCAATCAGAAATGGGCAGATATGAGAGACGCCGATGCCATGGGTAGGACAATTCTTGAATTCTTAGTCAGACATGAGACTCATTGCAAGTGATATTGACGTTGTTGTCAATGAGTGAGGGATAGAGAAGTAAAGCGGAGGAACGACGTCAATGGTCCCATTGAGTCGAACATTGGCCCAAGAATGCATCTTCATGTGATCGAGCGCCTCGGCATCCGACGGAGCTCCAGCCACAGTTACCCCAGAAATTCGGGAAGTCAATAGGTGGATTTTATTAGTGTCTTGGGGAGCTTGGCCATCCCAAGTTGCCTGTGATCAATCATGAATTAGCTTGTATTTGTACTTGTCATAATAAATTAAGTTAAATTTACCTTTGACCCAACATCAAACACTAGAATAGGTAGATACCAGTCATGTTTTATTACATGTAGCTCGATAGATGTAACTTATTATCTAGGTAGATATCAAACGAATAATCATGTAATAGCGCTTACTTAGTAGATGGCATAAACGCCGTATAGGTACTATCATCATCACACATTTTATATGGGAGATTCACCTATAAAAGTCTTCAACTCAGCGCTCCTACTTAGGTAGTTCACATAACGCTCTTATGGTGAATGGAATGACCTTGCGCGGCATGGCTCCCCCCTCATTGCTCTTGAGTGGAATTACTAAAAGTAGATTATCTCTAGAAGGTATGGTTTACAAAACCAAGTCAACGACTATGCCTTAGGTATGCTTCCCGGGTTTGACTGTGTCAGTATGGTGGGGATGTTCAAACTGGTATCCAGGTGGTTATTGTACTGCTAATCAAGTGTCTCTCGTCAACGTAACAATTTTTCTGGTATGGGTTTACAAAGAATATCAATCATCGAACCCAATACTACGGCTCACATCTGACATGGCATCGCGGTTCCTGAACATCCAGAACAGACTCTCTACACTTTGTAAAGAAGCTGAGAACTCTTCTCCTTCGAGGGAGTCTAGGAGGGTTCCCAAACAGGAAGCACGATGGATGCGCGATCTGGAACATGGTGTTGAAGCACTCCGCAAGGTAATACGAAGACATCTAGAACAGCAAGAAGCCACCACAAAAACCCATCTGGGGCAAATGGCGACGTCGCTCGTCTCTTCCTGCCTGCAGCTTGGGGATGATCGCCTTTTAGTGGGCTGTTGGCGGGGAAGTCCCAAAAGTCCCACAGCCGGCCGTCACCATTTTAAGCGCCCACGTCCGCCCACAGGCACGGCATGTCCAATGGCAGAGAGGAACAACATTGGGGGCATCTTACTCGCTGGCGCCTTTGCTGATGGAGTGGATTCCGCACAAGTGCAACACCACAAGCTGCATGGGCGGCGGATCTGTGCTGGGGGCCATTCCGTCACTGTTTGTACAATCCGAATGATCTCGCTGGCCAGCTAGGCACAGGGACAATGGTACGGTACATCAACGCCATAAGACGGCGTCGGCTTCAAAAGGGAGGACCGTTGGCAGTCGGGGGTGTCAAGAAGGAGACGATAGACTCCTGGATAGGCCTCTGTGAAGAATTGATGCAAAAAGGACCAACGAGAAAGTACTCCATGAGGGGCTTCTTTAAATGACGGTCGAATCTGGGGTTGTCGCGAAAAGATGCAACCCAATGGTCCATTTGAGACCTTGATCATACCTCTCATGGGGTGGATATGTGTAGAAGAGTACATACATGCCAAGGTGCTCTTTACTACATTTCATTTCAGCCTTTATAGGGGACCTCGTCGGTGAAGCCAGCTCAACAAAGTCGCATAGAACACAAAACAACTCTAATGAATTGCATTTCAAAGGATCGTTTGTAAAGCTCGGTAGATTCACGCAGAGAATGTAGCGTGTCCGAGTACCGCGGCTTTTGTTCTTTTCTATCTTTCTTCCAGTACGTGAAGCGAGATTAGAGGAGCGTGGTGTATCATTGAAACCAGAAGAGGTAAGCCGGGGGGCTAGCAGCACCACAATGGGCATGAAAGGCGTCAATACAATGGGCAAGACTTGGAGAGAGAGAGGACCAACTTAGAATATACTCAGTAAAGCCAACCTACATTTGTGGACAGTGATAACCTGGGGTTTCATGGATGAACGAAACCATTGATAGGCATCTTCATAACTGATCAGACGGTAAAGCACATGTGCTCATTCTCTGATAGAAAAGACAGCGTGCAAATTAAAGTCGTCGGAACAGACAGTATTCGGGCACAGTACCCTGGTTCAAGCTCCCCATAGTGCAAATTCCTATTGCCCAATGAGGGATGGACTGGGGCAAGCCTAAGCCACTCAGAGCATTAATCTCTGGCCAAAGTACCAGGCGGGTGCAAGGATTATAACCAAAGTCGTCAGGCGAATTTCCTTCACTCTGGTGATGAGTGAGTGGTAGTAGCAAGAGTACATCCTACCAAGGTGCATAGGCACCTACAAAGGTACAGACTTCCAGGTATAGGGGGCGCTAGCGGCTCGTGCCCAGTACCCGCCAGCGGCCCATCTCACCTACCTGGCCGCCTTTTCGAGCCTCCTCCCCGTCTTTTTGCAACTTCGCCGGCATCAAACATCCTCCTTTCGCGCCACTTCAACACTGCTTCTCAGATCGCCGAGCACCCGTCGCATCCCTCTGGCTCTTCCGCCTCATTGCACCACCTCTCTTAACATTTCCCTCGCCATCTGGGCCATCTAATTGCACCTTTGTCCCGGCCAAGTTGGGCAGCTACTGAGGTAAGAAGGTCTACTACCTACTCTACTCTACTCTCCCTTCCTCTCCCTCTCTCTCTCTCTCTCTCGCGCGTACCTCTCCTGCCATTTCAATCGCAGCTCTCCGAAAAGCGACCTCTCTTTCTCTATCGCTCTTATTTGTTCGTCTATTTGCATGCGCCTTGAGCTATTGTATCTCCCTCCCTACACATCTTCTTTTAATCGCTTCCGTCTACCTTGCCATAAGCGCGGGCCATCGAATAACTACGCGCGCTAGCCCACCGCCTCTCTGTCTGTCTGTCTGTCTGTCTGTAAACCCCAATGACATACATCCCCAAGGCCTCCCCACTCTTCACCACTGCTGTTGCACTGCCTGTCACTCGGCATTCGCAATCTTACCCCTTCTCCGTATTCGGCTATTATCGATTGTTGCTGCTGCTGCTGCTGCTGCGGAGAGATGAACTGACCCCAACCATCCAGCGCCGGCGGCCCTGCGCCAATTGAGTCTTTATTCGAACCGACGCGGACCATGTCACGAGGTGCGAACGGGAGCAACCATACATCGCAATCGGCCGTCAACGAGAAGGAACTGGTTGTGGTTGTCGACGATCCTAGTTCGGCCAGAGGACACACCCAACTGAGCATCCCCAAAGAAGAGCCCTCCCCGGCGACCTCCGCCCTCACCGGTACCACCGCAAGCGAACATCGCGATAGCATCAGTGGCCGCTCTAAGGAGTCTACTACACAAACCATCATGGGGAGACAACGAAACGGTAGCGCATCTACCCATCGCTCGGCCACTGCCACCAACCCCTCCAACACCCTCCAGCCCTCAGAGCCAGTATCTCCAACCACCTCTTCACAGCGAAAGAAGAAGGGCGGCTTGCTTGCTTTACTTGGCTGCTGTGTCGTGCCTGACAACGCCAATAATCTCGAGGGTGGCGAAGAGCCGCTACCATCGCACAAGCTTAATAGAATTCCCCAGCGCCCTTTGACTGCCAGCAGAAGAACTATAACTCCATCCGAACAAACAAGCGGGAGTAAATCTCAACTCTATGATAAAGAGAAGGAACCCCAGGCTCAGGGCGGATTGTTAGCCAACGAGACTTCAAAACGTGCCTCGCAGACCACCGCTCCGGAAGGCACTGATGACGGCGAGTCCAAGCAAACGACACTGGTTGCCGGAACTGGTCCGAGCATAACTGTTAACGCCCCGCCGGCTGATAATCATGAGTCCGAGCCTACACGGGCAGATGGCTCAAACATGCAAGATGAGGATGGTGATGTACATATGCCCGATGCTGACTCTTCTACCTCACAACGAACAAAGCCGAGCCCTGTTGCTGTAGAAGCGCTCCCGAAGACGGTTCTTCCTCCTCCGCCACCACCTACCGCGGCGCCGACGCCGCCCCCGGCTCCAATTGCGGCGGAGGAGACGATGGTCGCCGAACAAGTGCAGCAAAAGTTTCTTTTACCCCCTATTGAGCCGCGTTTCAAGGGACGGAAATGTCTTGTCTTAGATCTCGACGAGACACTGGTCCACAGTTCGTTCAAGGTAAGTCTTGCTCTGGATACATCCGCCACTTAGGATCTGACACGCTGCAGATATTACACCAAGCCGATTTCACGATACCTGTGGAGATTGAGGGAAATTACCACAATGTTTACGTGATCAAACGGCCGGGTGTCGACCAGTTCATGAAACGCGTTGGTGAGCTATACGAGGTTGTTGTCTTCACAGCATCTGTTTCCAAGGTAGATCCTCTTCTCCATCATCAGTCTCCATCGGTATCTAACGCAAGTCCAATAGTATGGCGATCCGCTGCTAGATCAACTTGACATACACAAAGTGGTCCACCACCGGCTTTTTCGCGAAAGTTGCTATAATCATCAGGGCAACTATGTCAAGGATCTATCACAAGTCGGGCGTGACCTGAAAGACACCATCATAATTGACAACTCACCCACATCCTACATCTTCCATCCCCAACACGCCGTACCTATCAGCAGTTGGTTTTCGGATGCACACGACAATGAGCTGTTAGATTTAATTCCCGTTCTCGAGGATCTGGCCGGACCCAATGTCCAAGACGTCAGCATGGTCCTCGACGTCGCTCTCTAAGCGAATGATTCGCGCATTTCCCCTACAGTCAGCAGAGTCGAACATTACAATACCATACTTGTTATCATAGCGGAAGGCGTTCTCGGCTTGGTCCACCTTGAGGCTCGGTGTAGAAGTACTATGTACTGATTAATACTATATAAGAGAGCGGGGACCTGATACAAGCCTCATCGCGCGCGCATACCATGGATCTCATCATGATCGGGCTGCTCGTCCTAGAAAAAGTAGGAGATATCATGTGAGACCTTGACTATAAAAAGGAACATGGTGCTCATGGAAAATCATATCTGCAGTTGGTTGTTTTCGCAGGTTCAGGCAACCCGAACTTGACGGATGCCGGACGCAGGGCACAGTACCCCCTATTATATGGGATCGCGAACTGATCTCGGGGCTTCTACTGGAGAGCCACAGTGGTAGGATTTGTGCAATTCGCATATAGAGTTTGGCAACAGAGCAGGCCCTCGGATAACGACCACCGCCCATCCCCACATCGACATAGTATTTTTGTTTGTACTTGGAACTTCGCACATCTTTTTCCCTTTTGTCACTTCTTTCGCAGTCGACCCCCACCGACTTTTTTGCCGTCTCGGCGATCACAAATCCCTTCCCCACATGCACAAACACACCGATATACAACAATAACACCGAACGCGTTGAAGAGGCTCTCTGTCTGCCAGCAGGTGGGCTCTCCTCGAGGAGGGCGAAGGGGAGGAGGTGACAGAGAGTGTCGGCAGGCGCGGCTGATCACAGGACGATCTAAGAGGATCAAAAAACCACAATGCACAAACGTTGGCAGAGAGAAGAGTCGGACCGGGCTTGGTGACATTTCTCGCAGGAGGGGATGCTGGGTAGGGGGGACAACATGGTCCAGGACCGTCACAAGCCTTCGTCTAGTTTAGGTGCCAAGCATTCTCATAAATTGATATAAAAGAGTTGATCAGCGTGTTTCGCTCTTTACATCTGAAATCCCACTTACAAAATGCCTCTCCGACATGGCATGTAAGTGGTGGCAATAGGGTGGTTATAGCAGTGACTATGCAGTGTCTATGCCATCTAGGTATGATGTAGGTGCTGCTACGTGATAGTTGAATTATCAATGTTGTTTAGGCTTGTTGATGGGCCTTATCTATTTTTGCTCAACTTCAATCATCTCCAAAATACCTTGATTCACATGCTCTGGTGCTTGGACCAATGAGAAAATACCAGGGCAGATTCGGGGAGTGGATGATCAATACTCCGCTAACGGTTGCAAATCGGTACCGGCGCTAGGGATTTCCTGACAGGGTGGCTGCTGTCGTGCTTTTATTACAGCAGAAGACCTTTGACACATGATCTTCTATCCTCATCATCCTCCACATCAACCTCAACATTCCCCACCCTTTCCTTCTTTATCCCTCTCCGACGACCTTTGGGTATCAGGAGAACTGAAAGAAGAAGAAGAAGAAGAGGAATGATGCTTCCCACGTCGGTGCGGCGGATAGCCACAGCCGCAGCACCACAGTCTCCCTTGTTGGCATCCTTTGCTCCGACCGCCACGCGAGCATCCGCCGCCCTTGCCCTGACGAGTAACCCGCGATGCAACCAGCGACGACGATATTCTTCCTCCAAGCCCTCGGGTGCGAGTGGGTCGTCGAAGGACCTCCCTGATGGCCAGGTCACCGCCAGCAGCAGTCCTCAACAGTCCTCTTCCAGCAACTCGAAACAGGCCAGCGGTGAAAAGCGAACACGGCGCAAGCAACAAAGGGACTTGAGTGCTAGTCCTGAGACGAAGCTTCCTAGTGTGCCTAGCACCCAGAATGTGCCTCAAGAAGGTGTGTGTTCATTTCCCCCCATTGTCTCTTGTCTTAAGTTTCATTTTAATGGCGCGATTATGCGTGGTTGTTATTTTTCACTGGTTGATGATGATGATGATGATGGTGCTAATGAACCCGTTTCTCTCTGCTCCAGCTCTCGCGCTATCAACCTTCTTCTCGCTCCACCGGCCCATCTCCGTAACGCACAGCTTCCCTCGAACGATAACCGATGATGCCTTCGCCCAGATCTTCGCCAGCTCGTCTCGAGCAAGGAATATCACTACTAACAACAGCAACACCTTCAACGAGGTCATGTCCACCCTCTCGCAGACCGTCGATCAGCTCGAGCAGCCTATGCAGGGCCTCAGCATCGCCTCCGAAGGCGGGGCCAACGACGCCGCGGGTGCCCACAAGATCAACCTCAAGCACCCCGACGGCACCGAGTCCAGCGTCTATGTCCAGCTGAACAACATGTCGGGCCAATTCCTCCCTTTCCGGCCCCCTCCTCTACCCCAACCGCTGTCTGAGTCTCAACAAAATAGCAATGCTGCCACCTCGGAGCTCGCCGAGAACAGCGCCGCAGACGTTGACCAGCAGCCGCAAACCCGTGTCTACAAGGCTATGTTCACCCTCGAAGAGACGATCGACGCGAATGGCGACGTCCGCATCGTCGCTCACAGCCCGCAGCTCGTTGAAGACGAGGGCGTCGCCATCAACGAGAATAGCCCTCGCCGCTCCTTCCTCGAGCGCATGGCCATTCGCGAGATCCGTCGCAACGGCGGCCAGGCCCCCGGCATGCTTGCCATCAGCGTTAAGCGCCAGCGCAAATTGCGGATGAAGAAGAAGAAGTATAAGAAGCTCATGCGACGCACGAGAAACGAGAGGAGGAAGTTGGATCGTATTTAAAATTGCGATTACTGTATATAGTGCTTTCTCTGTCTCTCTGTCTTCCAAGGGGACTGATCTGGTCTGGTCTTGGGTGCATGACACGGCATGGCATGGTAAAGGATCATTAGTAGTTATATGTCAAGTGGTCGGGACGGGAGGGTCTTGTACTGATCTTCCTGATCTGAGAAGAAAATGGATGTGAAGAGAGGTGGTTCTAATAACTTTTTTCTTCTTTCCTACTCTGTCCCTCTCCCTCTCCTTCTCTCTACTCTGCTAGACGGAACGGATGCATATTTACGTACATTACCTCTCACCTGGCATTGCTTTGCATTACTTCACCCTACACACGTACTTGCGTGGTTCATGCCTTCTTCACGGAAGATCGAGTGTGCTTTTGTTTTTTTCACTGAGTCGGGCTGGGCAGACCTGGACTGGTGCGGAACGGAGAAGGGAGGAGAGATTTAACCAGCCTTGGCGTCTTCTTTGCCTAGGTTAGTTTTCAATCACAGTTTATCACGGTCTGGATTACCTTCTACCTTGAGGTATCCGGTACGTGGGCGGACGAAGGACAAATATCATAGATAGTAGGACAGTGACTTCCAGATAATCTAGAAGTGAATGTGCTCATCTCTATCCGATGTTGACTGGTTTATGACATGAATAACACTTGCTTTGAGAATAGAAGAGAATAGAATAGCGAAAAGGATAAGAGGAGTCTATAATTGCGATTTCGAAAAGATAAAAGAGATTAAATTTGTGTTTTGTATATCGACATACAAGGTAGATTTTTATGCGTGTACTTATAGGATATGTGTAGATATATGGATTTGTTTATGTGCTGGCAAACGATGTGGTTCGATAGATGTGCCTAGCTATCTATATAAAATGTCTTCAAAGGCTACGGCGTGACAACTTGGTATGTCAAAAGAAGGCCTCGCCTCGAAGAAGAAATCTGCTGCACCGGGCCCGGCGGGGTCTGGTGGACGTATATGATGAGGGCCGTGATGCGGTGCTCATGTGGGAGAGTGTTGGATGAGTTGAAGTGCAAGAATCCCAAGGGGATCTGACCAGCCATGCCGGGGAGTCCGAGTGGCGTCAAGAGAAAGTCATCAGTCCCCCCGCCTTCATGGGGATATCAACATTTTCTAAATCTGAGGACGATGAGCCCGGATCATCACGACATCCATTGTGTATACGTGTGATGACTCGGTGTAAGGTTGTTTAAACCACAGTCGTTTTTTTTTGGCCCGAGAAGATAGCTATACGTATATCTAATCGCAATATTTGCGCTCATTCATAGCTAAGTTATACTGTATTCATGCGCATATAATTTGTAAAGTAACAGTTCAAGATGATTGTCATAATCTGATTGTTTGGTTTTAGTATTCACCTAGTAATCTCGCCCTTCATGGAGTAATCACGCGTACATCATGAGCATAACCAAGACGGTTCCGGCAAAGTTTCCAAGTTCGTTCGCGTGTCAGTAACTCCATATTTGCTATTCCCCCCCTGCGCACTACCTAGCTAGATTCCAAACCTGATCAATGTACTTAATAAGAGGTCTGATGCTACGGCAGTTGCACCTATTTGGTTTTTGGCCTCATTGCATGCTAATCAGATTGATCGTTCCGGGAAAGGTTGGTCAACGTACACTATAGCACCATAGCACCATAGCACCATAGAGCCCATGTTGATCTGTCTTATCGTCTTGAAGTTGATGCTGCCGTTGGAGAGGTGACGATGATACCTAATTAACCATCAACTCCAAAAGCGTAAAAGCCACCTCCGCGGCCGCGAGACCCGTCGTGTCGCCGTGTGTATCGTACGCGGGCGCGACTTCGACGACGTCCGCGCCGATTACGTCTAGTCCTTGTAGAGCTGCGAGGACGGAGAGGAGCTCGCGGGTCGTCCATCCACCGGGCTCGGGAGTTCCTGTCGCTTTTAAGGGTGAGGGGTGGGTTAGTTGATGTTGGACTTGAGGTTGGGATGGGGAGAAAGTTTGACTAGGAAAGTGGAGGGGGCACTGGGTATTAGAGACGGAGAGGGAGAGGGAGAGGGAGGAGAGGAGAGTGAATATACCTGGTGCAAAAGCCGGATCTAGAACGTCTATATCGACTATGATTCAGAAAATATCAGCATCGCTGTCTTTTTCTCTTTTTCGTTTCCCTCTTTGAACCAATTTTCTCAGATACTTCTGAGTTTCCAGGCATCAAATAGGAAAAAGGACAGAAGAAAGACAAAAAACATCTTAGTTAGGCTGGAAAGTACAACATTCAAGGGAACATGGTACACGCACCACTGATATAAACCGGGCCACCCTCAACGCGTTCTCGGATACGCGAGGCGATACCTGCTGCACCGCCGAACCGGTCGATATCTCGCGCTGTGAGACGGTCAAACCCGCAGCGCACGTCGTTGCGGAGGTCTCCTTTAGCGCGCACCATGGGGGCCCGGATGCCGGCGTGTATTGAGGTGTTCCGGATTAAGCCCTAGGGTAAGTTATTAGCAATTGAGGTAAGATTAGAGATGAGGTGCTTGAGGCTGAGGAAAATCAGAACTAGAAAGTGCTAACCTCTTCGTGGGCAATGTGGAGGAATGTCCCGTGGTTTAAGCCCCTATGTATCAAAAGTTCAGACGGTGGTTTATTTTGTGTCACAGAGCGGGGAGTGGACTTTCTTACGCGTAGTCTGAGATATTACCTCCTGATGTCCGTGATTCTACATTAGCTGCTACTGTCCCAGAAGGCAGAATACATCACTGACTCACCGAGGACAGCCGGGTCCCACGTATCTGATGATATATAAGTCTTGTTAGTATCGTGCCGTTCTCTGTCATGAGACGTCTGGAGCCATTGAAATGTATATAGCTACAAAGCATACTGACCCAAATGACTGTCAAAGTGTATCACAGACACAGGGCCAAAATGCCGGAACGTAGACCGCAATGCCGGCAGTGTTGTCGTGTGATCACCACCCAACGTGATGATCCTCGGTACGCTCAAGTGCGTTGTGTTTGCGACCTTTCTGCTCGAGACGACCTTTTCGCACACATCCATTCGGCATATCAGCTCATTTCTCTTTCATTCATGCTCACTCCTTGGTCCTGAAGGAACTTCATGTGACTCACCTTATGAGCTTTCGTCAACTGCGCCAACGCAACGTTGTTATCAAGCCAAGTCACGGGCACATCACCACAGTCTACAACCGTAGCCCATGACATGAGCGGATTCTTTCCTGTGGGTGCTCGTCAATTTTCCGTAAGGACTTTCATGTTTGATTGCAACAGACCGGTGTAGACGCTCCACGCATCCCGCGCGTCTTTGCGAAGCCCAAGGACGCTTGCGCTCCTGATAGCTCCGGGTCCGTACCGCGCTCCGGGACGTCCGGTCACAGCCTGCCAAAAGTTTCAGTGTTCATGTACTTGTTGAAGTGTAGAAAGTAAGGCCACTCGTGAGAGCAAATTTGGTTACGAGGAACCTGGTGTGACTGACAGTGTCAAAAGGCGCGCCGAGAAAGGCGATATCATACTTGTTGCCCTCCACTTCTTCGTCCGCGAGACAATTGACATAAGGCACGCTCGCATACGTCACGAGCCCATTGAATTGGCTATCTATGGTGACATCTATGTCATCGTCGCTGAGTCCGATCAGGGGCTTCTGCGCAGCGTTGTATGCTGGTGCTAGGCCCGGTGGGAACTGTAATGCTTTAGCTCCGGAGGCGACTACCAGGGCCGTTTGGAGGATTGGAATCGTTTTTGGTCGCATATTTGGTACTTCCAGAGGGTCGTGAATGAGTGGAAGATATTTTAGAGTTTTCCTGTAATTAGGATTGGGTAGATCCCTTTTCGATGTATCCAGGAGACATATTCGAATGCTCTGGGTAGGAGCGATTATGTAAAGATTGATGACGAATGGTGCAGCAGAGAAGTCAATATTTTAGCCTTATGACGTCTTCTCAACAGGATTGTTACATGAACGAAAGAAAGACACCCAAGACTTTATTCTTCACATATAATAAAAAGATCATATTTGCTCTTGCTTTAAAATTATCAGCTCATCTGCGTGGAATTGCGACCAGTCGCGCACCAGTCAGTGATGCCAACCTTCCCGCATGCAAATTGTAGGGTAAGCTGAGCCGTGCAAGCCTCATTGGCATGAGAACTATGGGAGCCTTTCTGTTCTTATAGACTTGGGTAATCAATTCAAAGTTGGAGAACGTCTATCTGTTGAGAGCTTACCCTACTTTCAGCCAATTTCATAGCAGGCAGGGGAGCCGCTTCGAGTGTCATCCCTTATGCACAACTAGGGAAGAGCATTCGTAATAGGGTTTGTTTTCCATTTGTAGAAGTGATACAAGACACTGGGCACTTACCACTCTCAGTGAATGACGTCTCACATGCACTGATCAACATGCACTGCTGAGTAGAGATTCATTTCCCTAACCCTATCTGAGATCCCAGCCTGTTTGTCTCTTTGACTATCAGGGGTTTGGATGACCTAACTTTCACGTCCGGGAGGACTCATACATATTTTCTCAGTATCTTTTTACCTACAATCAATCTATCGTTCCTCTTGTCCACCTTCCGTACAATGATTAACTTTCTCTAGCCTCTACTACATCCAACCGACACCATGTCTCATCGCCATGGACCTGATCATCGGGTGAATCGCCAAGTTCACCTCTGGCCACCACTTGAAGCCAACAAGAGCCGGGACAGCGATTTCGAGTCCATCCCAAGCAGCCCCTCAACCGGAGACATAGTTCCTACGATACACACTCTCGAGCGCACAGTAATAAGCACCCTTCATTAGTGGACGGAGGAATATGTGTACTGCTTCGTCTGTTTCGCTGCTGCCACTGCCCTTATCATTCTCTTGGCTGTGTACGACGGCCAGCTCGAACCTACATTTAGTGGCGGACTCAACCTCGACACCGTTGTAATCGCCATCATGACTGTCTACCGTGTTGCTTTGTCAGAACTGGTGGAGAGCTGTCTCAGTCAGGGTGCGTGGATATGGGTATCAGGCTTCCGCAAAGGGAAGCGCGAGGCCAAACTGGAAGACTTCAAGATGTTTGAGGAAGCATCGCGCGGGGTGCGCGGATCTTTGAGCCTCATCTAGAAGATGAGAGGAATGTTTGTCGTCTACACCTGATGCGTTTAGCTTCTCGGCTTACCTTTCTAGGCATTTGGCTTGTGTCGGTGCCGCTATCACGATTTTGATTCACGGATTCGAGACCTTCTCAACAGAATTGGTTGAGTACGATGCCCATCCAACGGTGATGGCCGATCTTGGGGGCACAAACCTACCTACACCGCCTCCGCCGCGCGCCGAATCATGGCACAATATCGTGACAAGTTCCTTTGGCGGTAAGTCCAAGGGTAACTTCCGAATTGCCGTTAGCTAACTGGGTAAAGACACGAATTTGAGTCTCTCAACCAAAGCGGCCATATATGACGGTATAATCGCCTCTTCGATATCGGATATACCTATTGCTTGCGACACGTCGAACTGCACGTGGCCGATTTATCCGTCGTTGGCGGTTTGCGGCGACTGTGTAGATTCGAAGTATACAACTGCATGCGACGATCAAGGCAATTGCAACTACTCCACACCTTCAGGCACTAACATCTACATACCGCCAAGCGGGAACGACTACGAATACTTTTTCAAAGTCGCTTCCGTGGATGATACCTCAGGGTTTTCCAACACAAATTCGCAAGCCATCTTCTCTGTTTTCGATCTGTTATCAACGGCAAGGTCACCCTCGAGAACTGTCGTTCAAGCAAATCAATGCGGGCTGTGGTTCTGTCTCCAAAGCTACAATGTCTTAGTTACCAACGGTGTCACGAACAAAACCGTAGTGGCAGAATGGGACAAATCCGGCTTCGCGGCGGAGAGCACTGGTCTGTACGATGTGTTTGTCTTCGAGGATATCCCCCCGGACTTGAATGCTGGGAATGACACAGTTTATTTCGTTCCTGCTGACTCTCTCGCGGCTTTGACGGCATTCATGGGGAAATTGATGACTGGGTCCGCCTCGCAAGTAGCCGGGGCAACGAGCTACGATAGCGATTGGATTGAAGCCATGGAGGACGCGACACAAGACCTGCAGAGCTGGATATCGAGACTCACCCACAGCATGAGTAACAACGTCCAGCTCACAGGAACTGTAAGCCCGGCGAATAAATTCGCATACAACGGGACAACGTACTATCTCGCCCCTCATGTCAACGTCCACTGGTCTTGGATCGCATATCCTTTGACACTGATGGTTGCTGCGATATTATATCTCATGCAAACGGTATGGAGGACAGCACATGATCGAGTCTGCGCGTGGAAAAACGACTCGCTACCTATGTTGTTCTGTCACATCGCAGACGACATTCGCGCTCATGTAGAGAATGGAATGGATATTCCTGAAGGTCTAAAGGAACGCGTGGGGAACATTGAGGTGGAGTTGACACGCAACGATGAGGGCGAGTGGAAATTCGATGTGCCTACACGCAGCTGAAAGATACTTTGAGGCGGAGTTCATGAGTTAACAGAGACTGTAAATAATTCTTCAGTATGCAAATGTATATCCACAATCGAGTAGAGGGTTTAGTTTTGCCATATGAGGGACTAAGATGTGATTGAGAATGCATTGAATATGCAGACTGACGGTACTTCCATTTTGAACTCTAGGGATGAATATCCATATTGTACGCACATGGAATGGTAGCTAGTCGACTCTCGCGTGTCGCGAGTAATGAGTCTTTTTTCACGCATAGAAACCTTGCACCTTATATCCCCGATATCACCGACAGCAGTCTAGATTAGAACAAGCCGACCTGGGATCAACTTTACTAACGTTTTAGCCGACTGCAACTACCGACTTTTACCACGGTAAATAAGAACCGGGCTACATTCATCTGATGCATCTTCTTGTTACCGGGCTACGAGGTTGTCGAGGACTGCATTGGCCTTCTTCTCTGAGCAAAGCAACTTTTACTCCGAAACTGGCTATTTGTAGCGCGTAAAGACCATAGTCAACATTCCTTATGCTCACCATTGAGAGCCAGGTAGGCCCATATTTGTAGCTGTCATAAATCGCAAGACTATTAGAAATTACAGGCGTCTTCTCGGCCGGGAACTACTAAGATCGTATTCATGGGGAAACGGTCATGGCAAGGGACAATGACCAGTGATCGACATGCACATTTCATGTTTCCTGGGTCCCGCCTCTCGAGTAGCAATCTACTGCAGAGCATCGTGGGGTGAGTTCGATCCGGGAACTCCAAGATGTAGCCGGACTTAGACTGTGATTGGACATTTGAATTAATCGTCTTCTTAAGGCATGGTAAATTTGAGTTGACTATGGAGTAAGACGATCGGTTGATTATATGCTCTGATCATACCAAGACCATGATACCCGCATCGGACGTGGGAGTCTTCATGAAACTTGGAGGCTCATCTCTCTTTGCTCCGCAAACGGACTTCAACTTCAAAGATTCATGGAGCTATCAATCTCCGTGCTCATTACCATACAGAAATAAGCATATATCGGGAATGATATACCAACAGATGCATCAGATTCCACATAATGGGCCCTGTGATCGTAGAAGGGAAAAAGCACTTTGAAAGTTGAAACCCCTTGACCCCTGATGGGTATAGTTCCATCTGCATCGCCGACGCCTAGTCATGTCTAGTATAGACGATGAGGACCCAGGCTTACAAGACGAGTCCGTTGAAGAGGTTTTGGAGTTTATACCTCACACCCCACCTGTTTCCCCAACTTTCTTATTTTATTTCGACTACTCTATGTTGTGTGTTTTTTTAACCTCATACTTTGGTTTTACGATTGAGTCCCGAAAGTGCTCTGTGAAGGAAGCCAAGTATGGCCTCGATATCTGTAACCACAGCGACAAGAACAACGGCAGCAACAGGTCTTGAGACAACGGAGTCAAAGTCAAAGCCAGCCCACAAGATTAGGAAGAGAGCACCAAAGGCGTGTCTCTCATGTCGTGCTCGCAAAGTCCGTTGTGACGTGTCTCAGCGCGGGCGGCCATGTATGAACTGTTACCTTGACAGTGAGACATGCGTCGAGGCTCACCTCTACTCCGCGATGCCGACATTCTCAACTATCACACAACCGGTGAAATGGAAGAAGCAAAATATCCTCAAAGGACTATGGTGGGGATGCATTGTCTGGCATCGTATCCTACCGCTCGGTATGCGTCACAGTATACAGATATCGCGGGCCCATCTCGATATCGACGTCAACAGCGGTCTCGGATACGTCGATCTCGCAGACGAGGTCGATCGATCTAGAGTTTACAATGCTGAGATGAAGCGCACTTTAATAGAGATATTTGTGCAGATCTTAGATCTCTGCTCGATCCTCATTGATATCTTGACTCTCGTGTTTTATTTAGATGACATCCCGGGTTGGGCCGGCCTACAGGAGTTTCAGGCTCAAGCAATGTTAAGGTCTGTCAGATCGCTCTGAGGAGATGGCACAAGGCAGCTACGCTTCAGTTCCCGGTATTTGGGGGCGCTACTGGACCGCGGAAACCAACAGACAATCTCCGTAACAGGCAGTTCCAGCACGATTCAGTGATTATATACACAAATTTGATGTATATGTACTATCAGTGAGTTTACCAAATGTTCCCAAAAGCAAGTCAAAATAGACGACTGACATATATTAATCAGCTCCGCACGTGCTGCTTTATGCCGTCACGAGGTATTGCAATCTGCCGTAGCTTTCGCATCGCCAGGTGGTAGTCTGCGTCGGTTTTCGAACACGTACGAGAATCGGCACGAGCTGTAAGACGCTGCCACCGGTGTAACGGACTGCCTGAAAGAACTGATCCAGCTCGATCTTGCCCGTTACTTGCCCATCAGCGCGTAAGTCATAGTCGATGACCACCCTGATCTCAATCAATACTGACTAGTTCATTTAGTGTGGCATGCACGGCACTCCCGCTCGTCCTCCACATTCTGGACGTGAAGCTCTCAGCACAGGGCGACAGAAATAGAGGTGCCGGGGATAATTAAATAGCGCTAAAGCAGAACAGACTGAACATCCTCATAGAAGCGATGAAGACGTACCAGCCGCAATACGATGGCGTGGACTACATTAGCGAGACGATCCGCCATATAATCAACCTCGCTGAACTTGACCAGCCGAAGAAGAGAAACACGGGCACAACTACTGCTGCCGGCAACGTCTCGGACTGGAAAGAGATGCTTGCATCTCACCCGGGCTTCTACTTACGTTTGGCCATGACCATGGACATCAGCATCAGCAAGGGTCGTCTTGCCGAAGAATCCGATTTCCCCGTCGGTCTCCGTGGAATCTTCGGCGTAACCGGCGGCCCGGGCCGAGGCGCAACTCAGAGCGTATTCTCTGGACACACAACTCCTGGGCCTTCTGCATCTCGCTCTGTACCGCAGCTACCCAGACAAGCACGCCATTCTTTGGAGGCGTAGCTACGCCGCAAACACCTGCCGCAACGGCGTTCTTCTCGTCCAACTCGATGGCCGTCATTCAGCCCGGAACCATCCATTCGATGTCCTCAGACGAAGAATCTAGCGCCTCTCCCGCTTCAGCTGACGCCGCTACGCCTGCAGCACACACCGCGAATGACGCCACATCGGCATCGATCTTGTTCCCGCAGAGTCTAGACGACGCGAGCTTCGGGAATGAAATCTTCGGTCCCGCTGGCGGTATGGGTCTTGACCATCCGTACGCTCACATGCTCCCCGCGCTCTCGGCTGACATGCTCGCTGCGACGGCGTACATGCTTCACGCCGAGGGTCTTGAGCCCGCTCCGACTGTCTACTATGATGACAGCGGCAAGAGTCATAGTAGTGACCATAGTTATGTATGATGGTGAGGGTGTCGGTGGAGAGAATGGCAAGGAGGAAGATTGGATAGAGCGCGCTTGGAGTGATGAGGGACGGGGCGATGAGGATGACGAGGGGGTTGATGGAGAGGGAATGGGTAAGAGGCAGGAAGGGAAGGGGATGGTGGATCTCGGAGGTGATCAGGGCCTTGCTTGATGCCTTGAGAGATGATGCGGTTGGTGTTGCGGCTTGAAAAAGGGTTTGGTGGAGTGGATGGCAATATTCGCTCACGTTGGTCATTTGAAAACGTCGATTTGGACCGGTCCAGGAGTTAGGATACTGGAACGAGTTTGGAAAAGTGACTAGGTTATATATACATGATGTTGTAACGGCCTTGGTAACATGAGGAGTTTTTTGATACAGAATTAGTACGAAATAGTCTTCATTGTGTGACAGTAATTCTAACTGGAGTATCATTTTAAATTGTCCTATATTCGTAAGTCGTGAGATGTATATCCTATAACTCTACCTCAGAAAGCCTCTATAGACGCATTCCCACTAATCATTTCGAGACAACACCATGCCTTTACTCATACGTATACAGGTCTTGGTGTCCTCAGACCAGAGGTCGCTTCATTCATTATCCTCAAAACCACCCAACAAGGTCTCTTCATTACCATTGTCGTCTTCGCCACCGCCAACTCCATCACGGCGTGTCGTCGTAGGCAGCCGAATAAAAACCAATAAAGACCCACAAACAATCACAATTCCAGCGACGCCAAGATATGGCAGACCGATCCATTCGCCCCCGAGGTTCAGGCCCACCGCGAACAACCCAGCGAGCATTGGCTGGCCGTAAACGCGCCCCATAACGTCGAACATACTCGCAAGACTGAAGAGTCGTGACCGGTGCTCAGGGTCCACGTAGATACTCATCAGACTCCGCGTCAAGCTATTCGACCCGGCGCCAATCCCTGTGATCACGAGCCCGAGCATGAAGCCCGGGAGCGTTGGCGCGAGGGCAAGAACCAGAGTACCTAGTCCAAGGGCAATGTATGAGACGCGCGCGAGCCAGAGGTCGCGGTGGTGTTCATCTTTTGGCCAGAATTTGAGATTGGGGGCGGAATTGGTGGTGGGATGGGCCGATGTTGAGGGGCGTGTTAGAAATTTGGAGAGTAGAGGAAGAATCACGAGGGACTGGATAACGAAGGCTACGCTGTAGACTGTTTGGACATAGCCCGTCTGCGCGATGGAGATGGCGTAGCGCTTCGAGACGAATTGGTTCATGAAAGAGAGCGTTGCGTAGAGTACGGGGGCGTGGCTGATCAAGGTGACGAGCAGGAGGATTAAGGAGGGGGACTTCAGAATGCTTAGGGATTCACGGAATTCGGATGCAACGTGTGTTATTTGAACCTTGAGACCTGACCATAGAGAAGAGGGGTGATCAGGTGAAGTGGAAGTTTGTGCTGGTGGAGATGTCGGACTTGAGGCGGTCTTGCGGTGATGAGTAAGCGTCTCTGGAACGAAGACGAATGCTATTAGGGCTATGATGAGGAAGCTCATGCCTATCCATGGCGATACCCATGGTCCAGCCTTCTGCATTACCAATGCTGCCAGTGAGGGTGAAAGTAGAGTCCCACCGAGACCGGATACGAAGATGCGGACGAATGCAACACCTCTAGGAAAGTCCATCGGTGTTAGCTATGGTAGATACCTCAGGACGGAAGGAAAGTGCATATACCTCTCTTCTTCGCTTGTAGCATCCGTAACCATACTCAGCAAGATGGCCTGCGTAACTGGGGTACCGCCACCGATGAGATGGAAGAGACAGGAGTACCAGATCGCTGTGACGGGGAACACGGAGTGCCAATATAAGACAGCGAAGATCCAGCTGATGTTCAATACACCGCTGAGTATACACAGAGCAACTACCGGTTTCCTCCCGATCCTATAAGTATCGAGTTGTTAGCTGGACTTGATAGAGGATTTGCAGGGCGGCCGTAGTTTGTCCGAAATTGCCCATCAACTTACTTATCAGCAGCAAGACCCCAGGGGAAAGCAGCGAAGAAACCAACGATAGACGTTAGCGTCTGCTGGAGGGCAATGATAAACGCGAGTTGCTCTTGTATCGCGTTCTCCTTGCAGAGTTTCTCGTCGATGGGCGGCATTCCAAGTTTGCCAGTAGTATTGACGTCCTTGTCGTAAAAACCCCGACATAGGATATCTTCAAGGATACGCGTAAGCGGCAGATCAACGAAGCCATCGCACATGGACGCGACGAAGACGATGGCGCATAGTAGGTTGACGATGGTGCTGGATTTGTGCACTTTCGGCACGTTCTTCAAGTTTCCCGCTATTGACGACGTTACTGAAGATACGGATAGTCCGGGCCTGCGTAAGCGTGGGCGCCGCCACTGCTGTTGTTGTTGGCCGGTGACGATCGAGGTGTCTCCATGTTCTGATCCGTCCTCCAGGAGCGCCGTAGTCTCTGAGGGATCCTCTTCTCGCTCGTTGGGCGATCTATTATCGTGAGATTTAGACATTGCAAACGGCTATCTTGTTCTGGCTTCTTGATACTGATAAAATTGGTCTTAAAACTTCAAGAAGACCAAGATAGGATTTGCAATAAGTAATTGATTGGGCTCTCGGGAGGTTATCAATCCAGACTCTATCAAGGCTCTGTGATCGATGGCTGATTTGTCCAAAAGTCTGACTTCCAGTATTCTCTCATTGAAGAGCCTCTTTGAGTGGAACGTGATTTGGCATTCCCGTATGTAAGGGAGAGACAGAAAATCGAGGCGCCCAGCATTCTGGAAAGGGCATAATTAAGTAAATGCTGATAATCACAAGTACTTGGCAGTAAGCAAGGATTGTGACGTTGTTTCGGTCTCAGTCTGGTCAGATAGGATGTCCCGAAAGGGAAGTATTCCGAATCCCAGGGATTTCAGGTAACCGGTTTTTGATAGCGTTGACTGGTTGGCTATAGGCTGGGTACTCTTGGTGGCAGCTGGGTGCTGTGGCCATTGATTGGAGCACTTGTTAGTCCTATCTTGGATCTGTAATCAGGCTTAGCCTGGGGTCCGAACCAGATTTAGGCATGCCGACTGCCTCCAAAAAATCCACCCTTTGGCAGGCTTTTGACCTCTGAGATCTTTAATCTCGTTCACTGTGCCATCTTGTCGATGTCTCACCTGCATACCTTACGTAGGTAACGTAGTGTGTCGCGGCGCAGCTCGTTGTACGATATTCATTTGATCACGCGTGCAGAGAAAACGTGGCAGTGTGAATTAAGGGTACGGTACGCAAGGGATGCTAGGATCTTACGACTCCAGCTGACACCAACCGACTGCCTTCTGAAGTGTCACCAATGAATCTCGGTACGATGGGTTTCCTACCTAGCGATACGAACAGGTGTCCGATTCGAGAATTGACACTAAGCATCTGAATTGAGCTTGTTATGTCTTAAAGAAAAGTCCTACCCATCCTGTCGGTGACGACTATTTGTGATCTAGATTTGCCATGCCAGAAGGCAAGTAAACGCTGTAAGGCCTGGAAGTTAGGCGACCGTGTTTGCCATGTCGGAACTTTCTCCGAAGAGTTTCCCGAGTTTTCTCATCGGTTCGGATGGCGGACATCTAGATAGCTTCGTCCGTGCGGACGACGGATGCCCGGTGGCGAGCCAGTAACGTCGACCGCCGATGCGGCCGCCCGAGTCCGACATAAGGCGAGGTGCCCGGGGCCGGGTTTTACCCAAGAGGCAGGAATATATGGCATTTGCATTCGCAGATGAGCTTGTGCCGTGTATCTAGATGAGTGGATTGTCCTTTGTCACTGTGATTAGTTTCGCCCCCAGGCATGATTCATGAATAAGACTCAGCCATTACATGGGCGCGGGTCGGCAGAAGAGGAACAGCCTCGCTCGAGCGGCCAAACCTCTCCGCAGTGGAGTATCGCCGCCGTCTTGGCACATGAGGACGGTGGCTTCTATCGCTAAGCCCTATGGCCCAGAAGAAAAGAGAGTGACAGTGCGCACCTATGAGTCAATTTATTCAAGGCCTTGACTCGCTTGTCCCTTCCTGGGCTTTTCACTTAGAGCTAGCCAGCTTCCTCTCGGGGACTATCGGTCGGATTTCAATACGAAGTAGCACCTGATTTTTACCGCCTCCTTTCTCTTCACGAAATCCTTTGTTATCGTATGATGAAGTTGAAGAAGTGAGTATATGGGCGGACGAGCGACTAATTGCCTCTGGGTCACCTGATTTGATCCGAATATAGAAGGAATGCTGTAGTCTATTTATTGCTCACATTGACGTGCACATATCCAGTTTGAAGGTGACATTTCCCCAGTTCTCGAGAGGGTAGAAGTAGAAGGAGCCGGTCTAACGCCGTCCTTTTGGCCCTAATCATTAGTTAGATTCATGGAGAATTCCCGGCCCGACCATTGAGGAATCCGTTCTCTTCTGGGCCGCTCCTTCTGGGCATCGGGGGAAACACAAGGAATTTGATGCCGCCTCGCGACGTAGTTCAATTTCTAATCTGGCAATCAAGACAGAATTGGTAGTAATAAGACACGATACCCTCAGAACCTGTTAAACTGGCCAACTGGCAATAATGTGGTAATTTAGAAAGGCCGTGTTTCAAGTCTAGTGCGTTACCTGCTTCCCAGTAATCACGTGTGTAACGGTAGATAGTAATGACATCGGCGTGCGGTTTCCGAACGTTAGGAATTTGGAATTGACAGAAAACGCGGTGTTTATTGATACTTCAATTGCGGCTCTCACAGTTACTAATCTAGAATTTGTTAGCTAAAGAATGTCATCAAGGCTAAAGTTGCCCTTTATTCGAACTGAGATGAATGCTGGCTATATTACAGGCTACTTTGTTGGAGGAATTCTTCGGGAAGCAAAGAGTCTGGTGAGTGAGCAGATCAACTAAGGGCGTAGAGAAAGCTGAACTAGTAACATTTTGGTTTCAGCGGCCATACTAAAATTTCCGAGGTCACGAGCCATGCCACAGTGATGAAGAGATCTTCAGGAGATATAAGTGTCTATGACAAGTCAAAAGCGAACAATGAAGTTCTTTCTAGAAAAGGTCTATCAAGAATCGAATAATGAGTGTCGAGAAGCGAATAGAGTGAAACCACCAAAATACGCCGCCCTGTCCATGCATTGTTTCCTCGAATCCCATGTACCGTGCCCGCCTACCGATATCAACAGGTCGTTTCTAAATGCTGTTTTCGTCCCCATTTCTGACTGAAACCCCCTTCTTAGTGAAAGTCCGCCGTGAAGCGGGCGATTTCGCTGCCGAAGCATCTATATCCTCGATTCCCAATTGACCAAGGTACGCCGAATATCCCAACGATTGAAGTGCCAAGAACCAAAGCCAGATATTGATGAACCCCAGAACGCCGCGGCCGTGAACCCTGGGTGATCATAGAATATTGTGAATGTGTCTAGTTGTATCCGCTTCGACTTCTGCCACGGGTCTGCGTGGTGTCGGAAGTGGTGTCGGATCCCGAGGATCCAGTGTCATTGGTGGTAGTGTCATTTGAGTCAGGCATCTTGGCGATGATGACACAATATAAGGTCAAGATTTGCAGAAGGCGTTCCTCTCTTGCTTTCGAGGATCTTCGATCCAACAATTATTGAAGTTGCCTCTCGAGTGATATGCGACGACACAAGGCCTATGTGCTTTTTAAGTGTTTCTATCAACGCAGTCAGCTATGACTTGATAATCTCATAGTCGTCCCCAGAAAGGACGAGATGCAGGAAGGCGACAAAGCTTGGTGTCATCTACATACCTGATGGCACTCAGGAATAGCTGGAACTGTGTCTTGAGTGCTTTGAAGTCTGAACGAGAGGATGCGTGATGCGTGATGCGTGAGAGAAAACAAACCCATGATCGAGAGAGATGTCAGTACTTTATATAGTCAGTCAACATCTGTGCCACAGCAAAGCCGAGATTGCAAAGTGGGATGTATACTATGTCACAATTACAATGTCGAAGGAGTCACCCCAAGCCAGTAAAGGGTTGCTGCGGCCGCGCAAGAACATGATGGCCCCACACTCAAGAGATTCAAATAGTAGATATGTGATGCCTGCATATTCCTTCAATGACGTCGGATGTATTGCAAGTCTTTGTTGAAAAGTGTGCCTTGCCTCGTTCCCCCAACACAACAATACTCTCTGCATGGCCTTGTCATTGCCGCTTGAGTAGGAAAGCTCACACGGAACGACTAGCTCCACCTATGCTCAAGAAGTGAATCTTGACAGGCATGAGATGCCTGGCGAAGTATGCTCTCAGACGGCTCAAGAAGGATTTGCCACGAGGCGTATCAGGCCACCGGAGGACGGACAATGCCGTTTTGGCAGATGACGTGAGAAGGCTCTATCCATGGGGCCATTCCTCAAACATTCAGCCTTCGTCTCATCTCTTGCTTGTGTTGATAACTATAGCGCAGTTCTTACTCCCACGCAACCCTTACTCAGACTATCAACAGCTTAGAATTCGATGCAACATACGCCAATAAGGCAGGTTCCAGAAAGGGTTTAAGCTGAGACGACTACGTGCATCATAGACCAGGATGCCGGCGGCAGGGGCAGCTGAAAAAACGAGGCTAGTGTGAAGAGTGGAAATAACGAAGAGCTGGCAAGTCGCAAGAGCGGCCTGTGCTGCAAAAGGAAATGGGAGACGAGAAGGTCAAACCAGCTGAAGATGTCGCGCAAATCCAACTCAACTTCGCAATGGGGCTTAGTTCGACTTGGCCTACTGCGGGCCGTTGGGCGTTGCATGCGTGATTCTATATCCGGCACGCAATGTGTGCTTCGTATCCTGATCGGGTTTAGTTAAAGATGTAGCAATAGATCGCGAATCTAGAGAATGCATCTGCGGAAGGATAATTATTACACAGGCACCCTACCTTAGTCATGTGTCAACGAGGTGAGGAACAGCTGGGGTGGTGATCCTTTAGAAATCCATTTGGCATCTCAAGAGCTCTACATTTTGAAAGGAACCTGGTTGTGCTGAGTGAGTGTCTGTTGGGGCATGTTATCAGTAATGATCTGTCATTAACGGACACCCGGGAGCTGATGCCGGTGTACGCAGACTGAACCAACTTGGCTTTTTGTTGGTGGCTTCGAATGATGGACCAACGGAGGCTGATGAGCCAGGTGCGGAAGCAGAGGCAGAACAGATTTATCTTTATCAAGCTTTACTTGGGAATAACTACGGGGCAATAATAAGTAAGCACAGATGAGGTTGGGTCTACTACAATCCAGAGCTGCTAGCCTGGTGAGATTATAGGTGGGAAGGAGTCTGTATCGATAAGGCAGGAATGATACCTAGGTAGGCATGTAGAAGGAGGAACAACAAGAATAGTCCTTTGCATGAGAGGAGTAAGATCTATTTTGTCGCTGACCCTGGATGGGAGATTCTAGGCTTATCGTTTTCTAGGCAGGGGCCTGTCTTCATTCGGCACAGAAAAGTCATTTCTGAGGTCTCTACTCAATCCAACCTTGCACACCTGATACGCAATATACCCAAACGTTTTACAACCCCATTCATACCTCTTCTTCCTGCATATAGCTTTTTCATACCCTTAGGGTTGGGGTGTCCAGGGTCTTGTAGATGGGATATACCGGGGCGAACGGGACCAAGGAGGCCGCGGTGTTCAAGGCCGCTATAGATCCCGCCTGCCGGCCAGTCGGATCCACTGCTGTGCCACACATCTACCGCCCGTCCCTGGCCTCACATCATCCTGTGGAAGCTAGTGGGGTTAGATGCCCTGTAGTTACACATCTGCTTCATTTCTAGCCCGTCATCAGACCTTGTATACTTATTAATATCCCCAAACCGCCCCCAATGGCTAACTTGTTCCCCCGAGCTGTTGTTGAAGGATTTTCTTGGATGGGATGTGCCTAGCTGTTTGTAGTACGGATGAGCTGCCTGCACTTGGCTGTGCGGAATGAGACCGACACACTTCGGGAAAGCCTTGGCGAGCCCGACTACCGAGACAGGTTTACTTAACTACTACCTTTTTCAGCTCCCAAGGTTTGCTCATCTCCCTAGTTTGAAGAGCTGACTTGGTTGCCTAGTCCGTAAAACACCATCATCATTCGGCAGTCTCGGCTGATCACCCCGAACCCCTGTCCAACTACGGACTGCAAGTGAAAACGAAGGATTCAACTGTGATGACACAATTCCAGGTTTTGCGATCCGTCGGGCCTATCGTCTCTTCAAGTCAAATTAACTCTGGTCTGGCTAATAATAAACAACAAAAATCACCTCTATAGACTTGAAATCCCATCCTAGAACTCGTGTTGTCGAGATGGAGTAAATAATCCTACCTGCCTGCTGCTACTGCGATTATAGGAAATCCCATCTGAATGGATGCGAGGGAGGTTATTCGCTTGGGACGGATTGCGTCGATCCATTTTCAAGAGGATTCTCGCGTCGATTTCCTGGTTTGGGGAAGCAGTACCTTCCGACCCTCGAACCGATTTTAGGAACCCACCCCATGTCCAGTATGAGGTAGTATCTGCGTCAATCTCCATCAGACGCGCGGCTGTGCTTCTCATTATCAAATTGCATAGCCGAGTAAGCTGCTGCCATTGGTTCGAAGAAGTAACACACATATGAACCCGCGCTTCTATACCCCCCGACACTCTCGTGCTCTGGTGATAAGGATTCTCAACCACCAGTGGGATATATGGATATATCTGTACGTGTGAAGCGACAGCGCGCATGACAGCAAAGAGATCTGTCCAACTCGTGGTCTATTGTCACCAGACCTTCCTGACTGCCTAGGTGAGTAACTACACGATAGGTTTCAAAACCCTGCACGCCTGAACATGTTGGTTGAAAGAAGGCCTCTCCACGCCGACAGACTCAGTATCATCTCTACGTCGCAATCGCTGTACTCCACTCCCATGCATTTCCACGATGGCCTTTCTCAAGAACACCGCAACCTTAGCCGAGTGCTTTCCAAGACCCAGCTACCTACTCCGGAGATGCCTCTTAGACCCTTGTCACTAACAACGATTCGTCCCCTTTTTGGTATTTACGAACACCTAGATCAAGCAAGTTGACACTTCAACCGCTACTTTTAATCAAGTGACAGATATATCTATACATGGAACTAAACTCAACGAACCCTACAAATAGTCCGCGGTGTATTCTCAAACCGGGCTCGCCGCGGCTGTTGCTACCTCCCTGATTCACTCTTTCATTTGACATGACAGATCCGCCTGATGCTACATCATCAAGCAAATTACTCTTTGCTGGAATCAAAAACGAGCGAGATGATTGCAGTTCCTCGACTGTGACTCTGTTGCGATGATATCTTCCCCATGTTTAGATAGAATAGGTAGGGCTGAGTCACCTGTACCGTGCCGCTGCACTGCATCCTTGCGGACGGATGATAAGTACCCAACGTCAAAGGGCTGTCTTTCGGCTGTTACCTCTCCACACCGGCGCCCCCAGTGGGTGGCCTGTATAGGAGTACAGGATGTCGGATCCTTTTCGCCACGCTAGCGAGCCCTATGCAAGGTCCTTGCATGAGAAGCAACACAGGGTATCACTGCGTGACGACTACATAATCGAAGCGCTGCGACGAAAGGCTTGGTGACCCTAGGCACTACTTACCGAGTTCGACCAGTGGCTTGCACGCTCAATGTGACTTTTAGGCATGGCCTCTCAAGCGCTTTTCCCATGTCATCCCGCATCTGACTAAACACTCTTCCCGGGGTAACCGAAGGCGACCCGCGGCAATCTCTTTTTTGATGCAGCCGCCGATGATCAATGTCTCGGTAGAATAGTCTTTTCCGGGGCCGAATATGTCAAATCACTGCATTCGCCATACACCTCGGCCGAGCTTGATCGACCGGGCGTTCCGATCGGGTTCCGGCGGTTCCTGATTTCTATTTCCAAAAAAAAAACAGCTGCAGGGACCCCATGATTCATTCAGAGTACTGAATATCAATGAATTCTGGTTAGGATCTAGACTTATCACTTATCCGCCCTATCCACGCCACCTTTAAGCCTCCGCACGCTAGACATGGAAGGAAGAGCGCGACTTGGGAGGATCGCGCTTGGTTCCTTCGGGACAAGACCCTATACTGGATTGCTGCGCCGGAGGCGCTGCGCTAGTTTGTTGGTTTACTATGCTCTCCTTTCCTCGCTATTACTATTTTGGCCGAGCCTGGAGCGCGGGGAGATGAAAGGGGAATATAGTAAGAGGACAAAAGGAAGGAGACATTATGATCAATCACACAAATCACACCTCCGTCAATCCCCCATAGCACTGCAGAGTGGCCTTCGGTGACGGCTTCTCCTGTTGATCAAGACTTCTTCACCATCTCGACGGTTCGGCTAGGCTTACCCTGCTCGACATGTGATGTACCATAGGAGTCAATACATCACGACAAGTTGAAAAACAGCATTCGACTTAAGCGAGATCAATAAATCATTTCATTTCGCGCTCGAATATTCTACATTTGGCAATCTGCCGGTCGTGCTGGACTTGTAATACCACCTACTATTTACATGGGACGATCCTTCGGCAAAGTAGGTAGAGGAGTGATCAACGCCTAATATTCATCTCGATCACGCCATGGCACGGTATCATTTACTCTCTGGACATGCGGATATTTGATGACATGTAACTCTATATCTCGACCTCCGACCTCACTGTACCTTATTTTTATATCCCTTGAGGATCACAAATCATGAATGAGAGACACAGGACGGAAGCAAAAAGGGGGAAATGGGTCAAAATAACGAGAACAACGCGGTGCAATACATGTTGTTATCTGTGAACAAAAACGAAGACTTCCATTTGCTTAGAGGATAAGCCACCTCTGGAATAATTAGGTGTTGTGGCCATGCTATCATCTGATGAAGAAGAAAAAAAACCAGATTGTTGAAGTCGACACCATGGAGCCTCGCCGCATCCAGTCTTTCACGGTCCCTGGATTATAGCGCCAACAAGCTCGCAACAGTTGATAAATACAGCGATCCACAGCAATAATTGCAATCGTCGCTCTTTGTGAGTTTATGAGTGAGTTACTTCATGTAATCCCAGGGGAGTTTGTATGACTCTAGTAGAGGCCCTATCAACCGCTTATAGATACTATCTCCACGGAGCCCTCCCTTAGGGGCATTAAGGGTGTGCCAAGTATTACTCTCACGTTCCAAGCGAGGTAGCAAAGGCAAATCGAGCGGGATTCCATGACCGCTGGAAGTTCTCAAGTAGCATACACTAATATTACGTCTCCCCTCCGACCCTTCATCTTGGCGGCTCTGTAGAGGCCTTTCTTGTACGACTGACCGACTGACTTTACGACACGTGTCGCACCATTTGAGCGTAACGACTGCCCATCCCATCCTCTCCGCCCCTCGTCCCGGAATATTCCACATCCGTACGCTGTTCTCATATCGCGGCTTCTTGCGGCGCGTACAGCTTCGTAAATGGCAACTTTAACGAGGCGTTCTGGCTCTCTGTTGGCAAGTGGTGGGAGCAGAAAGTGACATCTATGTAACATACCTTCTGGCAAAATGATCAAATTTAACTGTAATATATGTCGAAACTCTGTATAGAACAGAGCTAAGATAGCATTCATTACGGATAACGCTACCCAAAGGATCCGCACACCGCCTTACCTTTTTCTGCCAGCAAAAAATAGTTTCCAACTTGATATACTATAAATATAGCGCTTATAGAGGCTATATTAACTATAATTATAGCGCTACTAGCGATTGCGGAAAAGATCTTTAGGTGGCTTAACTGAACAGAGATTAGTTTTTACCGAAAGTGGTAATAGCGGTGTGCGGATCCTTTGGGTAGCGATATCCGTACCGTATACTTCTCAAATAGGAATAGGTTCAAGCGAGGAGCACGGCTGTGTTGTAACCACGATAAGAAGTTTATGGGAGGAGTATGCTATTTATTTTTCGCACTACCTAGTTGATAAAGCAGATAGTTATACTTGCATTAATTAGGTAGGCTACCCCTTTTCATCCACGTAATTACTCCCCTTCCAAGGCATAAGTGCACACACATGAGTCTCACGAACAATATCCCACCTGAGTATCCGGCACAAGGGTCGTCGACTCTTTATTGAACGATGGCGATCGAGGCAGGAGGGCCGGCAGTGCCTGTGGCAGCTGCGGGTGGTGGGCTCATGGTAAAAGCGGTTGTCGAGTATGAAACATACGTGGAGCTTAATGACCAATTGATTGAGCTTGAGGTAAAAGTCAAGGTTGTGACTTGTGACGGCGAAATGGGCGTCGGAGTAGGCCAAATTGTCACTTCTGAGACAATAACGGTAGTGAAGCTTGGCGTGACAGTGACAAACACATACTCAGAGCTGCTCGACTCTGATACAGTGACTGTGACGAATTCTGGAGTGCTTGTCTCCGGGACGGTAACAGTGACAAATTCAGAAGTACTCTGCGGCGAAACAGTCACTGTGACGAACTCTGCGGATGAACTTGAAGTCGTTGGGGTTGTGACCGTAAAAACGGTGAACTCTTGCACACTCGACGTAGAAACAGTGACGACTTCTGACACTGTGACAGTGACAAGATTGGAAGTGCTGCTGCTGGTCCCCGTGACTGTGACTGTAGTGAATGCAGGGCTTGAAGTGGTGGGGCCTGCACTCCCTGTGACAGTAATGGTTCTCAGAGTAGGGGTGGTGGAGCTCCCACTGCCCGTGACAGTAACGGTACTGAGGGCCTGGGTCGTGGAGGGTGGCCAGGCACTGAAGGATTCGCCGTTTGACCAAGGAACGGTGTTCTCGGTGACGATGACTGTAGAGACGATGATAGGGGAAGAAGTGGTATATGTCGAGACAAAGCTGAGAGAGGGCGTTGGGGTCCAAGTGATGGTACTCTCAGGGTAGACGGTGTACGTCATGGTGTAGGTTTGGGTGAAGAGCTCAACGGACGAGCTGGATGACTCAGGGATGGGGGGCCATGAGAACGACTCCGTGACGTAGGTGGTAGTGCCTGATGAAGTGTCTGCAGCACCACGATCCTCAACGATGGGTGGAAAGGCAGACACGAGAAGCGCCTGAATGGCAAGGAAAAGGACTACAACACGCATGATGGTGGTGAGGTAGATACTTCTGTGTGAGGGGTGAATGTATGAGACAACGAGTCAAAATTTTACAGGTTCTTGAATAGGATATTCCCCAAGATGAGAGGCAGATTGTCTGATCCTTTGACTGGTGATGACAGAGAGGGAGTATGGAAGACGGGGGTTTGAAGGTCGAAGAAGAGATCTGCTGCCCATCGGTAGCGGGTAACAGGTAATCGTCAGAGCTGGCAAAAAGAAGGAGCTGCCATGACTGACTGCAGTTGCAACAGACCCAATCAGTGTATGAGGAAGCTGCTTGATGCAAGAGCGAGTAAGGATGCAGTTGAAGGAGGAAGGAGCGCGCCATCTAATCCCTGTGCCTCCTCCCCAGAATGGATGATAGACGAGACTGTACGAAAGAAGTCACTACACGACATCCTAGCTCTAGAAAGAAACTACTGTAGCCTGTACTTCCTCGTACAGACAGCCCGCCTGATCAGCTCTTGTGTCAATAGTAGGGAGCTACGGGACTGACCCAAGAGGCCTTCATACCAAGCTGCCAAAAATCAAACAGGCAACCAGCATGCTCGACACTTTCAAGATTGTGCGACTCAACCAATTTCACAAACTGTCTTTTTCATTAAATACCTAGGTCGACTCACATGATCCTCCAATCCTCTAGAGCCTGGCTTGTTTGGCGTCACAGTATCAGTGTTAAGATTAGGTAGGCAGGTAGTAGTGTTCTAATGTCACTTATAATCTGGTAGATTCAGATCTTATAACTCATCTCATTGGTGCTTTCGTTCAAGTTCACGCACCTTCGGTGTCGAATAATCTATCATGAAGACAACCTGAAGTCTTTGTGATCCTTGCCGTAGATTTCTAAGGTGGCATGAGTGTAACCTCAGACCCATTCCTGACTCGCTAACCGTGCCTCTCAGCAACGTCACTCCGTAGATACAATGATGTGTCAATTAAAACTCTATTCACGGTATCAGCATCGTTTTTACGTAATATGTGTTGTGACTGAAGAATTTTGAAGAGCGATTTCGTCGAAGTTCCGAGTTCGAATTCTACGCATAACAGGACAATTGATGGTGCCGATGGTATGCATTATGGTAAGTCTTTGGGACAGGAGCCCCTTGCCAGATGCCTGTATAAATAAATACAGGGTCAGTGAGCCGAATCCTCTCCAAATGGTGAGACTCCTATCTTTACTTCCCAGTCAACCTTTTCTCTAATTGGGTTCCAACGCAAATACCTCGCTAGATTTATCACAATGTGCACCTCAATCATCAACGTCCAGACCGGCTCTGAAACATTGTATACGAGTAAGGTACAAGTCTGAGATTATGAAGTATACTTATAACGGAAATGGTAATACTGAAAGTAAAGGAGTAAGCGTTATCTATAGTATCATAGTAACAAGATATCTCGATCACAAGCAAATACAAATCCGAATAATTGAGCAATGATCACTAAAGCCAATTTAAATAGTAATAGTGCTTTCATGTCTATAAATGTCTGCTCTCATATCGATCTGTTGCAACGGTAACCAGCCACTCCGCAAAACACAAAGCATCATGAGTTACAGGGATCGGATGAACCTTCAGAGTACTGTTGTCGTCAAAGTTGGCTGTAATCTTTGCTGAAGTCGCATGATTACTCGCAATGGTATTGACTTGATATTCGGGTATGTCTCTACTCTGATACCAAGAGCGATAGCCAAGACATCTATCATGGAAGCAACCAAAGTCTGCCTCAACAGCATAAATAAAAGGCATTTCAACCACCCACAATGTTGTAAGCCGAATCGAATGGGCGAAGCATGGATTGATGATATGTTTTCGTTGGAATGACTCAGCCGTAATAGTCAAAACTTGAGATTATCCACGCCGGGGCTCGTTCTGCTAATAGCACTATCGGCTTGAGGATACGCTTGAGATGGGTGCCAGCTTACCGGTATTAACTCAAGCTTCACACTGCCCGACACTCTAGCTCAACCTTGTGTGGCTAACTTGTTTTATTGATCATCAAAGGATTCTAAGACTAGAGAATCATAGGATCGTAGGGATTGATTCACATCGTCCCCTTTTCACACCAGTAGCAGTGTAAAGTGCTTTCCACACGTGCCAGGTCGAACATATTTGTCACTTCTGGGCTGTTTGATCTCCTCGCTATGACGAAACATTACCTGATACCTAGGACGCTTTATTTAGGGTTTGCTGTGACAAATACTCCAACGGGTAGATACCTATGCTAGGAAAACTGCAGGAGCTACACAATGACAGGCGGGAGCCACTCATCTGGCGCCTACCACCCCTCCGGGACTGCCACGGCTCCGCGGGTCGCCACTGCGCCGGGTCCCCACTCCGGGGTAATTTAACCTCAACTATCTCATCACGCCTATCCTCACATCGCGTGCTCCTTCTAGACTACATCCAATCTTCCTTTATCAGAACCTAGGTATTTCCTTTAAAATACCGTAGGTTCTTAATCGCCGTTTATTCACAGTTGTTTCGGCGATTATAGCACAAAGAATGTTTCTGCAACTCTCAGATGAAGTTATTGAATTTATTTCATATCAGACAACTAAGTCAATAGTATTTATCTGATGATCAAGATCGAAAACCATCACTAAATAGCAAACTAAATAGGAGTCTTAAGATGAGCTATGCAATCATCGCCCACAGTTACGGAGCTCAAAATGTATATAACCTCACAGCTGCGCTCTCATCTTCACTTTCTCAACCTTCCTCTCTTCTTCCTTCATATCAAGTCAACATCAGTACTCTCAAAAGTACCTCAATAGTGCACATCTCAGTGTGTCTTACTTCATAACACATCTCAGTACTTGTCTAACATAGCTTCATTGCTCATCACAGACACAAACAATGGCTCCTTCTTTGCTACATAGTAGCACAGACAGCATCATGGCAGACGAAAAGGAGTGCTTGTCTTCCTCTGAGGACCTCATCATGCTCATGAAGAAGCTCTTTCCTGCCGACAAAGACGACGGCAAAGTCGTCTCATTTGAAAGCGGCACGTAACTCCCAAAGCACAAACAAGGAATTGACTCAATCTAATGCAGAATAGGAGAGGTTTCTGACAATATTTTCTACTCTGGCAGCAGTGTGGACGACGACAACAGCGACGCTACAAGCTGCAGCAACGAGACCACTCTTGCTATAAGCGAAGACGGCGCTACCACGGTCACTAGTGGCAACTTCACTTCTGATAAATCTTCGTCAGATAAAACTTATGATTACATTAACGGTACGTGACGTGGGAAAGAACTTCCTGTGGTAAATACAGCACTCACATATGTACACTCAGACCCTCGCTTTACTGGGGAGCAGGAATACTACGACAGCAGCAGCGACGAGAGCAACGAAAGCATCCTGATGTGTAGGTTACAACCCACCCCCCTGATGTCATCAGCCTCCTTCAAACCACACTAAGAAACAACGCTTCATGAGCACCTCGTCCAGGTTCGTGGGTATCGCACTGACGATCCATCTTGAATGCAGATCGTCCTAAGAAATATGAAGACCCCATCACCCGTCTGGGTAATATCAAGCGACGGCCTGATGTCAATGGAAAGCGATGCTATCACATGGAACTTTCGTAAGCCAAGGCAAGAGCTCCCCAAATCAAGCATGAAGGCTAACGTGACACAACGTAGCATCGACAGAAAGCTTGCGCGCGACCAAATCAAGACCAAACTCCACAACTTCTGCATCAGCAAGTCCGGCCTCACGATCGTCAATGAAGATGGCGATTGTCCCAAGTCAGCTGAAGATTGTGGTATGAGGACCCCAACGACCCCTTTTTCGCCTATGGGCCCCTCTCAACCTTCCACTAGCCTTCTCTCCGTCTTCTTTTACTTTCACTAACGCCCAGAACACAGAGAACTTCAAGAATGCCTTCATCGAAGTCAAGAAGTCACCACTAGGCGGTTACGGTCAATTCGCCGTCTGCGATATCGACGCCAAGCAGCCCATCCTCGTGGAGCGAGAGCTCCTCGCAGCCGGTGTCTTCGACCTCCACGAGAAGCTAGACCTACTCACCCCTTCGCAGCAAGCAGCGTACAACCGCCTCCACGCGAACAAGAAGACACCCAACGAGGACGAGCGCGTCGCGAAGTGGCGCACGAACAGGTAAGTTTAATTTCCTTCTTTGACCTGTCTGTTCAACCTTCTCTGTTTCGTCCGTCTACCCTACCTAACCACAAACCCATCTCCCAGCTTCGGCATCGGCTCCAATACCAAAGGCGCCGTCTTCCTCGTCGGCTCGCGCTTCAACCACGCGTGCAAGCCCGTCAACAACGTCGAGTACAGCTACGATAAAGTCCAACGCTGTATCGTCTTCGTCGCCAAGCGCCGCATCACCGCGGGCGAAGAGCTGACGATCCGGTACGCGGCCCATCCGCACGACCTCTGGGCGAATTGGGGTTTCCGCTGCCAGTGCGGAGCCTGTCCTGGCATCACGGATGCCGAGATCCAGATGCTGGGTGGTGGCTCGCCTTGGGGAGATGATGTTTAGGTGGTGACCAAGGTGTTCGGTCAGTGGCGAAAGGAACCGTAATCGAGGGCGTTAGTGGCGAAAGGAGCGAATGACTTATATGAGTGGGCAAACTGCTCACTAAATAAACTGTCAATTACTGTACTGATTGTGTCATTCTGTCCACTTTGGTTACTGACAGCTAAACCTCCCATACGAGATGGCCCCTTTGGCATCGACAGATAAGTGGTGTAAATAAGGTGCTGATGGGAGTAATCCTCTGCTGTAGCTGTTTTGCTATCTATGATGTATGTGTTATTACCTGATTATTCAGTAGATGTTGAGTTGGAAAAGTTGATTTTGCAATGAAAAGTGGCCAACTTGCCGAACTGGCTGATTTGTTGCAGAGAAGCTGTATAATTTTTTCTCCTTCAAGGAGGGTCTGAAAGGGTTCTCAACCAGGAAGTATGATGGACGCGTAAGCTGAAGAGCCGATGGTGCCGCTTGGACCATGTGTTTACTCAAGACGCAAGGATAGGAGATAAAGGACATGTGTAAAATCTTGAACAAAAGGAATAATAAAACTTGTTCTTCTATGATACAACTAATGTGCGGCATTGTAGTAACTGGTACACTCTATGTCCGGGTTTCTTTTTAAAGGGATCGCCACTCACGCCAGTCACCTGCTTTAGTTACACCCTTCCTTCTTCATTAAAAGTTTCGGCTCATGTTGTTCCTGATTCTTTGGTAGTCCAAGAGACCCTCAATGCTACCGACAGCGCTAATGGCGATATCCTGATCCCAGATCTTCCTGTTGGCGAAATCCATTACATCTTTCTCGGTGACGTGGTCGATGGTGCGCTCGATCTCGCCGGGGTTCATCCGTCGGCCGGTGGTGATAAGTTGGCGGCCAATGTCCTCGGCGACAGCAGAGGTGCTGTCGAGGGATAGAAGGATAGAGGCCTTAAGCTGTGCCTTGGCACGCTCGACTTCGGGTAGGGTGACGTTGCTTGCTAGACGGGTCCACTCACGCTGGGCAAAGTGGACGAGATCATCGAGGCGAGTGAGTTGGTCAGAAACAAGGTAGATACCCCAGAGACTATGTTGATTAGCAGGGGAAATATGGCAACATGATTAATAAAGCTTACCCAGTGTCGCTGTAGCTTGTGGAGAAGCTCATGAAGCTGTTGGCGAGGTCGTTCTGGTGCACAAAGGAGGCGAGCTTGCTGCCCTGGTGGGGAGCGCTGCCCATAGCCTTGTCGTAGTTGCCAACGATAGCCTGGGTAACCAGAGCAGTGAAGTAATCGTCATCGTTCCAGCTGACACCCTCGACAGCAAGGGCAATGTGAGCGGCACCAACAGTGTCGTCCCGGATGCGGACCTCAGAGCCGATGAAGTTGGGCTTGGCCTTGGAAAGAACGTAGGCCTCGTTGTGGGGAGAAGTGAGGGGAAGGCCAGCAAAGTTCTTCTCGGCAAGCTCGACTAGTTGCTCGTGGGGGACACCGCCAGCTCCCACGAGAACCATGCGGTCTGCGGTGTAGTTGGTCTTGATGTAGTTGGAGAGTTCGGTACGGGTGATGTCGCGGATGTTTTCCCGGGGTCCTAGGATGGTTCGGCCAAGGGGCTGGTGTTGATAGGCAGTGGCATGGAGATGATCGAAGACAACCTCATCGAGCTGCTTCTCAACCTCCTCGGACTCGCGGAGGATGACATCGCGCTCGCGTTCGATGGCTGAGGTCTCGAGCTTTGAATTCTGGAGGATGTCGGCGAGGATATCGACGGATTGCGGTATATCGGAGTTGAAGGCTCGCGAGAAATAGACAGTGCTCTCACGCTTGACTGGGGGTTAGTATGGAAGTATGGAATCGAGATGTGGTCGTGAAGTTTGTTTGAGTAATTGACGCACCGATGTGTATGCATTTAAGTGACCACCCATGTTCTCGATCTCCAGCTCTAATTGGTGTTGTGTTCGCTTTTGCGTGCCCTGCAGGAAGAAAATATGAATATGATGATATTATAGTGTTTCGTGAGAGGATATGATATATACCTTGAAGGCGAGATGCTCAAGGAAGTGTGCGGTGCCATTGGTCTCGGGGGTCTCAGCTCGTGAGCCAGCGTCGATCCATACTCCGACGGTCGAGGTCTGGGCAAAGGGGGAGTATTCGGTGGCGACCTATTTGAAGATAGAATATGGTGATCAGTAGGAGCTTCTATAAAGATATTGGAAGCCAATTGATTTCTGGAAGATGCTGGGAGATGCTCACAGTCAGGCCGTTCTTGAGTGTTGTGGTCTGGGTCTTCGCGCCGGCAGGGGATGAGACGGGCGTGGCCAAACCTCTCTTGAATGAACGGATAGCAGGGGAGGCAACTCGGTTGCGCATGCCCCCGAGGCTCAGCGCAAGTCTCCTGGACGCCATTGGTGTTGTGTTGGAGAGGCGGGAGATAGGTGGTCGAAGGAGTGAGCGGTTTTGATGGGAGATGATGGAGTTCGGGTTTGGCTCGGCTCAGACGCAAAGAAAGTAGTAAAGCTTCTCAAATTTTGGTTGGCTCTGATTCGACAGGCTCTCTCACATTGGATTGTGGCTGGTACCTTGTGGCGCAAGCTTTTGTCTTCAACCCCAAATTATTACGGATTAGATGCTGGTTGATTGGCTCCTTCCTCAACCTTCCTCAAGGTAAAGAAGGCCAGGGAGATTGCGCTAAACTACAATAGGCCGAGCATAGAAGCTCTGACCAGCTACACTTGATATGTAAGTTCGAATGGCCCTAGATCATCATACCATTCCATGTCATCCCTCCCCTCTCAACTCACTTTGATGAGAATTCCTTCACTTGTCAAACATACAACGTAAACATAGACCTCTCTTTGGATGTAGTGATATGAAAACCTCTCTTTTCTCTTACCTAATCTCGCCTCATTATATGTGTCGAACCCCCAGGTATACCTTCTATACCTATACTTGTCGTCCTGCTGCATCTGATCAATGCCTCTCCGGCCTTTTATCCGTGTGCACGCACTGAGTACCTAGCTTACCACCTAATTTCAACAATGGCAATCAGACTCTGCTCTTATCCACCATTGGGGCAGATGACATGCTTACAAATTTGTGATGTTCTCTTCTCAGTTGCTCTAGAGGTCCCCTCCGGATCCGCTGGAGAGCATTGGGAGATCGCTCTCTGGTATTGTTCGGATAATGCAGAGTGGGAGGAGACAGCCATCCCAGCTGCAACCTCATGCAATAATCCCACATCACTTCAACCCACTAGCTCGCACAGTAAACTTATCTTCTTCAGTACCCATGTTCGCGTATCGTCATCTCTGAGCTTCACCTTCAAATTCCGCTCCACCCCAACCCAGCACTGGAGATGGGCCCGAGAGGAGCTTGGATTGATAGAGGATGGCCTTATACTTGCCGAACCGATTCACACACTTTTGGACCTTCCGGATGAACTGTCCGGTGTAATCCATGGCCTTAATCCAGATCTGGAAACCCGTCCTGTCCACAGTCAGACACCCGGCACCCGGCTCTGGACCGTTGAGACCTCAGTTGCGGCTGCCAAAGGTCATCAGTCAGCCCATGCCGATGTCAAGCTCGGTAACCCGTGGGGTGGTTTTTCACGTTACTTTGCTTTAGTGCGACACGGTATCCCTTGGCTGGGTCCAAGGCATGGTAGGAGCCGCTTCGACATTGATAAAGATGCCTTGATGTGCTCCTTTCTTAGCTACGAGGGTATGCATCTGGTCCTGTTGGGAACCAGCTGCGGCGACAACGTAACGACGTTAATGCGAAGTTCTGATGACGGCCTTGTGAACATCCGTGTAAGTCATGAACGAAATGGCATCATTACTTGGATACAATAGCGCTAATCGGAAACATACAGGTTCGTAATGACAATGAAATAGAATCCACCGGTCTCCTACTGGCCGCCGTTGGCACAAACTGTCAGAGTGCTATTGCAGCAGTCGTATACCACGCCCGAGGTACGCTGCAATCAACCTCAGATCTCACCCATTCTTCCCTATCGGGATTCCCTACGGGCTCAAGTGATGTTCAACCTCAGTGGTTAGAGAACTGGTATGATGGCCTGGGCTATTGTAGGTCTTTCTAGTTATTCCTCCCCCTCTTACTAGCCCTAATAATCATAAATAGGTACGTGGAATGCCCTTGGACAACGCCTAAGTGAAACCAAGATAATTGATGCCCTGGAGCTCCTCAAGAAAAATAAGGTGAACATCACAAATCTGATAATAGACGATAACTGGCAAGATGTGGACTATGAAGGCTCCGATCACAACTCATATGGGTGGAATAGTTTCGAAGCTGAACCGAAGGCGTTCCCTGACGGCCTGGAACACACAATATCGCGAATACGGGAAAAGTATTCGGGCATCCAGCACATCGCCGTCTGGCATGCGCTTCTTGGATACTGGGGAGGAATATCCCCCCATGGTGAATTGGCCCAACAATATCAAACGATTCAAGTCCGCAGTGAAGGCTGGGCAAAGAATGACTCAATGACCGTCATAGACAAGGATGATGTAGACAAGTTCTACAACGATTTCTACCGTTTCCTTGACTCTTGTGGTGTAGATGGAGTCAAGACGGATGCCCAGTTCGCGCTGGATACGATTGTTTCTGCAAAACATCGCCGAGAGCTAACAAATAGCTACTTAGATGCCTGGATGATAGCCTCTTTGCGGCATTTCAGCCTCAAGTCTATCTCATGCATGTCACAAGTGCCACAAATGTTATTTCGCCAGCAACTTCCACAAACCCGGCCTGCGATCCCGGTTCGAAACTCTGATGACTTCTTCCCCAATGTCCCCGCATCACACGCCTGGCATTTGTGGGCAAATGCACACAATGCTCTTTTCACTCATCATCTGAATGTGCTTCCAGATTGGGACATGTTCCAAACGAAACATGATTATGCTGGATATCATGCTGCTGCGCGTTGCATTAGTGGAGGCCCGATCTACATCACAGATGTGCCTGGCGAGCATGACCTGGACTTGATAGAGCAGATGACGGCCTTGACAACCCATGGGAAGACTGTAACCCTGAGGCCAAGTGTTATAGGGAGAAGTCTGAACATGTACACTGGGTTCGACGACGATGCTCTTCTTAGGGTTGGGTCATATCACGGTAGGGCCATTACGGGAACCCCCATCCTTGGGGTGTTTAACACCCGTCCTCACACAATGAGTGAGATCATTCCTCTTAGTTGTTTCCCCGGTATCAATATCTCAAACAACTACGTTATTCGACTGCATAGAAGTGGTTTGGTGAGCGTGGTTGCGGATCCTGAGTCTCCAAAAGCTCGCCTGGCCGTGACATTACCGGCTGCCGGTTATGACGTGTTCACGGCATATCCTGTAACGCAATTCTCTAGTGAGACTAATGGGGCTATCTCTTTGGCTTGCCTCGGTCTTATCGGCAAGATCACCGGTGCTGCTGCGATCATGTCAAATCAATTTGAGCATCTTTCCACTGGACGGGTCGTCATTACGACACGTTTGAAAGCACTTGGGACATTCGGTATGTCGATAGAATGTTTTTGCTGTTCGGTATAGGTACTTCTACACGACTGCTGACTGTAAAGTGCTAGGATTATACATATCTAATCTCCCTCAGATGTCCATTGAACGTGATCTGATTATAACCATTCAGGGCCAACCCATTCCGGTTGAGACTGTTATGGTTGATAGGAGAGATGAGCATGTATTAGCCATTGATGTGGAGACCGCGTGGAAAGACATGGGCCTCAGTTCCGGCTGGGGTAATGAGTTCGATGTGAAGACATTTTTGGATATCGAACACCCGTGATGGAGACAGTGGTTTGGACTATGCTGCTTGAACTCATAGTCTCGGACGCCTGGCTGTGCTATGACTAAGGTAGTGACAACTCTTAGGCAGGGAAAGAAATATGTCTCTTTAGACGCACACAGGAAATGACGACGGCCGCTAATGGTGCTCAGCAGGATTGTCATTGGAGAACAGATGCAATCACCTCCGATCAGGGAGACTTTCATTGAAAACGAGTGAATGAGAAAACAGCTAATTCCGGACTTCATCCGTTCACGACTCACTTTTATTCACACAATCATGGTTCTTCCGTGACTATTCATTGTTCAAAGCTCTGTGAAGGGTTCAGATAACTCACAAAGAGATACTGCAGCCGATGGGAATGACTAGCATTCCTTATCATTATTATCATCCATGCTGCATACTTCAGAGACTCGCCGGCCCAGACCTATCAAACTCTGTGCTCAACCATCTTGCACTTCCACTCTTACCTATACACAGAGCAGAGGGAATTCCGATAACAACGAACCAAATCCGGAAGAATGCAGTACTGGCAGATAGCCCTCCTGACCCTAGCCGCGATCATCGCGATCGCGGTGCTCGCAACCGCCGTCTATTGCCTTATCGTATTATGCTGTTTCTTCCTGTTTAACTTCGTCATCCTCAATCTCGACACGGTCTTCACGCGCCAACCAGTCCGACCCGTCTTCACTGCCGCCCAGCGGGATGCGTGGGACCGCGCGCATCGACCCCATGTTCAACCACAGCCTCGATCTCGACCACGACCATCTGAACGAAAGCGTGACACCGCTGCTGAATTGGCTTTGAATGGAATTGGTATGGGAGCGGAAGCGAGAGCGAAGAGTGACGAAGAGTGGTGCACGGCACGCTATGGAACCGGCGCGGAGGATAGGACGGACGCAGCGTTGAGGAAGGTTCGGTCCCAGATGGAGCAACGCGATCGTGGTAGTGGTAGCGGTGGTGGACTTACTGCTTTTGATGAAGAGAAAGCGGGCAACAGCGGCAAAGAGGCCGCGACGCCCTCGCCGAGCGAGAACCGTGAACCTTGGAGGCGACCGGAGCCGAAGTGGGTGTTTGAGAATTTGCTCGAGGATTAAGGGTTTCGGCTTCGCATTGTCGATAACACGAGTTGAATCGACGGCAGACTATGGCAGTGCTTGTTGGCCTTATGGCACCGTACGAAACTGGAAAAATACCTCTATAGGTACGCACAAGAACGGAGCGATGATGACGAACAGCGAAGACGGGCAGACCATAAGGAATTATAGATGATTCCAGCCTTGAATTGAGGCAGATATGTCATCTCTGCAACCCAAGCTCGCTATACACAAGCAGGAGACCGGGGCGGGCTTCTTTCTTTATCGACCGACGTGCTGAAATTGATGGACTTTCTGTAAATAATTCTGCACCAATTCTTTCCTTCATTATTTTGTGAAATATATGAGATCATGGTGTGAACCAAAAGCGACGCTACTGTAAATGAAGGGGGAAATAAATAATAATTATAAAGCCCGATACTGCTCAGAACTAAGCCGATCTTGACTGTCGACCGTCTTGTTTAGTACCTCCTAGGTAGTTGGGCCTAGTACTTGGGTATCAAGGTCTAAGTCGAGGAGGGATGCTGAGCGACTTCGTAGAACAGGTAGAAATCACGCACTGCCGTAGCGTAGGTGCAAGATTTGGACCATGTCAACAAAAATTCGGGATCATGGCGGCTTATTATTGACCATCCTATCATACAAAAACTGGGAGATAGCTTTCCTCCCACCCGGCCGAAACATCGTATCGTTGTGGAACGCACCATCAACAGCATTCATGCGAACGGGTATTCGCAGCTCGACACACCGGTCGTATAGCTGCTGGGTTAGTTCGGCGGGTACCAACTCGTCCTTCGCAGCTTGGACGATCAGCACCTCCGGTGGCGGAGATGATGCGTGTCCTCGACTCCTCTCTGCAATCAACCCGAAGTTCCGCCAGCTATCGAGGTGGTTGCGCAGGAACGGCCACAGATACTTGTAAGGTAGGAATTTCTGCGGATACATGGCCGCGAGCATCGCACGTATCGACGTGAATGGCGTCTCGAGGACGAATGAATCTAGACGCAGGTTTGACGGCATGGGACGCTCAGCGGCGAGGTTCGTCGCGACGCCGCAGCCGATGCTTTGACCCCAGAGGATTACCTCGCCTGGCTGGTCAGACACCTTACCTGTGTTTACGTTATCGCAGTGTAATTGCGATATCCACTCCATCGCAGCCGCAGCATCAAGGCGGATACCTCTCTCTGTCGCCCGACCTTTTGAAGTCCAGTATCCCCGGTAGCTGAGGCAGATCACTGAGCATCCGATGCTCCGATGCTCCGAGACCATTTGCCGTTTCAGCATGTTCAGGACTGAGGACAGGTCTGGGAGACGGGGTGGGATGGAGGATGCGTTTCCTGTTCTGCGTTAGTGAGTCTTCAAATGTGTTCTTAAAACAGCGCGTCGTGCATGTCGAATAAAAAGTCAAGAAATCCAACTCTGGGTTGTAGTTCTGCACGCACCTTGGAAATAGAGGATGTAGAAATTCCGATCGGGCGGAGCTTCATTATCCTGCTTCGATGATGATAATGATGATGACGGCGACCGTCCCAGCGGCAAGTCTGTAACGCAGAGTGCGAGGCGTGTCCCGTCGGCAGCGCGCATTCGCTCTTCTCTCCAGGATAAGCCGAGCAGCTGACTTTTGTAGTCCTCGATCTTCTCCCGCCGGGAGTTGGGGGGCAGACCGGGCATGTAGATGATCTTATTTTGGAAGACGACCATCATGAAGCATTTCCATGTCCACAGTGAGACAAACAGCCCGGCGAAGACGACTGGTGCGAGGGCTGGGCCTTCGAGATGGATGGATCGCCGCCATGTTGTATTTGAGCTAAGATCTGATCTGCGTGTCTGGTGGCATGGCAAAGTTGATGGTCTTGATGGTGGATTGATTACATGATGCTTGATGAATGCGATGGGAGGCGTCCGTATGCGACGGAGCATGTCGGCTTTGTATCTACGTCATGAGAAGCTTTGTGTAGCATTTAACCTCTTCACGTGGATATTATTGATGGAGATTTGCCGTTGGTTACCTGTTTTCTCAAGCAAGTACTAGTCCCCAATGCGCTGGAACGGAAGTTGTAGGCATGCCAAGAGAAGTTAGGTACAACGTCAAACTTGTTTAAGAGGGGCAGCCTCCGTAATGAGGTAGGCTGATGTCACGGGTCCCTTGAACTTGTGCAGACATCAAGATACTTAATTTCTCATCACTGATACGCTCGAGCATTCATGAACAGTTTTGCCGTCCAAACTTCATGTTTTATCTATTCTACGACTAAAGTTGCCAGCATTTAAGATCACTTAAGACAGCGCCTGAGATGTGGTGGAGTCCTCAGGCCAGTACTTGTCACAACTGGACCAGCTGAAAAGGAGAGCGCCAAACCACTGGGGTCGTAACCGGTGGTGAACTCGCCAGGCAGCGGTAATTATCATGTTCATCAGTCTGCCTTGCTCAATCTAGGCAACCCCAGAAACACAGTATAAAGGAAGAGATCGCAGACGGACGGTCGATAAGCATAACTTTTGGCTCACTTATCCCCCGTATCCAAGTCGAACTGTTTCGCATCTAAAAATGGCCGATGTCCGGAAGGAGTCTGCGGCCACCAGGTTCGCAGGCATTGGAGAGCTGTTGCTAGTGCTCTCCGACTATGTATGCCAAACCTCCAATGATGCCTCCAATAAGAAAATATGCTAATAATGAACCAGATTGATGATAGAAGTACGCTTTGGGCACTCTGTCTTACGAACTGGCGATTGAACCACGTCTTCACGCCGAAGCTGTTTGAACTAGTCGTGGTTCGGATTGAGAGAGATAGTGATGAAGACGAAGTTGATCGCGTCATTAACGGCCTGCTACAATGGCCGTATCTGCATGGTATCCCTCACCTCCAGCTGGATGTGGATAATGGGCCCGAGTTTTCAGAACGGACAGTGGCCATAATAGAAAAGCTTCTGGCACATGTGCCGGGCTTGAAAAAATTCAAGTCAGTCACCAGTTCCTTCTCGCTGAGAACTGTTTGTACCTTATGATGTATCTTCTAACGAATAATGAACAGTTGGAACTCAACACGCGGCGATATTCCTATCCGAGTATTGGTAGCTCTGGCTATAAACTGTCCTCTAACGGAAGAGCTGCATATGCGATGCGGGCCAGAGATAAACAAAGGGCCGGTGTATTTCGACGATTCTGAACATTTGAAGTTTTTCCGCAAAATCCGCACGTTCACCTCGAATAGCGCTTCCGTAGGCCTTAATTTGCGCATCCTGGAGCGCTGCACGCAGCTCGAGACGGTTGAGATGACGCATATGAGGGGCATGGCTGAGGTAGAGTGGATGGGCTGGGGCTATCACAGGCTTCTTAAGTCCGTCATTAAGAACGAAGAGAAGCAACGGCTGAGGTCAGGAAAGATGTTAACTATCCGTATGTGCTACTCACGTAGCGCCCACATGACGCATTGGTGCAAGATGTGTCAGAAGCCTGGGAATACCATAACACAGGCTAGCCAATGGGTGTCATGTTGGCCTTGGTCTAGGGGCAACGCTATGCAGTTCATATCTTCGGATAGGGCTGTAAGACATGTGGAATATACTTATGATCCCCCGAAAGGGGAGCGGAGGCGGCAGCAGTTGGACATGCTTGATGCACCCGAACATGAACTAGATTTAGCATTGGGATGAGCAAACAGTATGTGCAGCCCAATTTTGGCGAGGTACTTGATATGGTGAAGAGTAAAGATCTTTCATTCTATGTGATGTCCAATAAGGAGGTAAGCTACGGGTACCTATACAAGTGTGGAATTTCCATCAATACATCCGGCTTGCTGAATCATACTCATCACTGTGGATGAGTCGCAATGACTCCCTATGGTCGGCGAGTAAAAACTCAAATGAACCACTTCCCTAACGCCTTCTTTGCCGCATCGAGGTCAACTTCTTTACCTTCGTCCACAGCCCATGCGACAAAGCCGTCGGGTCTCACAATCAGGGCTCCAAGCCCACAGGTCTTCTTGGCACCCAGTGCGAGATAATGGATTCTGTCCTCAAACTTACCCTCGTCAATCAATTCGCGAAGCTTCTCATTCCGTCCAAAGTCAACAATCAGACCATTCCCACTCTTCAGCTTCGGCCCTAGCCTAATGCCGTCTTCGAATTCGAAGTCAGGCGCCGTCCGTCCAGCGAGAGGATGCGGTTTCGCGGCCAAGTCCGTCGCCGATCCAGCGTCGGAGACATCATAATGGATCTGAAGGCCCCACGATCGTGCGACGAAGTAATGCAGACCTTCTGTTGTGTTCTCGATCACGTCCTTGATGATGTTGTACATTGCGTTGCCGTGCGCATCCGGGACGAGCACGGCGGTTTGCGCTCGGGTGTACTCGAGGAGTTGCTCGCCGACAGGCCGGCGCTCCTTTTCATAGGAGTCAAGTAGAGCGAGCTGCGAGGGCGTGACACGCCCGCCGCTTTGTTTTTCCGCCCGGATCACGGCGCCGAGTTTCCAGCCTAAATTCATGGCATCGCCGATTCCCAAGTTCAGACCCTGCCCACCAACGGGCGGGTGGATATGGCATGCATCACCGGCGAGGAGGACGCGGTCTTGGCGGTACGAGGTTGCTTGTTTGGAGCGATCCGTGAAGGTGTGCGAGACGTAGACTTTGGTTATCTTGATGGACGGGTCACCGCTGATCCGCTCGAAGACGCTTTGTAAGTGCTCGTGCGTGAGCTCCCCGCTACGATCATAGGCGCCGCCGTCAAAATCGACAAAAACTAGGGCTAGTTTGAGGGAAGTTCGTTAGCTATATATATAAATATTTTACAAGGAGGGAAGAGTCATAGAGGCCATAGAGTTGTTTCTCACTTTCTCCTGGAAGTCTCATATTTGGGAGATCTTTCTGTGGTATTAGGTCGCTCAATCGCGCGTATAGGCCACCGTTTCCGGGTACCATCCCCCTTGAGAGCTTGTCAGAGTTCTGGATATCGCACTGAGCCCGGTACCAAGTTCCTTTGGCTTCTGAGCCCTCGAACTTGAAGCCGGCGAAGTGGCGCACCGCGCTGCGTCCGCCATCGCACTATTGGATCGTTAGCCGTGGTTGGATTTAGAAATGATGCCGAAAAGTCTACGATTTATTCAGGAAACTTACACCCACGAGCCATTTGCCTCGGAATTCTTCCTTTGTGTCTGGGCTGCCCGTCTTGGTGGTCTGCACAGTCACACCGTTCTCGTCTTGGTCAACCCCAACAACAGTGTGTCCACGTCGAACCTCTACACCAAGCTCCTTGGCACGACCGAGCATGACCTCCGTGAACTCGTACAGACTTGTGATCGTCGTCCAGACAGATGGCCCCAGGATGAGATATGGGAACCTCTCTAGCTCGACTCTAGAGATAGGGAATCTGATACCAGAGAAGTGGCCAGTGAAAGTCAGCTTTGACGTGTTATTTTGGTTTTCTACGACCCTTGATAGCATATCGCGGCGGTGTAGTGTCTCCAGGGACTGCATGGACACGCCGCGCAGCCCGAGAGGCAATAGCTTCCAGTCCGAGTCGTTCTCTGTATCTCGCTCTAGGACTAGCACCCTGGCTCCGGTTAGAGCCACCTCACTGGCAACCCAGAGTCCGATCGAGCCAGCCCCGGCAATGATAGCGTCGTATGGTTCCGACATAGTGCTAGTTTTTATGTTTAGTGGGTGAAGAATATGCTGATTCGAATGTAAAGTTACTCAAAAATCTGAACTGTTGGTTTTGATTCTGGAGGTAATGATAGTGGTAATTCTGATGAAGACACATCCCAAATATCAACGTTTGTTGGGAATGCCTCCATCTTTATATATTTACACGAAGTTACAAGGGACCGTATTCCGGAATGGATGTTAATTACGGAGCATCGGGCGTGATAGCGCCCAGGCATCATAGGCATTCTGACTGTAGGATCCGGTGGGTGGACCTGACTACCTTGATTACGGAGATGCTGTCGGACCCGGTGAAGGCCCGAAGCCGTCGGATGATCAGATTTCTTGATCTCCAGATTGTTTCTCAGTGGAACGCGCACCCCTGCAGTGGTTTGTTCTCCTAAAACGGTGTGGTAATTAACAAAGTGTCCAATGAAGTTATTTGTAGGTTGAGACCCTTGTCATGGATCTTGACGGGTTCGCTTTCGCACCCGTTGCAGGTTCCGTGCTCCACGGAAGTGAGCTTGAGGCGAGTGCCGTCTTACTTCAAATTTAAATTATGAATAATTGCTGAACGTCTCCCACCAAACTAGGAGTTGTCTAGTTGAGAGCTAAGGGAGTGCGATAATGACTGCAGGATCAAGGTATGCGGCAGAAGACCATGAATCTCGTTAGCTCTCACATTCCAGATTAATAGTTTGGGTTCTCGCTACTATTATTAGTCAAGCTCAGGGCCGGGCCACAGTCAATGAATTCAAAAGATGAATGTGTATAGTTGAGCAATAGGAAAGCTCTCAATCACATATATTTATGTACATGTAGTATATATGCACCAACAGGCTTTACGGTTAGGTAAGCATTCCTGATTGCTGCTGCAGTGGGGTTCTAGTGCAGATTAGATAATGCTTGAGCTGCCCCTCCTTCCAGGTTCGAACACTTAGACTCTTACACTTTTCTCGGCTACCACCGCCACCACCGCTCGTTTATTCACGTTCATGTTATTACCACTCACTTTGCCATAAACAATGGTAGAGAGAGCCCCTCTATTATAGGAAAAAAAACCTAATATCCGGTCCATGCGCTCACTTTTCCAGCGTCAAGTCCATCCTCGGTCGCTTCCCGGGTCATGTCGGACACAGCCAACGGAGAATCGGGGGATCAGCCCCAACAGCCTGCTGCTGTCACCACTGATGACCATGTAATCGAACAATTAGATAACCAGTCGCAACATGGCCTGAGGGATAGCAAGGGATGGGATGGCAAGCTTCGCATCGATCGAAATGCTCTAATCCAGAACCCCGAGGCCTTGTCCGACCCCGAATACTCCGACGGTGATAACGTGTTGGCCGGCGATGAGATCGGGGCCGACGAAGGTAGTATTCTTCCAACTTCCGATTGTAAGCTTACTGCTGACTTGGCTGCCCCAAAGACCTCCTCAATGACGAAGACGCGAGCACAGAATACATCAACCTTACACACTCCCGCATTGCTTCAATACCAGCCCTTCGCCTAGACAGATTTAACCAGGTTACGAACATATGTCTTCGTCAGAACTTAATTCAAGATATTGATGGACTGTCGTCATTAGCACCCACACTGAAAGACCTGGATCTCTACGATAATCTGATCTCCCACATCCGCGGCCTCGACGAACTAAGGGAGCTCACTTCCCTCGACCTGAGCTTCAACAAGATCAAACATATCAAGCACGTTGCCAATCTGACAAAGCTGGAGAATCTGTACTTCATATCCAATAAAATCGGTAGGATAGAGGGCCTAGAGACACTTGTCAACCTCCGCCAGGTCGAACTTGCATCGAACCGTATTCGCGAAATCCAGAATCTAGACGCCCTGAAGAATCTGGAAAATCTATATCTCGCCAGCAACAAAATCACAGAACTCAAGGGCTTGGGTGGGTTGCCAAAGCTGAAACTCTTGAGTATCCAGTCGAACCGAATCACAGACCTATCCCCTTTGAAAGACGCTCCACAGCTTGAGGAGCTCTTGATCTCACACAATGCACTCGAGAGTCTTGAAGGCCTTGAACACAACACCAAACTTACTCTTCTTGATATTTCAAACAACAAAATCAAGAGTCTCAAGGGTATCGGTGGGCTGAAGGAGATTACAGACCTTTGGGCCAGTTACAACCTCATAACTGACTTCGCCGACATTGAGAGGGAGCTTGGTGACAAGGAAGAGCTCGAAACGGTTTATTTTGAGGGTAATCCCCTTCAGCTTCGACAGCCTGCTCTTTATCGCAACAAAGTCCGCCTCGCCTTACCCAACATCAAGCAGATCGATGCCAGTGAGTTTTACAATGTGGATCTCCCAGTAAGAATGGGTTTGAGGACTGACAAAGACACTAGCATCCGTACGACTTAATTGATATCACTTGGCTCTTCTGCTGTCTATTGATTTCACACTGCATAGCAACGGAGTTTCGGTCGGGATTCCAGAGTATACGTCACCAGATTGGTGATTCACTGCCTCGAGGCTTGCTATGTGGCATTTGCGGAGTATTTGTGTCGTCGGATTTCTGTTACCCAACATGTTGAGCAATCAAGCAACTGCTGTGTACGATTAAATTTCTGAGAGACCCAAGACCAGCGCTCTAGATGAAGAACTCGACAAGCTCCAATACACACATCAATATGGGCCGCTGACAAAACTTAAACTGATTCCTGACCCCCACGCTCATTATCATGTATCTGTTACCAAAAGGAGTAGTTTGTAGATCTGTGTGCCGAGACTTCAGAAGACGGTACGTCAGACAGCTTCGGAGCATAATCTTAGTTTCAGACTCATGACGTGAATGACAGAAGGACCGCCCATCAGTGAGAAAAAAAAAGAAAAAAAAAATACCAACATGGAAATAGCCTAAATGCGGGCAACAGTGGAGAGAGAGAAACGGGGGTTTCGATAGTTGCTCCAAGCCAAAGGACTGCTTTTAAACGCACGAATGAGCACTGTAGAATCAAGTCAAGTGTGGAAAGGCACCGCTGAGGGACCCCATGACGACTCCGCACCTCGCGTGGCAAAGCAGTATGTGAGTACTTTATTCCGCATAAAGAAAGAGGCTTAAATGGAGAAAAAGAGCATTGAGGGTCAAACGAAGAGCCGCTATTGCCAACACCCGTTCCAATCGCAAGCAGTAGATTTGTTTCTGGCTTCTGGGGAGCATGATAAAAAGGTGACGCATACTGTTCCCCTCTTTGCACTCTGATGTACTTAATAGGTAAACATACCACGTTCCGCTCCGTAACCTTCTTTCTCTTGTATTTACCCCTCATATATTCATGCTTCCCCTTCGTCTTGCTCGAAGTCATTTGACGACACCTTTCAAAACACATTCTTCGAGATTTCTTCATAGCAATCAGAACCGATTCCAAAGAGCGTCGCCAACGCAAGCCTTCCGACCACAGCTGTCCTTTACCAGAACCCTCACTGCGAGTACTCCTATCGGCTCCACGAACCGCACATTCACGACCATGGGTCCCACTATCAAGCTCAGCAGCGGCCATGAGATGCCCCAGGTCGGGTTCGGCCTGTGGAAGGTCGACAACGATGTCTGCGCGGACACTATCTACAATGCCATCAAGGCCGGCTACCGATTGTTTGACGGCGCCTGTGGTGAGTGTTGAATAGCTTTCACTTGTAATGGATGAGATACATACCACAATATGACGTCCACGAAGAACAAACCTCAATAGCCCGCCATCATAGTGTATGCATGCTGTTCGGGGGAATTGATTCCGTCTAGCGACAGCCGGAGCTACCCTGAACAGGCCCACTGAGCAGATTCAATGCGGCTTCCTCACTAAAAAAACAGCCCGGGAGTCATGACTGAATTCCGGACTCTCGGGCCGATATTAGCATGGGAAACAAGGAATTCGAGCCATATTATCATGCATACCACAAGCATCTCGAGCACACTAAACGAAAATAATGATTAGGTACAGAATCGAGAGCTAATTTTACTCATCCTTCAGATTACGGCAACGAGAAAGAATGCGGCCAAGGCATCGCCCGCGCCATAAAAGACGGCCTAGTAAAGCGTGAGGACCTCTTTATCACGTCCAAGCTCTGGCCCGTGTTCGAGGACGGCGACAAGGTGGAACCCGCGATCCGGCGGTCGCTCGCCGACTGGGGACTTGACTACTTCGACCTCTACCTGATCCATTTCCCCGGTGCGTTGACCTATGTAGACCCTGACGTGCGATACCCTCCGGGCTGGCACGTCGACGGCAAGGACAAGATTGAGCGGTCCAAGACGCCAATGCACGTGACGTGGGCGGCAATGGAGAAGACGGTTGATCTGGGACTCGCCAAGTCCATCGGTATCTCCAACTTCCAGGCCCAGCTCATTTACGACATGCTCCGATACGCGCGCATCCCGCCCGCCGCCCTGCAGATCGAACACCATCCGTACCTCGTCCAGAAGGAGCTGATCGCGCTCTGCAAGGCCGAGGGCATCGCCGTCACGGCTTACTCAAGCTTCGGCCCCGCGAGTTTCGTTGGCTTCGAAGGCTTCCAGCACGCTAAGAAGCTCGTCCCGCTTATGCAGGATGATCAGATCACTTTGCTTGCCAAGAAGTACGGCAAGGAGCCGTCGCAGATCCTGTTGCGATGGGCTACGCAGCGCGGGCTTGCTGTTATCCCCAAGACGGTCCGGAGTGCTGTTATGGCGCAGAACTTGGACTGCACGGCTTTTGATCTGGAGCAGGCGGATCTTGATAGCATCACTGCTAAAGACGCCGGTATTCGCTTCAACCAGCCTTCGAACGTAAGTCCTTCATTGTTTCCTTCTTTCCTATTTACCTCAAGCAACATACAGCAGTTTGCTAATCTGACGTGCCGCTCTGCAGTACTTCGAGACCGACAAGATGTGGATCTTCGGTTAGACAGGCCATTGTGCCAGAAGAGTTTCGTCATGTTCTTTCTGATATTCCAGTTGACATCGTTATGTCGGGGCCAGGCGGTATTTCTGACGACCAGTTTGGACGGTGGCGTGAGGGGACTTCAGGTGTACGCATATTTTACCGTACATGTACGTATAGAGCAAACGGGGATAGATGTGAAGCTGAATTGAAGCTTCGTATTTCCACTACTGTTGTGAGATAGCAAAGATCCCAACGATATCATCATGAATCATTCATCTAAATCACATAAACTCTCGTCTTTTATTCAGGAGTGATTGTCTTTTTCGTTCTATGTACTTGATGTTGATTTACCCGAGGTCCCGAATAGATGAGAGAAAATGATTAAAAATATGTACAAGTATAAAGATATATACCTCATCAATCCATGCTTTCCAACCTTCGTCACCTCAACTGACAGGTATCTATCTAGATAGCGCCGGGCCCAAGCAGGCTACCAGTGACCTTTGTCTCATTAGCATACATCGAGATTTCGGTAAGATATCCGCCCTCAACGATATCGTAAACATGGTGTCCAGTGGCATTATATCCCGGGACGAGGTTCGTGCCGAACTGCTCAAGGATAGTCCCGTAGGTTCCGTTGGGCTTGGTCGCAGCTATAAACGTAAACGTCTCGTTGGTGCCGCGGTAGACGTAGTGGTTCGAGTAGGCGCCCAAGATTGAGTCGTAGTCGGCGTCGGGAATCATGGGGGATCGGGGCCCGGGGAACTCGAACTCGATCGACTGCACGACCCATACCGACTGCACGTTCTTGCCCACTAGGTACGAGGCCATGCCTTGGAGCGTGATGCCGTCGTACAGCCGCTCGAGGCGCTGCTCGTCCCAGTCTGTCGACCAGAGGTTCTTGTTCTCCTTGACCCAGGCTACGGCGCCGAGCCCGCCGTCGACTTCGAAGGGATTGGTTAAGCTGTGCCAGGGCGAGTTTGGCCGCACTGCGGATGGGGAAGAAATAAGGGTTAGCATGGCGAGATTCAGTCAAGCTCTCAACCTGATTGGAGGCCATTCGACGGGGTCACTCACTGTCCCAGCCGAGATCATGCAGCAAGCAACCGATGGCGTGCAACTCGAGGTCCTGCTCGGCCTTCAGCGTCGCGTTGTGGTTGAATGCAGCGGCGCCCCACAGCCATGTGCGCATCAGGTGGTTGTACAGATATGGCTGCAGAGGTCGAAAGATGTTAATCAGCTCGTATGCGGCGCGCACGAGAGGAGTATCGACCACCTCGACGTTCGCGATCACTCTTGTTGGTAACTCTCCGGTCGGGCACGATCTTGCGACGCCGGCTAGTGCCAAGGCGGCGGAGAGGAGGCCGGTGGTCTTCATGATTGTGGAGCTTGATTCGAGCACGTTGGCGAACGTTCAAGTCGTGGTGGCGAGGTGGAAGACCGAGAAATGGACGGAGCCGTGGGGGATCTCGATGCCATTATATACTCCTCCGTATCTGGAATCCTACGCCATGTTCGCTTGACCTGGGGATGCGGCTGGATCCTTTCTAAGCATACAGCGTCCTGGCTAGAAGCGGGACGCCGCATCCTGGACTAACGACGGCTCATCTCCGAATAAGGGCATGATGGTCTGCGGTCACTTGCCAACGAGACGACGCCATGTGAGATGATGCTGATGATGACCCATCAAGAATCTTTTAGTGTTCAACACGCACTCCAAGCTTGATAGGAATTCAAATCCCGTAAGCAAGGCTGTTATTGTTGGGATCTTCTGCCAAGAGTAGCATGGCTCTTCCCCAGGTGGTTCCATTCATATCCCCCTGCTGATGTGGATTGGATGCAAGGTACAACCACGGGAGAGACTCTTCCCTCGTGGAGGAATAAATTTGGGAATCTTACTATTATACATGCTGGGTTCTTCTTATCTGAAGGCTTCGTATTAGTGGCAAGTTGCTTCTTTCGAAAGAGGAAAGAGGTAAGGAATGTCAACTCATCCTGGTTACTGCAACCGTACCAGCCCTATACGAACCAATGATATGTTGGGGTTGCTCGGCAGTGTAACCGACTGATTCCCTGCGCTGGCGGATGTTTCCAGATGTGACAGATTGATAACCTCCGATGACCCTGCCATGTGAAATAGTGACAAGCTATATCTTTGAACATAGTGGCTTCTGGCTCGCCGGGCTTTAGGTTGGAGTTAAGAATTAGAATCGTTGCAATTTCGTTATTGATGTTTTGCGTCGCGATTGAACTATGGTCCATGTCATGCAGCTGCAAGAACCCCCTGCTGAACTAAACCACTAGCTGCCGGATCTGCGCAGTGGGAGTGCCAAAGTGCTTCTACTATTCTGGAACATGGACCCACCCGCCGGAATGCCGGTGCCAAGACGGTATTTCAAATATTTTCTACGGGCACGCACGCACGCATCCTTTTTACTGTATCTGTAATCCTCAGGACATCTAGAATTCTTACGCTGCAACCGCATCATATCATGTTATAGACAACGAGATTATGGTATGCGAGGGGTGGGTCGAGAACTCGGTTTCTTTTTTTCCGAGGAAGGAATGACAACATGAATATCATGTTATAGACTTGATGGTTTTGATCATCATCTCGATTGGCTTCTGGTGTTTGTGCACAACGGTAACAGCCCTTGTCACGGCCTGGCTTGTTTCGAGGCATACCGCGCAGCTGCACAGAGCTCACTTCGATAATATGGATAGATTCTTGCATGTGCTTACTGACCCATGAACTGCCTCGACGGCCAAATGACTATTAGGTATTATCAGTCGAGTTCGATCTCCTTCTCTTTTGGAAACGTCCGGATGGTTCACCTCTTGGTGATGGGAAGAGGTGATGGGCAGCCAAGAAGCGCTAGCTGCAACGGAAGATCAGTAAAACAAGATGGCCTTTGCCCTAGTAAATGCTCGAGCTGGGTGACAATGATTAAGAATAACGGCGCTCTTATGACTTGTATGCATGTTGCCAGTTGCAAAACCGGATTAGTAGTCGGTGAACCCTCGGAGATTGTAAACCCCTGGATACATCACATCATGAAGATGTGAAAATGTGACCTTGTCTGTGGAGGCTGCATAACTCCGAGGCTTCCGCCCACTCCTGTTACTCAACATGCGTAGGCGACTTTTTGAAGATGGCAACAGCCACTGCGTCTACGTTACGATGCCAAGATTTTTAAGGGTGACAGCAGGCGGTTGGCTGCATGTAACCGACATGACTTGATTGCCATTTATAGGAAATAAAAACATTTGGGATTGAACCAAGCAATACGGCAGTATTATTATTAGCTCAAGTTCGAATGGCTTAGATGATATACCAAAATTCAAGATGAAGAGCCACCTGATCAGTACGCGACAGTATAGCTCAATTTTTAACCAGATTATCTCAAATACTCCTCCTCATTGAAGAGAATTTGCATATTTGCTGTGACATTAAAACCGGTTGTATGCTCAAGTCTGGTTCAGCTTCAGAAATTGCCCTTGCAGTGGCTGGATAAATACGACGGTACACGAGACCATGGATCTACACTGCATTTGGAGAGAAGATAGAACCGCAGCTGGTTGACAATTGAGAATTTGTCATGAATGGCACTTTTGGTCACTTATCACACCAGTAGACTACATGCAGTTGCTCCTCGGTAGGGATTGGAGTAAGAGAGACGGTCCAGACAGAAAATGAATGATTGAACAGAGCACGTGAAAACACTGCGGAGGCAAATTTATTTGAGTGCTAGCATGACTAGCTAGTTGTAAGACCTTTCTATCGTGCCTCTATCGGTTGCAGTAATGGTTACATCATGCGTAATAGTAATAATAGAGACAAGTTAAGTAATATCAGGAACTCGCTTTGAAAGCGTGTGATAACTCATCTGCTGGTATGCCAAATCAAAGAAATAAAATCTTCAAGCCGCTAGGCTATAGTACAATGCGAGACCACTACCAACAAACCTCCTCTTGAGCTTTCTTACAACTAATTCTTATGAAGGCAAGTTTGGTGCATTTCTAAACTATCCTATCTGTTTCTCAAGTTATAAAGAGTTGAATACACCCTACCCTACAGTGTTGGCCATGTAATTCCCCCATTACGAACCTCACCCCACAGAAGTTTCTTGTTGGGGTGTTGGCATGGAAAAGAGAGTGCTATGCTTAAATTATGTGAGAATAATTTAAGAAGCGCCAAGGGATGAAACCCACGCAGCCTTTCGAATATCTGAACTCAGTCAAAACATAAATGACATGCCTGGTGGCCAAAACATAAAGCTATTAGTTGAACAATATCATTGCCTATAGCTTATTTCTGGCAGCTGTCAGTGTCCTGCCGACTTATATTGGAGAAACATTCTCGCCGTCACTTGTCTATTGACCCCTAACCTGTGACTCGAGTCGAGTAGAGTATCAAACTATACACCTCACCCTTATTTCCGACAAAGCCTGCCGTTTGAGCGGTCTAGAACAGTTCACAAGGGTGTCCAAGCGGCCGACCACCTTTAAATCATATGAAACAGAAAGCCTTCTTGCAAGGCATATGATTAACCATCACATCCCGAGGGATGATAGAGAGGGTTGTCCTCTACGTTGTACGCCCGATAGGATACCGGTATAGCTATGGGGAGTCCCACACTCCAGTGCCACAGCCCGATTCCTGATATCGCAGGAAGTTGTTCATTTGTATGAATCCACATCAGTGGTAGTAATCCATGCTTGGCATGAGTCAGACCATGATGCACAAGTGCCGGGTCGACCCTATTCAACAGACAGGATGTTTGCGAAATTACACCGCACGACACAGTCTCCCATTCCGGTCCTCGTGCCAAGAGTCGCTTCCGAATATTTTGCAAGGTACGAGGCCAGACCATGCTCTCTTTGCGGGTCTCGAGGGCTCTCATGTTCGAGCAACCGTCACTTAAGATTTTCACGTACGACATTGGCGAGCCGGACAACTACCCAGTGGCCACTGCGCGGTGACTCGTAGCACTGCTGTCACAAGGTTAAAGTAGCGACAATAGCAGCAAAGATCCCGACAATGAGTTCGTCCAGAACAATAATGTTGTCCACGTCAGCCGGTTCGTACCTGATGACGCAGTCAACCAGGCATTCCGCTCGAGCCAGGGTCCCGGGACTGTCAAAAGCACACTCAGCGAGGCCGGCGACTTCAGGCTCGCGGTCCGCCAGGTTGGTGAGCCGGATACAATACACTTCCGCACTTCCACTACGACGCCGTAGACATCTACCATAGGTCCCGGCGAGGTTCGAATCAAGGTCGCCTCGATTGGCACTGACGCGAAGGACTACTACGTTCTCGTGGGCCGCGTGCATACCGCCCAAGTACCCAGGTCGGCGAGTCTGTTCTTGTCTTCAGGAGTAGGTGGCGTGGTATCATGACTATTAAAATCGCATTGCGAAATGAGTAGAGATGAGTGCAGTCTAGTCCTTTCCAAGGCCTGACAGACTGAAGAGCACAACACATATTTACTCGTACATCTTGAATGTAGTTCTTGCTCAATAAGGCGCTCGAATATTCGAAACGGTATCGAAGCGCCTCAGGAACACAAGGATAAGCTAATAGAAAAGCCAATAGGTCTACACGACAATCTCCTCAGAAGAGAAACGGAAATGCCTCATTGAGCAGTTCGGAACCAAGGTGTCCAACATCTTCAGCTCCACGGACATGGAGGACTCCAATTTCGGATGCCAAAACCTCCAGTCCTGGAGGCTTCCATGTCAACACTCCAACATTTGCACGCAAAAAAGTGAGGCGCCACACATATGTTCAGGGTTTGAGGTGTTGATATAATGCCAGTGCTTCGAATCTCATATATACAACGAGATATCTTTCTCTCTCGGCTTTATTTTGTGCTCCGCCTACCAAAGCAATATTAAACACTCGGTACGTGTTGACTCATCATGGCGGTGCGGAGGGCCGGCTGGTTTTGTGATCCACACGGCAAAGCTCCGTTTTGCGACGGGCGTATCGGCCCCACCTATCTACCGAATTGATAGAAAGGGAACTGTCCAAGCCTTTTTCCCCCGCTCCGAATGGTGTATTTCCAAACGGCCACTCTCCGGACTCTATGGTGCGCAATGGCCTGGTCCCACCAGACGATCGTGCGTTCGTGCCGCTGAGATGCCCACGCCAAGAACCAATATGTCTTTATAAGCAGTGATGAGGGCAGTGATGAGGATGACGAGAAGTGAAACAATGGGATGGAGGGCTGAATATACATACTGCAGATGTGCGAGGACAGACTAAGATTGGCGTTGTAGGTTTCTCACTCCAGGATAGCTCATCCTTGACGCATCATTACGTCGTTATTCGTGGAGCACTGCGATGTGGAAAGAAAGCATGCACAAAGTACGGACATAATATAGAACTGGGTATCGGAATCAACCGCTTTATGACCAATCAAATCTCAAAGCATCAGCAGCGCCAAGAACGATAAGCAACGAATGTAGCTATGCAGGGCTGTTTACAAGGCCCCAGGCTGATGACTGCGGGGTGTATACTGCCAGATTGTCACAATCCATGCTTAGGTACTTTCCAATTCCACACGGGATCAACTGCTAGAACTTGTTATTTCCAGGTACTTGTACCTTTGTTGAAGGAGTTTGATGTCTAAAATGGATTCAAGTCAACTGCCACGAAGATCTATTTTCCAATATGATCCGCTTGAAGAAACTGGTATGATTCGACTTTTGGAGTTACTCCCAAGCACAAATGGAACACCCCATGCGCGTGTTTCCCACGTCAAAGTCTTAGACGCTCCCAAGTATGCGGCTCTATCGTATACATGGGGCGTAAACAACTTCGACCATGACTTGCACATTGATGACGGCGCCGTCCTGCACATAACGCAGAACCTGTCCGATGCCCTCCTCCAGCTAGGCCCCTCAACCATGGAAAGGGGGCTCAAACTTTGGGTGGACGCTGTCTGTGTCAACCAAAAAGACCTCGAGGAGCGGGGTTCTCAAGTCAGCTTCATGGACGAGATCTACAAGCGTTCCGACCGAGTCCTCGTCTGGCTGGGAAAGTACTACGACGAAAGTGACCTAGCGATGGATTCAATCGAAAAGTGGACAACCAGACTCCACGCCTCGCGGAATGGCGACATGAGCTACCCCGCGCTACACCGAGCGCTCGATGATCTGACATCAGGCGCCGACAGCGACGTGATCGGACCAGTGGCCGAGCGGGCCTGGCGAGCGATTCTGTCCCTCTGGGAGCGGCCCTGGTGGCGACGCGCCTGGATCGTGCAGGAAGCGACGGCTCTACCACTTAACCGCGTAATCTTACACGCTGGCGACCGCGCGACGGACCTGACCCGCATGCGCAATATTCTGGATATACGATATAAATTGTACCACAAGCCAGGATACGAATACCTCATCTCGAACTTCGAGCAAGGATTCGCCGACCACCTTGACATCCTCAACTCGCAGCTCGAGAGGGGACCCCTGCAGTTCGTCTCCATCCTCAACTACGGGAGGACATATGAGTGCGGCGATGAGCGGGACAAGGTCTTCGCCGTGCGGAGTATCGCGTCTGATGTGCCCAGAGACGCGATGAGACCGAACTACAAGAAGTCGCTTGCCGAGGTGTATGTTGATGTCGCGCGCTTCCTGGTCGATGTCACGACGGATGGGAACCCACTCAAATTCTTGGGACTCGTGATTCGACCTACGGAGAACTGGGATAGATTGATGCTACCCGATAATGGGGTGCCGAGTTGGGTGCCTGATTGGAGAGGACCGAAGGTTGATATTGTCGCATTCCGACAGAGCTTGACACCGAGGCAGAAAGATGTTCCGTCTTATAAAGCGAGCGGCGACAGGGAGCCTCGTTTCAGTATCGACGGAGTCAGGTTACGTATCGATGGCATGATTGTCGACACTATTACGGAGTCCCAGCCCGTGGGCATCATCACTCGACAATCGAACTTCTCCGTTGAGAGGGCGTGGCTTCCTCCCAATGGCGACGCGGCTTACGTCGCGGGAGGAACACTCGGTGAAGCAATCAAGCACTGCATTATAGCCGATATGGGAAGAGTAAATGATGTGATAGTTGCTGCCGCCAAAGACGACGGCATATTTGAGAGGGGTGTTGCGGTGGATTGGGACCTCCTGGACAGATCTGCTGCTGGTTTGAGCACCATAGAGGCGAAGAGACAGAGGTACCTCATCAACGACATAAAGTGTATGTCAACCGGGCGCAGGATCTTCACGACGGCACAAGGATACATTGGGCTTGGGCCGGCGGCTGCCAATGTGGGCGACAAGGTATGTGTGTTTCTGGGAGGGCGCATGCTTCATGTCATGAGGCCCATTGACGACGGAAACTTCGAGTATGTCGGTGAGTGTTATGTCCATGGCATGATGGATGGCGAGGCGCTCCAAGCGTGTGGCCAGACCTCCACTTTTGCAGTTTTGTAGGTTATGTATCATTCTGAATCATCGCCGTCTTCTCCCTCTTCAAAGACGAGCGTTCTAGATGTCGTGGGGTGAGGCCGTGTCAGGGACACGATGGGATGATCTACACTCTGCTTGCGTATCGATGGGGTAACTTACGCCTGAATGTTCGTCGCGGGCGTTCAAGTGTGAAAGCTGAGCTTCCATTTTCTGAAGTACTGAGGGCCTGATTATGAGCGGACAACTGTTTTACACGAGCTAGCACTTGTTTATGCGTGAATCTCCACAGAGAGCAAGTTGAATGACTTAATCTATGTAGCTGGAACAGAAGGAAACAAGCGTCTAGTAAGTTTGCACCAAAACCACACCCATTTGGGAGCAATTTGGGAGCAAAAGCTTCGCAGAGAGCAAAAGCTTCAAATACAATGATAGTGTAACAAAAATATGACTGTTCCATTATAGCCGTGTGTTTCCATATAAGTCTCTGTAACAAATCATCTCTCTAGATGTCACTGATCAACTGGTCATAGCTGTTAGTTGTTGATTCACAAAATGACTCCTTAGTGCAGCATTTCTACAACTTGAAATAACGGGAGGTAAAGGCCAGCGTGGTAGTTAAGTATCGTAATAGAGTATAAAAGACCAGGCAGCTGCTCATTGAGGGTTTCGTCAATACATGAATTCGTCATAAAGCTTAAATCAAGTCTCACGCAGTGATACTCATCTTGATTTTATTCTTCAACGACTTTCGCTCCTCTGGACTCTGCAAATCGCATACCATATCGCCTTCATACCTTATGTGATACAATAATAGCGCGCCTCTCGGAGATTTCCCCATATGCGTTCAACTAGCACGCGGACTTGGTGAGCTGCGGGATATTGTTGAAATGAGAAGTAGTAGTGCCCAGAGCTTGCACTTTAAGGGGGAGAATGACCCATTACCAACCAACACGAATATAACTGACAGAGACCTGCATTAAGTCATAAGGAAGTCGCGCAGTCCTGCCCTAATCGAACCTATTCATCATGCTTAACACGACTTGGTCCATCAGTTCATCGAAAGCTCTGTTAATAAATGTCTGTACGCTGTCAAGATTTTCGCCGACCTCATTCCCGACTTCGCCAAGATAGGTTGAGTCCTCTATGGTTGTCGAATCAAAGAAGCCCTGGAGGAAAGAGACCTATTCCGTATCTACGACAAGATGTATGTTTCCTCCGGCAGTGTAGCTGACATACTTGGGCGACATAGTCTCTTGACCATCAAGAAACTCCCCTTTGTGGAGGACGTCATCGCGATACGAGGTTGAGGTCACTAAGCTGATCACCCCCCTGCCCGGCCATCCCCTGCCCGGCCAGGGTCCTGGTACGTGTAAGCCGCCTCTCATTTTAACTACCCCTTTACCTTTGATAAACTTTTTCTTCATAACCACGTATCGCAAATTTTCTTCCCGTATATTATAAAAATCCTAATATTTTACCTTTTCTGCTATATTTTTTGCTAATTTATAAATCTGCGCTACTGTTATTATATAAACGTCGATATTTAATAATAATATTTACAAAATAGTTTATAAATAAAATATATTATAATTAATTATATAAAACTAAATAAAAAATATTCTAATTTTTAAAAAAATTTAATAAATTTAGCAGTTTTTATTTTTTTTATTTAAATTTTAATTAAGTAATTAAGTTATTAAATAAACTAAATTAAATTATATATTAGTTTTAATAAAATTTTATTATATAATTTAATATATAATTAATATTTTTAAAAATAATTAAATAATAAATAAAGCTTAATATAGCAAATTTTTAATTCGAAATTTAGAAATAAAATCGATTTAATTTTATATTATTAATTATAATTAAATTAATAATATTTTAATAATTAATATTAATATTTTTTTTAATTAGCTTAATATAATAAAAATTAGCAAAATTAATTTTAACCGTTTTTTTAATTATAATAAAATAAATATCGATTAAAATATTAGTAGTAATTATTTTATAATTTATAAAATAAAAACCTATATAATATTTAAAAAAAGCGTCGAAAAAATAAATAGATTATTATTTTTAAATATATTAATAATATTAACGTAGTTTTTTTATTATTTATAATTTTTTAACTCTAATATATAAAAATATAATAATTAATATTTTATTATATTTTTTAAAAAATAAATAAATAATAAAATAACTATAAATTAGTTTTAAAATATTTTTATTTTATATATATATCGTTATATTAATAATAAATAAATAATTTTAATTTATAATAGCTATAATTTTTATATTAATAATATATTTTTATAATTTTATATTATAAATAAAATATAATTTGTTTTTTATATATTATATTATAATTATATAGTTTAAATTTTAGATATAAAAATATTTAAATTAGTTAAAAAACGGCTATATTTTTATTTTTAAAATAACGGTATAGCTATATTTAAATTAAAGTTTTCGAAAAAAAAAATAATCAAAATATATTATTAAATTAAAAAAAACGCTATAATAATAGTTATTATAAAAAAAATTTAGGCTATATTTAAAATTTATTTATAAAATCGATTACGATTATTATTATTAAAATATATTATATTAAAATTAAAAAATATAATTTAGGCGTTAGTTTAGATATTTTTTATAATATTTAGTTTATGGAACGCGGTGCCAAGGGGTGCAGGTGCATATGCTGATATTACGTATATTGATGATGTAGAAGAGAGAGTGCAAGGGCAGGGCCCTGTACGTAGAGGCACCCACCATATAGATGTGTGGGGCCCCGGCTGCTATCTTATTTAATCTAATCAGCTTATCAAATCTACATCCACCCCTGGTGGGGCTGCCGCCCATGTGGGCGCGCGTCAGTTTAAAATTGTTTAATTTTCTATTTTTATATAGTTTAAAATTTATTAATATATTAGCTAAAAATTAAAAATTAATTTAAAAAAGTCGTTAATTAATAAATTATAATTATATTTTTAAAAATTTTATTTAAATTTTATTTATTTATAAAACTAATAAAATTTTTAATTTTTAAATAAATAAAATCGTAAAACTAAAAACTTAAATAATTATTTTAATAATTTAATTAAAAAAAAAGCAAAAAAAAAAAACGTAAAATAATTAAAATATTTCTAAAAAAGCAGTTTATAAAAATAGGTATTATTCGTAAAATTAAACAAAAACTATATAATAAAATAATATATAATAATAAAACTACTAATATAAATATAGCTAAAAAGGCGTTAATTTCGAAAAAAAGGTATTTTTTAATAAAACAAAAGTAAAAAATTGTATAGATATCCTTTTTAATCAATAAAATGGCCAAAAATGCAATAAAAAACGATGTTGATGATGATAATGGTCGATTAGATAGGTGACCGGGACCCTGGCCGGGCAGGGGATGGCCGGGCAGGGGGGTGATCAGCTTATCATCTGAGATGATAGCCGGGCTGACCGCAGTGTAAAATAGGTCACACTCAGTACGTTTTCAAAAGTAGGAGGCGGTGTGCACTGTTAAGCTTGGTCAAGTGCCCGGTCATCGATGAATAAAGCCAAACGCATATATAAGTCATTAAACACCAGGGACTCGTCGGCTTAGACGTCAATACAGAAACCTGGATTAGTCACAATCGTTCAAGATTAAGCTGTCATCAGGTCTAAGATGGAGAATTGAGCTCAACTTCAAGAATAGAGGTGGTGGAACTACTTCAGTCATACATAAAACTGTAAGGTAGAGCGTCAGTTCTCCCAATCAAGAAGCTTCAATAGCGAAAATACTTCTATGATGGTGATGGCACTGCCGATTGTAGTCTTTGATTTGTTGAAGATGGGTGTGGCAACTCGCAGTGTGAAAAGGGAAGTTGCACATTACCGGCCTTTGAAGAAGTGTCGATACCTGTGAGATCTCCGGGTGATGGACAAGGCGAGACTATAGTGCAACCTTGAGGGTTCGATATTAGTCTGCTGACTGATTTGAATTTAGGGCAGAAGGCTGTGCCGGGCGCCCTGCATTAGAGTTTTGATCTGGTTGCCGTCGTTAGCGTCAGCTTGAGCAAGCCTGTATCATTCATTTCAATATTTTTCTTCGATATGACTCTCCGAATCCTCACTCGTTGACTTTAAGCACACTGAGAGTACACTTGCATCACGCAAGGGGAAGTCTGATCTGGTAGATAGCCCTAGTCCTTGGCAAGCCGGGCCTCGGAGGCTATGCTTCTAAATACTACTTGAGAACTCATATTACCAGACTTGATGTATTCCTTCATATATGACAATATCTCCCTTAGCATAGTTTCTCGAAATTAAATTGCCTTTGTATACTTTTTTCAACTAAAAACACAAGATAGAGCTCGTTGTTGTTGAATAATCAATATAGAAGTTACAGTGTTCATTCTCAGGATAGCTTTTACGATAGTCCTCTAGTTACACCTTCAATTTTCATACACAGTTTCTTCTTACGTCAGCCCTTGCAAAAGAATAATGAGGCTAGGAGGCCACCATGAAAATTAAAGAACGACGGCACGGCTAGAACGCGAGGCGTGTGAATAGATTACGACCCCCAAACAGTAAACAACGCCTCTGGCACAAGAGCTACATCTCTGACTTAAGTTCATTACTTTTGTCACGCGCAGTTAAGCGCAGCGGTTACGAAACGACTACAGGGTTAAAATATAACACACAATAAAGAAAAAAAGACCAAAAGAACAACAAAGAAGCTAAACCTACACTTAAATAGAATGGTCGAGGGCCAAATTCAAATAAGCCAGCGACAGTTCACTCAAGCTCATCGATCCAGGGGAACCTACCAGCCAATAAATACCATCAAGTCAACTGCGTACCACTCAGAGCGACCCTTGCTCAATCACCAGCTTCAATATGCGCTTTTATATTTCCGCGATTCTTGCGAGCCTTGTTATTGGCTGCCATGGATTGCGACTGCAACATGTCATGATAGAGCTATATCAAGACAACGACTGCAAAGTGCCGGTCCCTGGTGCCGGCTGGACCTTTGTGAACGAAGCCAGCTGTGATGATACTGTCAGCACAGGCTGGTCTTCGGCCAGAATGGTCTTTGATACCCAGGACGTACCGATCCGCGGCGACTTGACCTTCTACAATAAGAATTACTGCGCGCTGCCTCAACCACATGCACATTTCGATACCGCTTCCAATTACGAACGCTGCCTCAACAATTTCGGATTTGTTGCAAACTCTGTGGGCTTTTGGGCTTGGCCCTAACCGCGGGTATGCTGAAGACTCTCCAATGATATGCTGCCCCTAAATCGATTAGGCTGACCATTCAGACCAGAATTCTATCTGTCTATGCCGGTGCAGCTCTGTCCGGAGAAAGATGTTTGAGAGTCGGATGAGAATGACTGGAAAGGGAGCCACGAATGATCTGAATGGAAGAGTGCAACCATTCTGATGATCTATTGCCATGTCCATATCCATTACAGACAATATCCACTGTTCCTACTATCATGATCTCTGTAATTGGTCTATTACTCCGTTAGACAGTAATCCATCAGGACATTAATCCAATGTGCCAATATCCCATCTAGAAGTCCATTTCAATCTTCCATTAGCAGTCCATTGCAACCTTCCGTCAAACAATCCTCCAGTGATTCCTCCACTCGCCCTGTCTCCTACTTCTATAAAGTAACCCACCACTTCTGCATGCAGCTCTCTTGCAGTGCCACAGCCTTCACCAATCTTACCTCAACCATTTTTCACTCATTGCTCGCTGGGTTTCTCTCTTAGAGCATCCTTCACGTAATCACCTTGTTCATTACGCACTCTCTGTGAAGTACTGCGGAGATCCTTCGTGTCAACGAGAAGCATCAAGCGACATCTTTCAAGCAATCCAGTCAGCAACGATGGAGTCTTTCCAGCCCTCGGTCAAGACCTCTCAAGAGGAAGCAGCCCATACAGCATGGAGTGTTATCAAGCAACAATTGAGCCAAGGTGCCTATGCCGCAAGATTCCCTACCACCGAGCTGACTCGCCTGGGGCTTTACGGACAAGACGTCTTGAAATTTGATTTCCTGTAAGTTTGGCTCCCCTGTGAGATGTGTGCAGACACAGTGCCTTTCTCTTTTATAGTATCACCACCATGAGAACCTAAGAGCATCGGCCACTTGGTTGGCCTCTTGGTTGGCCACCAATTCTATTGCTTCTCGGGGAAGGTATATGCTAGCAAACTGAGCTATTCATCTCATCCCACATTCCACGCCTATCCCTTCTCAGGTTACCTCCCAATCATAAAAGATGCCTTGATGATCCAAAATATATTCTCCCCTGAAGCGCTGCCAATTAACTGACGGTACTAATAGGAAAGCGACGCGCAAAGCCGCTGAATTTTTCGACGATCTCGACCACGACGGCTCCATTATCTTTGCCGTTAGAGGCGAGCTCATCATGCGCAACCACTACATCCACGATGTCCCCGGCCTCGTGCGTCCACAGGCCATAGAACTTGCGGATCCCGAAATTGTCGCCCAATACGAGCATGAATTGGCTCAGCGCGCCCAGTCCCATGCCCAACACGAACATGGAACATCTCACCCCATGCAACCATTTGGCCAGTACGCGCCTGGGGTATCTCATCAATCGCAGCCGCTTGGCCATTACCAGCATGATCAGCATGGAGCACCTCAGTCCGCACAGTTAGTTACAGCTGGTCGACTCCCAGGAACACATCAGCAACGGGAAAGCGCCCCCACGGTCTCTGCAGCGGAGGTAGACGAGGAGTAGGGCTCCTCCGGCTCCAATCGCGGCAAGAATGTTTCGAAAAAAGCGCCAGGGAAAGGCGATCCGGATTACATTCCCATCGTTCCGAACTCATTCCTTCAATACTCGATAAGGAACCGTGCGCTCGTGAGAGCTGAATTCCAGGCCAAAGGCATCCACCTTACTAATGGCGAAGCCTGTAAGTGCATGACCCACCCCGCCTAGATTTCATCACCCACCCTTCTAAGAATGATGTACTAATTGATGTGATTGTATAGCGAAGGTCCTCCGAGAGCGCTGGCGTGCTCTCAGCGATGATGACCCGGTGAAGCTGGAGTGCGTGGCTGCATACCACCGGGACAATGAGGAGCGAAAGAAGAAGATCGCAGAGCGCGATGCGGCGCGTCAGAATGATCGGGGTTAGCTGAACAAACCAATATACTTGACAACAGCTGCCGTGAAGCACTGCGAGTGCTGCAGTCCCTCATTAGCTTCTACGAAATTGGATACCCCCATTTTGTATGAGCCCTTCGCGAGGCGGTTCATTGCCGCTTGTACATGATGTTGCATCTCATAGATATCAAGATAGGCGTTCGATAAATGAAGATAGATGCTGTAATGAAGTAAACCTCAAAATCTATTTTCGCCCAGCCTATGCCAAATGGGCAGCGTGACTTGTGATACGACGCGGTACATCTCAGGGCCTGAAATGGGCATCTATTTGAACTGAAAACAGATGAAGCCTTGTATTTTGTGCGCAATTTGAGCAGTAGAGATGTTCGATTTACTACTTTATCAAATCCTTTCTTAAATCTGTGGCCTGGGCCAGACAATACTTAATTCTCAATAAACCCTACCCCTCGAACGCACTTGAAATTTGACATCTTGTTGGAAATCAGGGGTATGACACAGCAAATATGGCTCTGGTTTCGCTGTTCACATGTTGGCTCTGGAGAACCATGTGTAATAGTCTTACTAAATTGAACCTGATATACCGGAATTGGCTTAAGTTCGGCTTAAAAATCACATTCTTGAGGCAACGATATGATATTGGCCAGTGTCACGCTGATGTGCTGAAGATCAAGTACGGTCCAGACCAGCTGCTGGAACAGACATGCTTTGTGCTTATTATGCGCTGCCGGTGCGTCAGAGTAAGACTTAACAAAGTTTCCTAGTACTCGGATCAACCGACTGCCAGGCGTTCAGACCAAACCGAGCTAGGAAGTTCCGTTGTTACTAAGCTTGCTTTATTGTCCCGTGCTGGATATGATGTATCGCTAGATCATGGAGCTCTTTAAGCGTCGGGCGGTCCTGAAAATCATTTGCGAGGTATCGAGCGACAGCCTCGGGTAGTCCGAGGTCGGTGTTTTCATACACTTTACCAACGCGGTCTCTTCTCTTAGACAGAAGACGATAATCCAATGTATCTACCTGTCTTTCATTTCTCAGTGTGCGCATTTCTGGGTACCCGTCATCATTTTTAAACGTGAAGTTCAAAGCCATAAGGAGATATAGCGTCTAGGAAGTTTTAGGGCGCGTAAGCAGATGTATGAAGTTGTCATCGAGCATGCTAAGAAGACATCGACTACCTATATTGAGCCCAAGAGATTGTCGCTATACGAGTCTTATATCCCAGATTTTCGCATGTACTCCGAAGCGCCCTGTTTCTCCTCATCTCGTGCAATTGTTCTGTTCTTGTATAAGATGTCAATGTTTGTAAAATGTCATGGCCGAATTGGCGTTAGATTTATGAAAGATATCAAACATCAAGACCAGTATGCTAGATGTTGGATATAAAGGTCCTGTTTACCTTGCTGAGGACCAAGAATGGTCCTATTCACGCATTAGACAATAATTAGCTAGCTACTACTTGCAATATTAATTAGACATAAAAATAGCAATTATATATAAAAATTATAACCTTTATAAATTAATATATATATATATATATATATTACATTATTTAAATTAATTATAAATATTTTTAATAAATATTATTTAATTATTTAAATTTAATATAATTTAAATTAATATAATTATATATAAAAATTATTAATATAAAAAAAGAAATAATAAAAGTTTTTTTTTTAATATATATAAAAATTGTTGAATTTAATTTAATTAATGTTTTAATAAATCTATATTTTTAAATAAAAAAAAAATATAGTTTAATAATATATTTAATTAAACTAAAAAATATTAAATAGTTTTAATTTATTAAGCGAGGTTTTTTATTAAAAAGAAAAAACACTTCAATTAATAGCTTAAGTTAAAAAAAGGCTATTTTAAAGAATTATCTTTTTTTATTTTTTTAATTTTTCTAAATTAATCCTAGAAGCTATTTAAATAATTATAAATTTTAATCTATTATAATATTTAAAATTATTTAAAATAACCATAAATTATAAATTTATTTAAGTTTTATTTTTTTTATTAAATATATAGCTAATTTAAAATTTTTAAATAATATATTAAATAGCTAATAAAATATTAAAAAACAAAAATTATAGCTATAAAAAATATAAAACGTAGATTTTATCGAAAATTACTGCCGAAAAAACCTCATTATTTTATAATGTCTTTTATTAAAAGATTAGCTTAAACTCGCGCCTGTCACAGGAAAAAAAATCTATACCAGAACCTTTTAAATCTAGGCTTCTGATTGGTTAAAAAAAAAATCGATAGCTATTAGTTATATGGCTAGATTTTGTAGGCTTGATTTTGTGGGCTTATAGAGGCAAGGCCTGCCTATTTATAAGGTTTAAAGGATATATAACTAATTTAATTAATTATAGATAAATTATATATAAAGTAGGTTTTATTAAATTAGCTAAAATTTTAATATTCGGGATTTTGTATCTATTTTACTATGTAGTTTTTAATTAGCCGAAAAGAAAATCGATAGTTATTGGTTATATATTTTGTTTTTGTAGGTTTATTTTTTTTATTTGTTTTAGCTAAATTATAAAATATTACTTGCTAAAATTCTAATTTTCCGATTTTCGGTTTTTTTATATATTTTTTCTTGTTTTTTTTTTTTGATTAGTTGAAAAGAAGCTTAATTTTTACTAGCTGTTTTGATTGATTTTTTTATCGTTTTACAGCTTAGTTTTAGAAATAATATTTTATATTAAATATTTTAGTTTTTATAGCTAAATGAAAAAATTTGTTAATTTTTATTACTTTAATATTAATTTAATTATTTATAAATAGTTTATATTTTAATATTTTATATATCGATATATTTTTTATTTTTAATATATAAATTATTTATTAGTTATTTAGTTTATTTTAAATTATATAAATTTTATATTTTTGCCGTTATTTTATAAATATTTCGGTTTTTTTTCTTTTTTTACCTTTTTTTCTATTATTATATTTTTTATATTTTATTTATATTTATAATAGCTAGTTTTATTAATTATATTAATATATTTTTTTTTTTTTTTATAAATCGTTTGTTTTATTAATAATATTAATAATATTTTTCTAGCCCGTAATTTTTTTATTAGTATAGATATTAATTTTGATTTATTTTTTATTATTACTAAAGTTTATTTAAAATATTTTTTTTTTTTTTTTTATTATTAAAAATCTTTTATTTCGCAAAATTAGGTATATTATAAAATTGGATTTTAATTATCGTATTTTTGTTATTTTTATTTTAGTAATTAGTAAAAAAATTAATTAGCTATATTTAAATTATATAAAAAAGCGTAGTTTTTTTGCTAATTATATTATATCGAAATTTTTTCGGGCCTATAATATTTATATTAATTATTTATAAAATAATAACGATATTAAATATAGTTATTATATTTTTTCAAAACGTAGTATTAAAATTATTACGAAAATTTTTTTATTTTTTAAATATATATTGCAAAATTTCCTATAGGTTTTTTTATTTTTTTTTTATATATATAAACGGCGTTTTATAGATTATAGTAAGCCGGATTTTAACGTTTTATTTAGCGTTTATTTAAAAATAACGTTTGCTAAATTTTTAACTAATATCGATATTAATAAAAGTTAGTATTACAAAATTAAAAAAATAATAGCTATTTAATATTAACGATTTAATATTATTTAATAATATATAGTTATAGGTTTTATTTTTATAGCTATTTTTAGTATAATATTTAAAATTTTGCTTATTTTAAATTTTATTAAAAAGTTTTTATTTAAATTTAATAGTTTTATAATATAAATTTTATTTAATTTTTTTATTAGCTATTTTATTTAATAATAATTATTTTATTTTATTATTTTTTTAAAAACGTTTAATTATTATTTAATTTAATTATTTTAATTTATTTATTTTATTTATTAAATTTTGTAATATTTACGTTTTTAAAAAATCGTTTATATTTAATTTTTATATATAAAATAATTAAATATATAAACTAATTATTTTATATATTTTTAGGCTTTTTTTGTTTTATTTTTTTATTTAATTATATAGTTTTAATAATATTTTAAATATTATTTTATTTTACGTTTTATAATTTATAATAGTAAATTTTGGATTATATAATATTTTTTTTTTAGTTATTTTTATTATAAAACTGTTTAAATTTATTAATTTAAAATATAAATATTTAATATATTTTTATATTAATTTTATATTAATTATTAATAATATTATTATTTTTATAAATAAATAAAGAAATATTAATTTTTACGTTATTTTTAATTTTAATATAATATTTAATAAAAAGTTTAAAAATATTAATAGTTTATTATTAATTTTATATTTTTCAAAATTATAATTATAAATAATATTATTAGTTATAAATTTTAATTTATTAGCAATTTTAAAACTAATCTATTCGTTTTTATTAATAATTATAAATATATTTTTAATATATAAAAATATATTAAAAATTAGTAACCTATTTTTGTTTTCTAATAGTAATATTTTTTTTTTTATATATTTTAATAATATATTTTTTTTTTATTTATAGTATAATAAATATATTAATATTTTTTACTTTATTTCGAGTTTAAATATAATTATAACGTCGATTATAAAGTTTTATTTATATTTATTTAAAAATATTATAATATATTAATTATTACTAAAGTTTATTTTTTTTTTAAAATTATATTTTAAATTTAAATATTAGACGTTTTTTATTGTTTATATTCCGATTCGAAAATATTTTAGCAACGTAATAAAATGGAAGTTTTTTTATACGCGTTTTTGTTTTTTTAATAATATAATATTTTTAAATATTTATTATAGCAATGTATTTTCTATTTTTATTAATATATTTTTATTAATTATTACGTTAAAGTTTATTAAAATTTTTACTAATAAATTAAACTAATATATAAAACTAAATTATAAAAAATTTTCTATAAATATTATTATAAATATTTTTTTAAAAAGTTTATTTAAAATTTTTTTTAGCTTTTTTATCAAATAATTTATTATTAATAATATTATTAGTTTTAATATATTAATTTTATCGATAATAAATATTTTTTAATATTATTATCGTTATTTATTAAATTTATATATTAATAGGTCGGTTTTTTTTTTAATACTTCTATTTCTATTTTTTTATTTTATTTTTATAACTAAATAAATTATATTATTATTTATATTAACGGCTGCTAATTTTAATATTATAATAATAATTATTTAATTAGCGATATTTTTTATTATGAATATTTTTTTAATTATATCAATGAGTTAAAATTTTTCTATTCTTTTTCTATTATTAATATATTGCCGAAAAGTAGTTTTGTTATTTTTTTTTATATCGTTAAGTTTTTAATATATTATTTTTAACGCTTTTTTTTGTTTTTTATTTAATATTTTTTATTTACCGATTATTTAGCTTATTTAAATAAAATTATTTAATAGTATTAAATTAATTTAAATTTATAATTTAATTAAAGTTTAATAAAATTTATTAATATTATTTTTAAATTCGATATTTATTAGATTGTTTTCGATTTTTATTTAGTTATTTTTAATAATTTTTATTATTTCTTTAATTAAACGTTTTTAAGCAATTTTAGTTATTTTATATTCCGGTTTTATTATAAAAATTTATATTTAACTATAAATCTATTTAGCGTTTTATTTTATTAATATATTAAATATTAAAAAATTTGCTATATTAAAAGTTTTTACTAATATTTTTAATCTGGCTACGTTTTTTATAATATAATTATTTTTATATAATTCGTAAATTACGTTATATAAAATAGCTTTTTAATTTATATTTTCTAATATTTATAGTTATTTTAATATAAATATATTTTTAATATTTTTAAATTTTACGTTATAATTTCTTTTTATTTAGCTAATTTATAATTAAGTATTTTTTTTAATATTTTTAATATTATTATATAATAATTAAATATTTTTTATAATAGCTAATATTTAATTAAATAAAATATTTTTTAATAATTTTTATATTACTATTAATAATTAATAGTATATTTTAATAAATTTTTTTTATAGAATAAATAATTTAAAAAAAATAATTAATAATTTATAGAATAATTAGTTTTTATATTTAAATTGTTTATATAAAATTTTATCGTTTATAAAAGCTATTTTGTAATTTTTAAATATTAAAATTTAAATATTTGATAAATATTAGTATCGTTTTGCAGTTTTCGGCGCGTATTTTTTATATTTATTATCGGAATATTTTTTTTTATATATTAAAAAGTATAAATTTTGCGTTTTTTATTTTAGTTTTTAGACTTTTTTAATAAATATTTATAAATACTAAATATTTATAGAAATAAATATTTTGAAATATATATTTTTTATATATATAAGTTTTTAATATAAATATTAAAAAATTATTTTATATAAATATAATTATTTTAAATATTTATTATTAAAATATTTTAAACTTAGCTATTATATAAAAGCTTTTTTATTTTCGGTAAATTATTTAATATAAAATATTAAAATATAAATTAATTTAGTTAATTTTGTTATTATAACTATTTTTATAATTTAGTAAACTATTATATATTTTTATTAAAAAAAGCTTTTAAATTATTAAAATCGAATTTATTATATATAATAAAAATTGTCGGCTTTTATTATTTTTTTTTGCCAAAATTGCTATAAATAAATTATTTATTTTAATATTATATTTATTTTATTTATTTAGTTTTTTTAATATAGCTTTTATTAAAATTGCTTTTTTTTATAAAAAATTATTTAGTTTAGTAATATAATTTATAATATAATATATTATAAATAGTTTTTTAAAATTAATAAATAATAATATAATATTAATATTATAATATATTACTATAATAAATATTTTATAATATTTATTAATATAGAAATAGTTTTATTTTATAATAAATAGTTTATTTTTAGTAAATATCGTTTTATTATATAATTTTTATAGATATTTAAAATAGTAAAGTAATTTTTTAGCTTTTTTTGCTTAGTTCGTTTTTTTGGTATTTTTTTAAATATTAATTATTAATTTTTGCGTTTTTTTTTTTAAAAGCTATATTTAATATATATTATTTTATAATTATAATATTAATATTTAACGATAACTAAATTTTTTTTTTTTTTATATATTTTATTTAACGTTTAAAAATCGAAAATTAAATAGATTATATTTATAAATATATTTTTATAAAATCGATATCGATAAGTTTAGATTTTGTTATTATATTAAAAATTGTTAGATTTTTATTATTTTTTAATAGATTTTAAATTTATTTTGCTAAATATTAAATCGATATATTTATATATATTAATAATATATTTTTTATATACTAAATTGTCGAAGTTTTAAAATAGATTTTATATTTTTATATTTATATATAGTTATATAAATTTATAGAAATAAAATATTCTATATTTATTAATTTTTATATAACCGAAATAGGCCGATATTTTTTTAAATATAGAATTTTTTTTTACTAAAATTAAATATTTAAAAAATAGTTTTATTTTTTAATAAAAAAACGTAACTAAACTAATAAAGTTTTAAATAATATATTAAATTTAGTTAATATATTTTTTAAACTTTTTATTAACGTTTTTGTTTTATTTTTATTAGCTATTTAATAAATTATAAATTTTATATTAATATTGTTAATTAAATTATTTAAATTAATTATATATTAAATATATAATATTTTATATTTAAAATATAATACTATAATTTTTTTCCGAAAATTAAGTCGTTTTTTATTTAATATATATTTTTTTTTTCTAAAAATATTTAGTTTATAAATAAAAAAAATACTATTATTGTTAGTTATTATTTATATTATCTAATATTTTTTTTCTATTTAATTAAATTATACCGGTTTTAACGTTTTAAAAATACGTTTTATTCGATTAAATAACGCTTTTTTTATTTTAAAATAACTAATTCGGCAGTTTTTTAATTAAATTAATATATTTATAATTAAAAACGAAAAAATTAAATAAATAATAAAATAAACTTCTATTTATTAAATTTAGTAATTAATTATTTATTTAATTAATTATTTAATTTATCGTATTTTTTTAATATAAATTAAGCTTAAAATTAGAAATAATAATTTTATATTTTTTTAACTTCGTTTTTTTTAGCCTAATTTTGCAAATTTTCGATTTATTTAATTAGTTTTTTTTTAATATTTTAGATCTTTTTCGGCTTTATAAAAATAGGCATAAAAAGGGTTTTAAAAAAAAAATTAGGGTCGTTAAAATCGGCAAATTTTTTATTCCGTTAATTAACGATATATAGTTTAGTATATTATTTATAAATAAAAAGCTTGATATTAGCTTTTTTTTGTTTTTGTTTTTGTATTTTTTTATTTTTTTTTTAAAACTTTTCGTAAAATAATTTTAACTAGTTTTATAAAGTAAAACTTTTTTTATATTTATATTTATTAGTTTTGTTAAAATTAATTTAAATAATTTATATTTTAATTTAGCAATATTTAATTGTTTAATTAAACGATTTTTAGGTATTTTATTATTAAATTTTATATTAATTTCGTTTTTAAAAACAGCGGCTTTTTGCTTTTAGTTATATAATAACGTAAGAATTTTTTCGGCAATTTATATCAATTTATCGAAACAGTTTTATTTTATAAAAAATATATAATAATTAAAACGAATATAGTTTTCTGCCGTTATTTTATATTATATTATTTTATTTATAATAATTTAAAATACTATTATTTTAAGGTATAATTTATTTTATATTATAAAATATTTTTTATTTATTTAAATTTTAGTATATAGAAGGTTATTTTTTTTTAACTAAAATAGAGTATATTTTAATTTTTCGAAGCAAATTTGGAATATAAAAATTAAGTTTTATAGTATAGGTTTTTTTTTTTAATAAAGTGAATATAAATTTTTTTTTATTTTTACAAATATAAATAAAATAGTATAAAATTACTAAAATTTTCTATATTATTAAAAAAAATAATAATACAATTTTAAATATATTTTTAATACCGTTTATTTATCTATTTATTAATATTAATTTTTAATTTAGCGATTTATTTATATAAAATATTAATATTAATAAATTTTTTTTCGAAAAATAATAAATTTTTTAATTTTACTAAATATCGATAAATATATAGCAGTTTTAAATTATTTATATAATAAGTTTAAAAAAAAATTGACTTTTTTATTTTTTTTTATATATTTTTTATATATTTTAAATTTTACTATTTATTTTTTTAAAAAATAGCGGTAATAAATAAAATATTATCTATTTATTATTAATATTTATAAAATAATATAAAAAAAAAAAGCTAGAAATGTTTTTAATTATAAAATATTAAATTATTAAATATAATTTATTAATAATGAATATAGTAATAATTTATTTCGAATATATTATTATTATATATTTTGTTATAGAAAGTTTATATTTTTTATAATTGTATAATTTTTAAAATAGAGCAATACTATATTTTATTTGCCGATTTTTGGGCTTTTTTATAATAATACTAGTTATATTTTTAAAATTTAGTTTTTAAATAATTTATTTATTTATATTTATATTTATTAATATTTTTAAAATAATCGGTTTTTTCGTTTATTTTAAAAAATAGTAAAAAAAGATTTTATAATATTAATATTAAATTTAATATATTTTATTATATTAATATAAATATTAAGCAAATTAAAAAAAACTAATTATAGCTATAATTATTAAAGATTTGCTTTTTTGGATTTAGTAACTTTTTAGATTTTTTATCGCTTTTTTTAAAAATAAAAAGGTATAAAATTATAAATAAAAAATAAAATAATATTTTATTAGCTGTTAATAGTATAATATTTAAAATAGTTGGTTTGTTTAATTTAACGAAATAATATAATTTTTTTATTTTTTTAACTTTATATATTTTATATAATATTTTTTAAAATTCTACTTTTAATTAAAATTTGTAGGCTTTAGTTATATATATAAATTTTTTATTTTGCTAGTAAGATTTAAATTTTTACTTTTTTGCATTTTTACTCTATTTTTTTTTTAAAAAAGCCTATATATTTTAATAATTTTCTATTTTTTCTTTTTATATTAATTACTATTTAACTATTTTTATTATAGCTTTTAATAAAATTAATTTCGATAAAATAGCTTATATATTTATTTTAGCTATACTAAAAGGTTAGATTTTTTTTTTAACTATATACGCTTTAAAAAAAATTAAATGTATTATTTAATTAAATAAAGCCGATACAATTTATAAATTTTAGAACTAGATTATTTAATTTATAATTTTGGTTATATTATTTAATTAGGTAAAAAATAATTATTTGGTTTTTGAACTTTTTCGATTTATTTCGGAATTGGCAAAATCGGACAATTAAGTTAACTAACGATTTAATATTAAATATAAACTTTATTTTTTTTTTATTAAAAAGTTTATAAATACAGATTTTTAAAATAATAAAAATTAAAAATAAGTAACTTTTATTACTAATAGTAGTATTTAGCTATAAATTTTTTTTTAATTTAATAGCTATAAATATTAATATATATAGTTAAGTTTGCCGAATAAAAATATTTTAATTTAATTCGAATTTTTTTATAAAAGCTTATTTTTGTTAATTTTTATAGTATAGTCGATATTAAAAGTTTTTTTATAGTTTAAAACGATAAAATTAGATTAAATATATTTACGTTAAATTGCGGCGCTATATTTAAAATATTTTTGCGTTTTAATTTAATATATTTTACTACGTTTTTTAGTAGTTAGTTCGAAAATTATATTTATATTATTTATTTTTATAGTATTAAATAATAGGTAAAAAAATGCTATAAGTTTAAAAAAAAAAAACCTATTTATTTATAAAAAAAAAACTTATATAAAAGGGTTTTTTTTTAGCTTTTATAATGAAAAAAAAATATTGCAAATTATTAAAAATAACGATAAAAATAAAAAAAGACTTAATAACTATTTAAAATTTATTTTTTTAATAAAAATTACGGAGCTAGATTAGGTTTTTAGAAATAATTAAAAATAAAAACTAGTTATATTAGTTAAAATAGCTACTAATTAAAACGTTTTAGTAATAGGTAAAAAAAAAAAATAGAATAATAATAGATTTATTTGTTAATTTATTATTAAATGATGATTTTTTTATTAGGTTTAGTTTATTTTTAAAATAAAATAAGTTAAATTATTTTTATTTAATATAGAAATATTAATTAGTTTTTAGTTATTTTTGAGGCTTTTTTTAATATTTTAGTTTAAAATAAAACTAAAAATACTATTAAATTAGATAACGTTAATATAAATAATAACGAAAAAAATTTAAATAATAAATTTATAGTATTAAGTAAAAAATATACTAATAGTAAATATAAAAATATAGAAAATAGCTTAAATTTTATAAAAAAAATTTAAAGGCAAAAAAAATAAAAAATATAGATAAACTAGTAGTTAACGTTTTAAATTAGAAATATAGTATTATAGGTTTAATTGGATATTAAAAATATTATAAATTCAATATTATATTTGCTATAAATATAAAAAGTTTAATATATTATATATTAAAAATATAGTAATATATATATTATAATTATAATAAATATTTTTTATTAGAAAGATTAGTTTAAATATATATATAGTTACAGATTTTTATTAGGTATTTTTTTAAATTTCGTTTATTAATTAGTTAAAAAGAAAATTAATTTTTATTAGTTTATATTTGTTTTTTTTATATATTATATTAAAATAAAGCTATAGATTAATATATAGTTTTTTATTTATTTTTATTTTAAAATTGGATATATTTAAATTATATTATATATAATATTATAATAAATATTAGCATTTTTTTCGTATAAAGTTTTGAGTTTTTTTTATTATTTTAGTATTATAATAATATAATTATCGAATATCTAATTATTCTAGTTTTATTACTATTATATATATAAAAAAAGTTGTTGTTTTTATTTAAAATTAGAAAAAAGTTTATTTTTAAAAAAATATATAAGTTAATATTATAATAATATTTATTTTAATAATTATTATTTTTTTAAATAATACTTTTTTTAATTCGATAAATATAATATAAATAAGTAAAATAATAAAACTAGAAAAGACCGCAAAAAATTAGAAGTATTTAAAAATATAAATAAAAGGCTAAAATATACGTAAAAAGCTAAAATATCGTATATTTAAAATATATTTATTTATATAATTTATTAGTAAAAGGAATAAATTTGATTTAAGCTTAGTATTTTTTAAAAATTAAGCAATGATATAAAATATATTATTAGTTTAAAAATTATAATCGAAATTAAATAGCGATATATTTATAAATTTTTTAATAGGTTTTAGCTACTATAAATTATTTAATTATAATTTATTTAGTTAGTTTAATAATTATTTTATAGTTATTTTTGCAGTTATTTAAAAAATAACCGGTAATAATTCGATATTTATTCGAGAAATATATAATTTTTTATTAGTAAATATTTTATTTAAAAAGATTAGGTAAAAATTCTTATTTATATTATTTATATCTATTTTATATATATTTTATTACTAGCTATAATTATTTTATTTCGATAAAATATAATTTTTATTAAAATAGTATAATTTATAGAAATTGAGTTAAAAATAGAGATTTTATATTTTAAATTTTAACGTCGATAATAATAATTATAATAATATAGAAAAAGTTTATTTTTTTTAAACATAAATTAGCGCTATTTAAAGGTTTTTTATTTTATAGTTTATAACTAATATTTAAAATATATCTATTATTTCTTTTAAAACTAGCTCGACGTCAGTATTATTATTATAAAATAAAATCTAAAATTTAAAATATTTAACAAATTATAGGCAGATAATAGAATAGTTTTATTTTTAATTTTAATTAAACTATATTATTTACGAATTATAGGATTAAAATAACTATTATATTTTATATTTTTTAAAATTATAAATTTAACTATTTAAATTATATTTAATTATATTATTATAATTGCAATATAATAAAAGAAATAAAAAAAATTTATAGAAATAGAAATTAGATAGTTATTTTATTAATATAAATAATATATTATAAATATATTTTATTTTTATATAAAAACTATTTTTTTGCTATTATTTTTTTATTTCTATCGAAATCGATATAGTTTATTTATTTTAATTTTATGCTATATTTTTATATAAACTTTTAATTTAATTATTTATTACTAATTTCTGTTTTTTAATTAATGCACGGAAGTTTATTTTAAAATAGTAATTTTATATTTTTCAATTTTAACGTCGACGGTAATAATTGTAATAATATAAAAAAAATTTCTTTTATTATATATTAAAAAATTAAAATTAATATATATAAATATTTCTAAATATACCTAGCTATTTATAAATTTATATAAAAGTAGTAAAAATAATAGGATATTAAATATTAATCGCTATATATATTATATATAATAAAATAATAGTCGATATATATAAAAAAAAATAATAAAACGTTAATATATATTATAAACTTTTATTTTTAAAACGTTTATTTTTAGGTAATTTAATTAAAATAATTAAATAAAAAAAATTAGCAATAAATAGTTATATTAATTATTTAAAAACTATAAATATATTTAATATAGTTTAATATTAATTTTAATAAAAATAGTTTTAAAAAAAAGCATTAAATATTAATAGATTTATATAACTTAAAATAAGCTATAGTATAAAAAAAAAATAGATAAATTATATCTATTTTAATAGAAATAAAAAAGTAATAATAAAAAAAAATAGTTTTTATATAAAAACAAAATATATTTATAATATTTAATATATATTAATAAAATAATTATTTAATTTCTATTTATATAATTCTTTTTATTTTTTTTAACTATATTATTATTATAATAATATAATTAAATATATTTTAAATAATTAAATCTATAATTTTAAAAGATATAAAATAATAAATAGTTAATATTTAAGTTTCTTTTATATTTATAAATAAATTTATATATTTTAAAAAAATAGTAGATTTATTTATCGAAATAATTAAATATAGGTTTTTGCTACGATTTTTCTATATCGATAAAAAAATCGCGTTATTTTATAATTATAATAATATAAGAAAGTTTTATTTTATTGTATATTAAAAAATTAAAATTAGTACTTATAAATATTTATAGATATATATAAACATTTTTAAGCGTTTTTAAATATTTATAAATATTTATAAATATTTTTAAACTTATATAAAAATAAAAAAAATAGTAAAATATTAAATATTAACAATTATATATATTAAATATAATAGAAAGATTTTAAATACTAGAAAATTGCTATAATATAAAGCTAATTTTTAATATTTTTAAAATAATTAAATAGAAAAAATTAGTTATAAATAATTAGATTAAAGATTTATATAATTTTAAAAAAATATAGTATAAAATAAAAACAAATAAACTATATAGATTTTAATAAAAATAAAAAAATAATAGCAAAAAAATAGTTTTTATATAAAAACAAAATATATTTATAATATATTATAAATAATAATAGAATAATTATTTAATTTTTATATATATAAATTTTTATATTTTTTTTATTATATTACTATTATAATAGTATAATTAAGTATATTTTAAATAGTTAATTTTATAATTTCGAAGGATATAAAATAAAGTAGCTATTTTTACTTTATATAGATTTTGTTTAATATTAATAATATATTAAGTTAAAATTTTTTATTTACTAAGACGTTTTATATTTTATAAATTTTAAAATAATATCGATTAAAAAAGAACTAATATAGATTATTTTATATTTTAACGAAGCTTTTTTTAAATTTTTAGCTCTAATAAAATTGGCAAATTATATAATCGATAAAAAGCTTAAAGGTTTAAAAACGACAAAAATAGCAATATATAAACTAAATAAGAAATTTAAACATTTTTTAATCTATAAATTATAATATAGAAAAAAAAAAAAATTTTTTGGTATATTTTATAAATATTTATTTTTAAAACGTTTATTTTTAAATAGTTTAATTAAAATAGTTAAATAAAATAAATTAGCAATAAATAGTTATATTAAAAATTTATATAATCTAAAATAAATTACAATATATAAAAAAAATTAATAAACTATATCGGTTTTAATAAAAATAGAAAAATAATATTAAAAAAATAGTTTTTATATAAAAATAAAATATATTTATAATATATTATATATATTAATAAAATAATTATTTAATTTCTATATATATAAATTTTTTTATTTTTTTTATTATATTACTATTATAATAATATAATAAGGTATAATTTAAATAATTAAATTTATAATTTTAAAAAATATGAAAAATAGTAGCTAAATATATTTTTCGAAGTCGTAAAAGATAATAATTAAATTTAAAAACATCGATAGTTAGTTTTATACTACGGCGGCTTTCGAATTAATTTAAAATTACGTTTAAAAACTTACGCTTAGATTTTTTTAAATATAAATTAGCGCTATTTAGAAATTTTTCGTATTATTATTATATTATTTATATACGTTTTTTTTTATAATATATTTATAAATACTAAATTTAATTTCTTAGTATATAATAAAATAAGTTTTTTTTTATATTTTTACAATTATAGGATAACGCGGTTTTTTTTACAGTAATTCTCGATAAGGTCCGCGTTTTGCGTTTTTTATAGCTATAGCTTTTATTTTTTTATATTTTACTAACTATTTAATATGCTATTTAAAAAGTTTAAATTAGCTATATACTTAATAAAAGAAATAAAACCTAAATAATTTTATAATTTGCGGTTATTCTAATTTATATTTCGCGATTATTCTAAACAACTCCGAATATTATGGCGAATTAAAATCTATAGTTATTTAAACAACTTCCTGGATTAATTAAGAGAAATTGGAGAGATAAAGAGGGGTAGTTCTCCAAGGTAGCCTTCCTTTAACTCGAGCCATTGGTCGAAGCGTTCTTTCTAACAAAAGACCTCGCCCAACAAACCAAAGCTATTTAGTGTTCCCCAGTTATAATAGTATAAAAAAGCTTATTTTATTATATATTAAAAAATTAAATTTAATATTTATAAATATATTATCGAAAAAAATATATATAAATAATATAATAATAATACGAAAATTTTTTAAATAGCGTTAATTTATATTTAAAAAAAATTTAAATATAGATTTTTAAACACAATTTTGAATTATTTCGAAAGCTACTATAGTATAAAACTAGCTATTAATATTTTTAAATTTAATTATTATTTTTTGCAATTTTGAAAAATATATTTAACTATTACATTTTATATTTTTTAAAGTTATAAATTCAACTATTTAAATTATATTTAATTATACTATTATAATAGTAATATAATAAAAAAAATAAACAAGTTTATATATATAAAAATTAAGTAATTATTTTATTAATATATATAATATATTATAAATATATTTTATATTTATATAAAAACTATTTTTTTATTATTACTTTTCTATTTTTATTAAAATATATATAATTAATTAGCTTTTTTTATATTATAATTTGATTTAAATTATATAAACTTTTAATATAATTATTTATTATTAATTTTTTCCATTTAATCTTTTTAATTAAACTATTTAAAAATAGATATTTTAAAAATAAACGTTTATAAAATGTATCAAAGTTTTTTTTTTTATATATTATAATTTATAGACTGGAAAATTTTTAAGCTTTTTGTTTAATTTATATATCGTTATTTTTGTCGTTTTTAAACTTTTAGGTTTTTTATTAATTATATAATTTATTTATTATATAATTTGCTAATTTTATTAAAATTAGAAATTTAAAAAATACTTCGCTAAAATACGAAATAATTTATATTAGTTTTTTTTTAATTAATATTATTTTAAAATTTATAAAATATAAAACGTTTTAATAAATAAAAAATTTTAACTTAATATATCATTATTATTAAATTAAATTTATATAAAATAAAAATAGCTATTTTATTTTATATTTTTTAGAATTATAAAATTAACAATTTAAAATATATTTAATTATATTATTATAATAACAATATAGTAAAAAAAGAAAAGGATTTATAAAAATAGAAATTAAATAGTTATTTTATTAATATAAATAATATAATATAAATATATTTTATTTTTATATAAAAACTGTTTTTTTGCTATTATGTTTTTATTTTCATCGAAATTAATATAATTTATTTGTTTTAATTTTATACTATATTTTTATATAAGCTTTTAATTTAACTATTCATTATTAATTTCTGTTTTTTAACTAATATATAAAAGTTTATTTTAAAATAGTAATTTTTTATTTTTTAACTTTAATATTAATAGTAATAATTATAATAATATATAAAAAACTTGTTTTATTATATATTAAAAAATTAAAATTAGTATATAAAAATAGTAAAAATAGTAAAATATTAAATATTAATAACTATATATATTATATATAATAAAATAATAATTAATATATATAAAAAAAGTAATAAAATATTAATATATATTATAAACATTTATTTTTAAAATATTTATTTTTAAGTAATTTAATTTAAACAATTAAATAAAAAAAATTAGCAATAAATAGTTATATTAATTATTTAAAAACTATAAATATATTTAATATAATTTTATAATAATTTTAATAAAAGTAATTTTTAAAAAAAGCAATAATTATTAATAAATTTATATAACTTAAAATAAACTATAAAATAAAAAAAAGCAAATAAATTAAATAAATTTTAATAAAAATAAAAAATAATAGCAAAAAAATAGTTTTTATATAAAAATAAAATATATTTATATTATATTATTTATATTAATAAAATAATTATTTCATTTTTATTTTTATAGATTTTTTTATTTATTTTATTATATTATTATTATAATAATATAATTAAATGTATTTTAAATAATTAAACCTATAATTTTAAAAAATATAAAATAAAGTAGTTTAATTAAAATCAAAAATAAAGCTATTTTATTATTTATTTATAATTTATTAAATATTTTAAATTTTAAATTTTATTTTATAATAATAATATTTATATTAAACTAGTTTTAAAAATAATAATAAATATATTATAAATACTAGTTATAAACTATAAAATAAAAAACTTTTAAATAATATTAACTTATATTTAAAAAAAATAAACTTTTTTATATTATTATAGTTATTATTATCAATGTTAATATTTAAAATATATAATCTTTATTTTCAATTAAATTTTTATAAATTATATTTTATTAATATAAAATAATTATAGTTTATAATAAAATATATATAAAATAAATATAAATAATATAAATAAAAATTTTTACCTAATTTTTTTAAATAAAATATTTATTAATAAGAAATTATGTATTTTTTA